>CM069452.1:23503120-23866669 GCA_035610835.1 Ophiura sarsii
GGTTAGAAATAATTCCGTCCCGGAATTTTTCGTAAAAGGTTGCCCCACATTTTTTTTTCCCCAGTCAGTCACCTCGTGAATTTTCACGTAAGTGGGGGAGGGGGGGGGGGGGGGGGGGGGGGGGGGGGGGGGGGGGGGGGGTCGACAAATATCGCACGGTAACAAAATTCCGCACTGTCACAAAATTATGCAAGGTCCCAAATTTCGCACGGTCACAAAATTTCGCCACGGTCACCAAAATTTCGCAGTACAAAAAAAAAAAGAAAAAAAGTTGACTGTTGTGCTTTTTTTTACTGCGAAATTTTCTTTCTTTCTTTCTTTCCCCTTTCTTCTTTTCTTTCTTTCCCCTTTTTTCTCTTTTCCTTTTTCTTTTCCTCCCTTTTTCCTTTCTCTCTCTCTTTTCTTTCCCTTTCCTCCTTCTTTTCCTCTCTTTCCCTTCCCCCATTTTTCCTGGTGGGTAGGTTTGAATTTCCTGCTGAGCACCTTCAGGGGGCACCTGCCCCCTCCCCCCCGGCTGTTACGCCACTGATTTACGCTAAAACTAAAACGCAAGACAAACGCATCAAGATCTCTACGAACCCCTCGGTGACGCAGTGTGAACTGGCTGGGGCTTGAGAGAGGTCGTGAGAAGGGTCCCCATGGTCGCCCTTAAGCGCAGTGTACTGCGCTTGTTTTTTGCAAGCACAAAACAAGCGTGGAGGTTCGGCGCGCCTTCAGAACAGTGGCGTACCGACCGGGGGGGGCAGGGGGGGCAAGTTGCACCCCCTGGCTCCAAATACCGGGACGCTAAATTCCCAAGACCGGGTCGCTAAATTTGCATAAGTAAAAAAAAGTAGGGCCTAAAACACTGAGGAATTGGCATTATTTGTTAACTGTTGTGCTTTTTTGATTCCCAAATTGTAGTGACCGTGCGAAATGTTGTGACTGTGCGAAATTCTGTGACTGTGCGAAATTTTGTGACTATGCGAAATTTTTGACCGTGCGATTTTTTTTTGACCCTACACCCCCCCCCCCCCTTTCCCTCCCCCCCCCCCCCCCCCCCACCCCCCCCCCCCCCCCCTCCCCACCCCCCCCCCCCCCCCCCCCCCACCCCCCCCCCCCCACCCCCCCCCCCCCCCCACCCCCCCCCCCCCCAACATACGTGAAATTCACGAGTTGACTGACTGGGAAAAAAATTGGGGCAACCTTTTACGAAAATTTACCGGGAAATTTACGCCACTACCGGGACGACATACTTCTGCCCCCCCTGGCTCACATGCCGTGGTACGCGCCTGCTTCAGAACGCTGCCCTGTCCTGTCATCCTGTGTAGTTGTTTCACTCATCAAACTCCAAGAACAGACTGAGCATCCTTTAGACAAAGACGTAGACATACCAGGGATACTATTAACTTTGGGATAGGAAAGTCGTATACTAACGTACGTAACGAAAACGGGCCTTTTTGAATAAATTATGATAATCGTCTGGAATGCGTCGGTGACTGGCGTTTTAAACGCGGTTTAAACAATGTTTAACCAGGTTTAACTGCATTAAACTGGCATGTTAGTCAGCATATGTTTGGGCGCTGTAGATTTAAACAGACGACGGTGGTGAAATTACACGAATCGCAAATTTTAAACCGATCATTTTGACAAATACATCATAATTAGAAGGATTTTTATCGTTAGCCGGGCGATGACTGTTAAAAATAATTCAAAATGGTGCACTCCCGTTGCCAAATTGGGGTCGTCTGAGAGACGCGTGGCCAGCGTTGCGTCGTCTGCTACAATCACGTCTGCAATCACGCCTGATCGGTATAGCCGCACCAATTCTATGCTGACTAAGTTCAATTTAAAAGTGGACCCGATCGGCAAGCTGAGAGGCAGACCCCTGGACATACATGGATGGGGTCCAATCACTTGGATTATTTGTTTAACAGGTGTATTGGTATTGTGCTTGGGGTGATGATTTGAATAATATTGACCTGTTTTGACAAATTGAATATCAAAATGTCATTAATAATACGAGGGTCATTCAATAAGTTGTACCTCCTCGCTCACTCATAACATCGTTAATATGAATGGCAGCTGCCTCATGAAATTTGTCATGGTTATAGTTCTGAATCATAGCTACACTTTTATAGTAAATGATAATTGGTATCTGTCGCACTTTTGTTATAATGCGATCAAAACCAGAGAGAGATTTTGGACAACGAACACGGAAAATTACTCTAAAGATAACTAATGTTTTGGTGTGTTTTTTCTGAATATAATACTGTATTATCATGTATAAATCAGATTGTAGGTAATATTAACCTCTGTAGGCTTAAAAAAATGTAAACGATGAATCCAACGGAACCAGGAACAAAACACACCAAGGATCACAAAACTGATACAAGACGATATCTCGAAAATATAAAAATGCAAAGAGTAAAAGCAAGATATACAACAGGATGTGGTCGGTCTGTTTTACAACTTGATCATTCTTCGTATGATAAAGAAATTTCATTTTTGTATGCTTTCAGCTTATTTTACAACTTTGCCTCCGATGACCTTTGACTTTGATATGTGACCTTTGACCTCATTTACATATGCAGGTTCCCATGTTGCATGTATGATACAAGTTTGGTTGTAATCGGTGTGTTTGTACAGCGCTTGATAAGTGTCATGCTTTTGGGGTTGCCTTAATATTACGCATTCAATCTGATGAAATGGCAATTCATAATCATAGCATTTACTCCTTGTCTGCTGTATTTTGTCCGAGAGGGCGCAATTGCATTGAAAAAGGACCAATAAGTAGTGGTTAAAAACTACAAAAAGCTTAGCTTTTAAATCATAAACGATCGTATATTTCCAAAAGGTTAACCTATATATTCGGTAATATTCACTTATTTTGTCAGAATGCTATCAAGCGTTTTATCCCGGTGTTTTCTCTTCGTGTTCAGAGGGGCAACACATGATTGTTCCCGTAAGTTGAAATACCCCCCCCCCCCCCCCACCTATTTCCGGTTCAATAACAATTTGGCTCATTTGACCACTTGAAAAACAAGGACATTTTTGTCTGACAAATCACCCCTTTTTACCATATCCAGGACACTTTCTAGATAGTCCCCCTTTTACAGAAAAACGAGGACTCATTTGGTTCAAATGAGTCCTCGTTTTTCCTATTTCAAGGACAATTTGATATATGACACAATACTCATCATTTAAGTTGTAAAATTGATTGATACTTTAATAATGAAGTGGTTAAAACGTGGGTTACAACTTTGAATTAAAACAGCCTTACCCTCATCTTTTTCGCGGACATAAATGTCCCACAGATTTGATATGAAAATCACCCCTTGAACGATCATGCGTTCCCCAAAACAATGGTTGACCGAAAAACCACCGGGCGTTTTATATACTACTTTCACCAGATCTCAGTATCGAAAAGGTTAAAACTATAGCTCTCCCGGAATCAGATCAGATTCGTATAATTAACATGCTCAGGGCTATTTTATAACATTTGGCATATCACATTTTGTTAACCCTATAAACATAATAAATGTATAATATTATTAGGTATAAATAAATAATCCTTTAAGGTAATTTATTCTAGAAGAGATGTTTTTCAAATCAATAAAAGAATGTTCAGATATATTCAGAAATGTGTGTATAATGAACCTTATACATATTTCCCCTACAAATTATCTACGCCAGACCTATGAAATGTTTTTGAAACTCAAAACGTAGAAACCTTTCGGTGGACAGTTGACTTTTTGTAATTCAATCTTTCACTACCGCATCTTAACATTATGATAACCGCCTACTTTGTTTTTATGAATCTGGTAAGAATCAATATCATGGTATATTAATACAATTTTCGACCAATACAATAGGCCTACAACCGATTTCAATGGTCTTCATATTGTGGTAGAAAACCATGTAACATGTATACCACATTTTCATCGGGTATATCTCGAGAATAAGAATAACATAATCACGATAATGCAAGAACCTCTATAACAGTAGAAAGTGTATTGCAATAACAGACAGTAGACGGTTTGTTCTTAATTGATGCTTCACAAATGTAACATTATGTTCCCATCCCTTAACACTTTTGGACCGATGATTTTGACATTTCGCCGGTAATAAATCATCTAAGATTTTGTCAACCGCTGACTATGTGGTCCATTTTCAGGGTTGTGAAGGTTAGTTTATGCCCTTTGGGCATAATTATGTCCTTTGCAGTTTGGACCACATAGTGGGAAATAGACACATCCTTTGATGAATTATTACCGGCGAAATGTCAAATCACCGGTCCAAAAGTGTAAAGGGACTGGGAACATAATGAATAATAACCCGAATCTTAAAATGAAATGAGACGTGTGTTTTCTTAACATGCGGATCATCACGGCTACGATTTGTTTTATCACTCTAGATGGCGCTCTTACTCGAAATAATATGGATCCCTTGATACGGGGGCACAACGCTAAATCCGTCCGCATTTGGTGCATGGTTTTGAAAAAAATAGCGAAATGTATGATCATCCTATAGGAGCTTAGGAGAAGCAAATTGTTATGAATCGTGCACATTTTTATTAAAGGAAGTGTCCAGCAAGCATAACATTGTGCATTATATGTTAGAAAAATAATTATCGAGCCTAAACATACGGTGGCCTTGAAGGGTCATGACGAGTTAACCAGATGATGACATGACGAGATAAATGACTAGATAATTGCGAGATAATTGACAGATTACGTGTTTATTGATTAGATAATTGCGAGATAATTTACAGATGACGTGATAATTGACGAAATGACGAGATAATTTACAGATGACGTGATAATTGACGAAATGACGAGATAATTTACAGATGACGTGATTATTGACTCTTACATAATTGCGAGATAATTTACAGATGACGTGTTTATTGACTAGATAATTGCAAGATAATTTACAGATGACGTGATAATTGACGAGATGACGAGATCATTTACGGATGACGTGATAATTGACTACAAAATTGCGAGATAATTTACAGATGACGTGACTATTGACTACATAATTGCGAGATAATTTACAGATGACGTGTTTATTGACTAGATAGTTGCGAGTTAATTTACAGATGAAATGATAATTGACGAGATGACGAGATAATTTACAGATGACGTGATTATTGACTAGATAATTGCGAGATAATTTACAGATGACGTGATAATTGTCGAGATGACGAGATAATTTACAGATGACGTGATTATTGACTACATAATTGCGAGATAATTTACAGATGACGTGATAATTGACGACATGACGAGATAATTTACAGATGACGTGATAATTGTCGAGATGACGAGATAATTTACAGATGACGTGATTATTGACTACATAATTGCGAGATAATTTACAGATGACGTGATAATTGACGACATGACGAGATAATTTACAGATGACGTGATAATTGACGAGATGACGACTTTTTTGCGAGATAATAGTTTTGCCAATAACGCGCTTTCATCGCCCAATTGGGCTACTTTTGATTTTGACTAGTGTGCCGCGTGTTGAAAAGCTGTGCTGTGGTTTGCTAAAAATTGGGCTACCTTCAACTCGGAGTTATTCCGGGCTGTTCCTAACAGAGTAAATTGCTTCCTTCATTCGATGCCAAGTCTATCAGAATAAGTTGCTATCTATGCTATCTTCAGTAGATAGCAAGTAATCACAGTGAGTTACTTTCTTCAGTAGATAGCAAGTCTATCAGAGTATGTTGCTATCTTCAGTAGACACCAAGTATATCAGAGTAAGTTGCTATCTTCAGTAGATAAGATAGCAAGTCTATCAGAGTAATTTGCTATCTTCAGTAGATAAGATAGCAAGTATATCAGAGTAAGTTGCTATCTTCAGTAGATAAGATAGCAAGTCTATCAGAGTAAGTTGCTTTCTTCAGTAGATAAGATAGCAAGTATATCAGAGTAAGTTGCTATCTTCAGTAGATCAGATAGCAAGTCTATCAGAGTAAGTTGCTATCTTCAGTAGATAAGATAGCAAGTATATCAGAGTAAGTTGCTATCTTCAGTAGATAAGATAGCAAGTATATGAGAGTAAGTTGCTATCTTCAGTAGATAAGATAGCAAGTCTATCAGAGTAAGTTGCTATCTTCAGTAGACACCAAGTATATCAGAGTAAGTTGCTGTCTTCAGTAGATAAGATAGCAAGTCTATCAGAGTAAGTTGCTATCTTCAGTAGATAGCAAGTGTATCAGAGTAAATTGCTTGCTATCTTCAGTAGATAACAAGTATATCAGAATAAGTTGCTATCTATGCTATCTTCAGTAGGTAGTGTAGGTCTATAGTCGCTGTCTTCATGGTATGGACAAAATTCAAGCTATTTTGTCCAGATATGCGCGAGCTAAATAGTGCAGCATACGAGTGACGATGTCACAATAGACACATGGTTTGAAAAAGCGCCCGGTACGCACATCTGGGTTAACGCATACATGTATGTAGGGGTGCACGTTCGAGCGCATAGTTGGAAGTATGTCCATAGCATTATGACACTGACTATTAGAACAAATGATGGTGGAAGTTGCAACAAGTTAAGTTACAAAAATCAGTATTGTAACTATAATATATAATAATTTATTAACAAATTATGGTGGCCGACGAGCCAAACTTTTGTTTTTGGTTTTACAATCGTTAAAACGTTGAATAAATGTGCGCGAAACGTGAGGAAAATGTCAGAGCGGGGAGTGTTCGACCCATTTTCAATTGAAATGGCCTAGAGATGTCAATTTTAAAGATTGAATGAACCTGTTGACATTACATGAAAGATTGATATCTTAGCTACATACGACCACAATTTCAGTACCCTGGGCCTTACAGAAAAGGAATGAGGAAAGGATAAAGACACGTGTCAAAAATGGTGAACTTGCCCTGACCCCGGGGCAGGGTCGTTCAAAGGCTGGGGCAAGTTCGCCATGGGCTCATTATTAGGCTTCATAAAATAGTATGTATCAAATAGATATACCCATTTGTTATGCAATGTGATTTTCTTCCAAAATAACATTTAGGGAGTCCAACACTTAAGGGTGTGTCATTTTTGCGGAAAATACAAGTTTAGAATTTTAAAATTTTAATAAATACCACATTCAAAAATATAATCTTCTAATTTTAGTGTTACTCCATTCCAGATAACTATTTGTATAATAACAAATAGGCTACAGGAGGTGAATTACAATTTTGAAATTATACAAAATCTAAATCATGTAAATCCCCATCGGCGAACATGCCCCATCATTAAATAGCGAATGTGCATTGACCCGATAACCACGCCTGTCCCATATACGGTCAACTCTCATGAAAATAGTGCAAATGAGATTTCAGAAGTTGAAGAAAAAAAGTTGTCTCCAATTTTATTTATTACGCTTTTTTTAAAGAGTAGACATGTACTGGATACTAGATTTAAAATTTTGTGAACAACACTCCTTGCATTTTTAAAAAATATAATGTTGAATTCAAATTATTAAATCACTTTTTTGCAGATTTTGTTCCACGTTTATTACGTTATTTACTGCCTATCAGCTCTAAATCAGAACGAGTTTACAAGCTGTGATGCCCAAAACACAAAATTGTATTTACGAAAGCATACTTCTATCAATTACCGCGAAAAAAATGCAATGTAATTTTGTAAATTGCAAGTATTATGAATCGTTTTTAGGTCTTCACATTACTTCATAAACTTCATCTTTAAATCAAAAAAATGCACGGTTTTCCAAAATGAATATTTTTGTGCAAAGTATAAAATATATCTTTAATTGCATCTTTTTCCAATCGTCATAATGTGTTTTCCAAAGTTAGCCCCGAAACAATGGTATTATGTTGCACTAATAACGCTGGCATTGGAACTCTGACTTTATTGGGTTTGGTAATGTAATAAACATATACAATCACATGTAAACACATATATTCAACATCGAGCAAGGCAGTTTATTTTGTATGCAAACACATCTTATCGACATGCATTGAAGCCCATTTGACAATATAAAGCAGTAAAAAGCAGTAAACAATTGTAAATTACACCAGAATGCAATTCCAACAACGAGGATGAATAACGTAATAAACATGGTCACGGTTGTTTAGTATATCATTTTCAAACGCTTATTTTTACATCACGCCACATTTATTTTATCTTCAATCTTGTTTTACCAACGAAATAACAAACAAACATTACCACATATTATGCTTACCACATATAATCTCACTTACTAAGTAACTTGTGTTAAATGACACAAGCATATATATATATATTTTATACCTCAAATTCTAAACATCCACAATGATAATATACATAACTAAGTGCTATCTAATGAAATATAATTGTCTATGTATAAAGCCCCTCAGTGTATTCAACGATACCTAGTAAATGGTATTTGAGAATTTTAAGTTGCCGAAATCAACCGAAAGATTGTTCTATATATTGTTGACTCGCTCTTTTGATGTAGGGTTAATAGGGTGAATAACGTAATAAACAGTCACTAAATCGACAGATGTAACATAGCACTGTGCAGGTATGTTTATTAAACCATGGCATTATTACATTCATGTAACTTATAATAGCACTAAATATTTAATTGCCTTGTAATCTGTTTAAATTAGTAAGATATTGATTTTTTAAATTTTAAATGATGGTAGTAGACTTGTAATAAGACTGCAATCTGATGACCTTTTTGTCTCCACTATTGCATTTGGTTCTGCCGGTATTACCATTAGTTGTTTGCACTGTGTCGCCCATATTCCTGTATAATAATGATAACAAAAACAAAACAAAATTGATGAAAGATATTGTAGCTGTTTCAGCTAGGTATACCATATTTATTCACCCAATTATACATATTGGTTTATTACGTTATCCAATAGCCATAGAACTATACACTATTGAAGAATGCAAACAAATGAGATTGTGTCAGTATGTGATACAATATGTTTGTACACTAAGTTAACATTCATAAACACATAATAAATGTTGAATCACTGTGAACAAGATGCAATTATCTTTATCAAATGATGAACAGTTTATTACGTTATTCATTATAAGGTGGTTTCAGCCCTGAGATAGAATAGTCCACATATTAAAATTATAACATTGGATACAATGTATGAAACTCAAGTACATCAATCATGAAAGCTACGGAATTGACACCAACATTGACATGAGAATAGACAATGAGGTTGGTTATTGGCAACTGCAACAGTGCCTAATGCTGGATTATAACGTATATACAAAGCAATCAATGTAGATGTTAACGATACCTACTGCATTTCTTCACATTATTAACCCCATTCTGATATCATAGGTCCATTTTCAATGTGCTTAAGAGATCTATAATGACTTCAACTGTCATTCGGTTTAATTTTCATATTACTTTCAAGAAAAAAATGAGAAATTCTTACCATTCGTATTGGTTTATTTGCATTGTACTTTCAACGAGTATCCTCCATGCATGCCTGCGAAAAGGGCCTGCCACGTATCTTTGTTTAATACAGTCGTAGAGAGCAGCTGTCTCTCTTTCGATTTATTCGATAACGTAATAAACGATAACGTTTTTCGTACTCAAAGTACCATGTAGACGATCTGGAAAGAGCTAGCGGGTGTTCCAAGTAACCACATAGTCTATGTGTTTGTATCAAATTGGTTTTTAACCAAAAAGTGTGTTTAATACATAGTTCGGGAGAAATCTGAACAACGTAATAAACATCCTTAACAAGGTCGCATGCTTTGCAGCATTATGATTTCTTCTCAAGGTCAGACATGCTGCTATAGATTTTTGAAAAATATTATTTTCAAACACCAATGTTCTTTTAGATTCAGAATATGTGCATTTAAATGTTTAAATGTTAATTTTGAACAATTTTGATCTTCAATATGTCGCTGGTAACGTAATAAACATCATTATCTCGGACAACATATATGAAATTGAAACAGGTAAACATCGTAAAAGATGTGCATTTCTTTTCTAACCATGGAATATCGCTATATGTTCCCTACAAATTAGGACATATCTTGTAGAAAATGGTGCCCTATTTGTATTGTAATTAATAAAGACAAAATATACTTTTATGCTGCGGACATGGAAATGTCGCTAATTTGGGGTATATGAGGGCAATTTTTTTAGTGAAAACACAATCAGAAGTATATCAAAGTATATAATGTAAGAAAACATTGCATAACACAGAAATGGACCAAAGACATTTTGCACTATTTTCATGAGAGTTAACCGTACCATGACGAGTTTATAACTGCATCAAATCCATAACCAATCTCATACCTAATGATGATTTACATTAAAATCATCTGTAGAAATATCTTTAGAAAAAAAATCAATATCAAATATGGAAGAAAATCCACTTTTGTGATGTAAAACTAGTTTTTAGATGATAATTTGACAAATGTTATACGGAGATGTATGCGCGCAAAAAACATTTCAGTATAATGGTATTAATGTCATGACCCCTACCCCCCCCCCCCCCCCCCCCCGCCCCTACCGAAGAAAATGACAGCCCCCTAATTGGGCATTTTTGGGGAGCATTTACATCAAATGTCACTCATTGTCAAAGACCATCAATAATTATATATTCCGCTTCCCTTGTTGGGTCAGCTTCAATTTTTTTTGTTTTGGCCAGGTGTTACAGTGATTGAGATGTTGTTTGTAACCAGCTTTGCATCTTTCCTAAGAATTTTTAAAAAAATTGTAGTAACTAACCCCTCGGAGAACCATAAATTAACACGGGTATTAATTTCATATCCCCTATTTTCCTTGTAAAAAGTATGCCACCTCTAGGATTTTTGGGACGAGCTACCGAAGAAAATGACAGCCCCCCTCCCAACTAAAGCTGGTGAGACCCCGGCCCCCTTTTATGCTAGCTCTCACACAAAACAGACATTTTAGGACTTTGAAAAGAAGAGTTTGCAAATTTCTCACCTTGCTATATACTATACCCCTTTTTCAAATGTTTTGAACAATTCTCACCCAAAGTGTGGAAAGTGTGAAAATTACACCCATGCGTTTCGTTAGTGTTGGCATACTTAATTGTTAGGTATTGTTAGGCATTACCATGGTTGGTTGCAGTGCTCAACTCAACAACAAAAACAATCCTTCTTGTTATGTATTTGTTATTATGCAGGGGACGCAGGGGACGTCTAATAAACTCCACGTGAACAACGCAAATTGGAACCACCAATTGAACCGCAGTTTTTACATTATTTTCAGAGCGAGAATTTAAGATCTACAATGGGTAATTCGGCCCCCCCCCCCCACCCCCATTTTTTCGGGCCGTTTTGGACTAAAATATGTCCTAACCTTAATACCAAATTCATACATATTCGAAGCCTTAATATCAAATTCATATTCATAGTAAGGAGAAACCTTGATACCAAATTCATACGAGAAACTTTAATACCAAATTCATACGAGACACCTTAATACCAAATTCATACGAGAAACCTTAATACCAAATTCATACAAAAAACCTTAATACCAAATAATCATACGCGAAACCTTAATACCAAATAATCATACGCGAAACCTTAATACCAAATTCTTACATATTCGAAGCCTTAATATCAAATTCATATTCATAGTAAGGAGAAACCTTGATACCAAATTCATACGAGAAATCTTAATACCAAATTCATACGAGAAACCTTAATACCAAATTCATACGAGAAACCCTAATTCCAAATTCATACGAGAAACCTCAATACCAAATTCATACGAGAAACCTTAATACCAAATTCATACGAGAAACCTTAATACCAAATTCATACGAGAAACCTTAATTCCAAATTCATACGTGAAACCTTATACCAAATTCATACATAATTATAGCAAAGAGGAGCCTTAAATAATATCAAATTCATATTCATAGCAAGGAGAAACCTTAATACCAAATTCATACGAGAATTAGAAACCTTAATACCAAATTCATACGAGAAATTGTTACCGCATAGTATAGGTTTTCCCAGTTAGTTTAACACTTTTTTCATTATATTTCATATCTCGTTAAGTTTGAATTCGTCCCAAAATTTTGAAGGTTGCATTTGTTAAAGTAAATTTCGTCTTTGGTCAAGTATATTCATATTTTGCGCGATGAATTTCATTTAATGTTCATTTTATTTCGTCCTAACACACTTGCATTTCGTCTGATACAGCGGTAACCTACTAATGTATACATTTATTTCGTCTTTGATCAAATAGTTTCATATTCAGTTCACTTTATTTCGTCCCATGTGGAACGTCCTGCCTAGAAGCATGTAAAATCCAGCTATAGGCCTATACGTTTTATATATATAGGCCTATATTTATTTATTTCTCTCTTTCTTTCTTGTTCGTTCTTTTTTTCTTTTATTTCATATGATTTATATCACCAACTTGTCGGTGGTTCAAATCTAACCTGCAATAATATGTAGGCCTATTCTTCTAACACCTGACGAATATATGTGATAAAAGTATTAAAAATAATGAACAAAGACGAATTATATTTGTGCATAGACTAGCTACCCATCAGGTGATACGAATTCAATCCTTCCTTGACGAAAAGAAATGACCACTGAATTAAATGAAATGGTCATACTTTGAAATATAATGCTCATTGACGAAATGTATCTAACAAAATGCGTAAGTCAGATTTTGGGGACGAATTATAACTTCACGAGATATGAAATATAATGAAAAAAGTGTTAAACTAACTGGGAAAACCTATACTTTATATTCCCTTTATAATAGTTTAGTTTCACCACATGTCCTATATTGCAATATAATTTGGGCAGATCAAAATAATTGCAACCTTAATTGCATTCATCTAAACCAAAAGAAGATCATTCGTATCTGTTCAAATTCAAATTTTCTTGCTCACACACCACCTCTCTTTGCCTCATTTAATAGCCTCACTATATATGATATTCATAAACTCCACACAGCTATCTTCATGTACAGGTTTTACAGCAACCTTCTCCCAAATATTTTCTCCAATTATTTTATTAAAATTAACATGATTCACGCTTACACCATCGGGTCCTCTAATACTTTTCGACCGCCAAACTCACTCGCAATTCAATCGGGGAGTCAGTGACCAATTCTTTGGAATACAATTATTTCCGATATTAAAAATAGTACATCATTCCGCACTTTTAAGTATAAATATAAACAGTATTTGTTATCTCAATACCAATAATAACTTTTATATAATCTATCTCGCTGGTTATGGCGTATTCAGTTAGTATTAATATTATTATTGTTGTATACAACATAATTATACTATGTACTTTGAATTCAACATCTTATTCTTTAGCTTTGCCTTTGCCAACATTGTTGTTGTTAGTCCACACTAGTCCTTGTATTGTCTGCGTCTTGCACCTTGTCTTACGTCTTTCATGTTGTAGCTGTCTTGCCCTCTCTTTTTGTAAGGGTGGCAAAGGCCTCACGAGCTGTGCTCTTACTTGGTCAGCCCACCATTTTCCTTGTTTCATTTATTGCTTGATTATATGTTTGGTAAATAAAAACTATGAACTCTTCCTTTCTCTACTGCGGTAGGCAAAACATGTCGAACATCCTCTGGGCATTTTAACAAAGCTGGAGCGCCCCCTAACGAACCTTCACACGTGAATTTGCGTACAGGTAACCGGGGGACTTTGCCCTGAGATACCAATAGTCTCAATCCGCCCGCCACACGTCTGCCACGCAATACTCATTCATGCGTATTTACTATTTTGTTCAGCAGGTAAAAGTTGATACTTTTGGTAAAATATTCACAAGTTTATTACATCGGTTAGAAGTTAATAACGTATCATCGATCGTCAGGATAAGGGCGGTTTTAAAAAAAATGGCTGAAAATGGCATATTCAACATTTTGCCCGTTTTTGATCATATAAAGAACTTTTATAGAATAGCCAATTATTCCAAAATATGTGCTAAGATAGTAATTTCTTTGTGCCAGAATATGATGGCCCTTGCTTGTTGCAAAAAAAACTTCTGCCCGTTTTTGATGCTAAAACGGTCAGGAGTGTAACACTTTTTTTTACATAAAAATTGAACATGCATTTTTATTAAGCTAGTACAAGAAAACCATCTTTGATATTCATTTCAGAGATATACATTTTGAAATATTGAAGGGTCCACCTTAATCAGAATGAGTCACTGTGAAATTGAACTTGCATAAGTCCAATAAATTATTGATTGTTACACTACAGTATGTCAAAATGAAGAAAGGAGTCAAACTCAAATATTGAAATTAATCCAGCTTGATAATAAAAATGATGAAAGGTTATGCATTTGTCATTCCATATTTTGTATACGTATACACTTGGCTTGCCATAGATGGTCAAGTGGCATTGGTAATCACATCATAGCATTTGTGGTCAAAGGTTTACTGGGAGAACTCCAAAATGTCAGGAGTGTAACATTGACATGCCATCTAAATTTTGCAAACTTCCATATATATTTAATTTAGTTATATCAGTTTATTATAGTAGTACATGATGTAAATTAATAAATAGTAACAAATAAAATTGTGTTACATTGAATATGTCTACTACAGATAGTAAATAGGGGTCAGTCAGGAGTGTAACAAATATGTAGAAATGTAAATACATTTTGGATGGCCCACTGCCGTGCCATAAACTGTAATATAAACTTGAAACTGTCCATGTATACCTTTGATATGGCCATATTCTGATGTTTAAAACTATTAAAATCAAACCTATTAACTAATAATTAGTTAAAACAAAACAAAAACAGGCCTTTATTGTGTAAAAATAGGGGTTTTGTGTGGAAAATCTGATTTTCTTCCCAATTTAGTTGTTAAAGGCATGCATGAAATTGTATTTTCTATGCTTACTAATCTTCCAAGTTGAGAGGAACTGTACTTTATACTTAAAGGTTGTGTTTTTTATCCACCAAACCTATTTTATCCACCATTATTAGACATGTCAGGAGTGTAACACAATGTAGAAATGTATTATATGCATTTTGAATGGCCCACTGCTTTGCCGTAGATTGTAGTATGAACTTGAAACATTCCATATACTATGATATTGCCATATTCTGATGTTTAAAACTATTAAAATTAAACCTAATAACTAATAATTAGTTAAAACAAAACAAAAACAGGCCTTTATTGTGTAAAAATATGGGTTTTGTGTGGAAAATCTGATTTTTTTCCCCATCAATTTAGTGGTTAAAGGCATAATAAAATTGTATTTTTTATGCTTACCAATCTTCCTAAGTTGAGATACTATACTTTGTACTTAAAGGTAGTGTTTCTATCAACAAAACTTCTATTATCTACCATTATTACAATGTCAGGAGTGTAACACAATACAAAAGTATGTAGAAATGCCTTTTGAATGGCCCACTGCTTTGCCGTAGATTGTAGTATGAACTTGAAACATTCCATATACTTTAATATTACCATTTTCTGATGTTTAAAACTATTAAAATCAAACCTAAATTAATAATTTGTTTAAAAAATTTAAAAAATCCCTATATTGAGGGGAAAATAAGGGTTTTATGTGGAAAATCTCTTTTTTTTTTAAATTTGATTGATTTAGGCCTAAACAAATTGCATTTTCTAATGTTACCAATCCTCCAGAGATGAGCTGTACCTTAAACTTGTTGATTTTAAACATAATTGTGTTAATATTTAACAAATGAATGTTTTGAGATTTTACCCCAAAAAAGAAACGTTCTACAATAAATAGTGTTAAAAAAAAATATGAGGACTATTTTGTGTGTTTCTTGATTTGTTTTACATACTTTAATATATTGGGATTACAATAAGATATAGAAATCATTAATATATCCAATTTGAAATTTTGGAATTTTGGGAACACAATCTCCCATTTCTCAGCCATTTTTTTTAAAACCGCCCATAACATCTGTCTCTTGTGTCATCTTGTGTTACTCAATTGCTCAATAAGCTCACACTACGTAGGGTAGGTAGTAGTAGTACAATGAGTAGTAAGCTTAAGCTTATTTCATAATATTCATGTTTCGTAATGTCAGAAATGCCACCCCTGCAGCAATTCAAGAGCTCGCCTCAAGACTCGCCTCTTTCAGCAAATGACTTTATAATGTTTTGTATCTTTGTTCATACATGTATATGTTGTTTGTTCAGCGCACTGGGGTCTTGCGACGGAGTGCGCTTAATAAGCATGGTTTTATTATTATTACTGTTACTATATATCAAATGGATAGCCTCAAAATTATGAGGCTTGTCATTATAAAGCACAAAGCAGATCAGTGAGAGGTGGTAAAGTAGGTATTCCATTTTGGCCCGCGGAGAAATATAAGCTTCGTAATTTTCGCATTTTGGGGGAGCATTTACATCAAATGTCATTATCATTGTCAAAGAACATAAATATATAGGCCTAGAGGCTATATTTATTAATGTTCTTTGACAATGATAGTGACAGTGTCATCTCTCGCTTTCTTTGTTGGGTCAGCTTCAATTTTACATATATATATATATATTTTTTTTGGTTAAGGTGTTTCAGAGTTTGGGATGTTTGTAACCAGGAAAATCAAAATCCTTGACAAGTTGAACAGGTGGATATGGGGCTGATAGAGAGTTATGTGTGGTTGGGCATTTTCTACACTAAGTAATTATATACATACATGTTGGCTATTAATAAAGTAACATCCAACATTGCGCCTTGAATCAAGGCTAGGGAGACTTTTGCTTTCTATTATAAAGTACTTTGTCCCAAGTCTGATCTCAATTGCGAGCACAGGGATAATTGTAATAAGTTCTGTCAAGTTTGACAACTATTTTCCTTGATTGTAGCTCCCTTTTTAAAGGTTTTGAACAATTCTCACCCAAAGTGGGGAAAGTGTTGCAAATATCAGCACAATTTCGAGCGATTAACCGGTTCTAGCACCAAATTACACCCATGCGTATTATGTGTCTTGCCTCAATCATCCCTAAATGGCAAGGGGTTCCCAAATACCAGCCTAACAAACCGTATACAGGTAGGCCTATTCTTCATTCCAATCCGGATAATGCCCGAAATAGACAGGAATTGTTGTATTTATTGAGTGCGTGCTGCTAAATGTGTTTTGAGTAGGTGATTCTTCGTTAGCGTTGGCATAATAAATTTTTAGGCCTACAAATGTTCGATTTCCATGGTTTACACTGCTGTTATACAGTACATGAACGCTTGAAGTGCTCAACTCATTTTTAAAATAATCCTCAATTCTTATGTATTTGTCATTATGCAGGGGACGCCAGAGATGATCTTTATCTAATAAACTCCATGCGAATACACAAAGTGAAACCACCAATTGAACTGCAGTGTTTACATTATTTTAAGAGCGAACATTGAAGATCTACAATAGATATAATGACACGAGCATTCAAGCCACTGTATTGTTGGTATTGTAAACAGTTTTTCTTCTCATTGGACCGATTTAGACGCCATGTTGTTCGACACAGATATTTGAAAATATCTCACCACAAGTGTATTGGTAATAGACCATACAAGTCTTCTTATTTTCAGAAATGCTTTGCGAAGGAGAGATGTCTTACGGCAAACGCTCGGATCGACACCAAGCCTTATCAATGTGGATTTTGTCAGAAATTCTTTACCCAAATGAGTCATCTACAATCACACTTAATGATTCATTCTGAAGTAAAACCCTATCCTTGTGAATATTGTCAAAAAAGCTTTAAATGGAAGCATGCTCTGACTAAACACATGCTGATTCACACTGGAGAAAACCCGTTGCAATGTGATATTTGTCAGAAAAGCTATGCATGGAAGAGTGATCTAACTAAACACATACGGACACATACTCAAGAGAAACCATATCAATGTTGTATTTGTCAGAAATGCTTTGCAGGGAGGGGTTCTCTGGCAAAACACATGTTGACCCACAAAAGTAAACCCTATCAATGTGAATATTGTCAGAAAGGGTTTTTACAGAAGAGTCAGCTGACAACACACGAACGGGTTCACACTAATGAGAAATGTGTACATTGTCAAAAGTACTTTGCAAAGAAGAGTGATCTGACAAGACACATTCGGACCCACACTAAAGAGAAACCGTTTGAATGTGAACATTGTCAGAAATGCTTTGCAAGAAAGTGTTATCTGACAAATCACCTGCGGATACATACAACAGAGACACCCTATCAGTGTGAAAATTGTCATAATTGCTTTGTATCGAAGAATCATCTGCAGACGCATACAATAGAAAAACCCTATCAGTGTAAAAATTGTCCGAAATGCTTTGCATCAAAAAGTCATCTGAAGAAGCACCTACGTACGCATACAAATGAGAAACCCTATCAGTGTGAAAATTGTCAGAAATGCTTTTCAATGAAGGGTTATCTGAAAAAACACATTCAGACACATAGCAAAGAGAAACCTTGACAATGTGGATATTGTCAGAGAGCATTTACACATAGCAATGGTCTGACGACAAATGTATAATCATAGCAAAGAGAAACCTTAATATCAATGAAATTGTCAGAAATACAATCTAGCCAATGCATTTGTCCATGACCAGCTCTTCTGCCTCCTCTAGTAGTAGTAGTAACCACTTCCATATCATCATATTCGCCCTCGCTCCCCCTATCCGTTTCTGAGTCAATTACCGCTAGCACTATATATCATTGTCTTCGTTTGCATCATCATTTTCATCACCATGTTGTGAAGAATCATCCATTTCATCTTCACTTCTTTCATTGACACCTTCGTTGCTATTAAATGTCACCATTTGTGTTATCAACATGATCATCACTCTCGCTACCCGAGTCGCCTTCATTGTTAGCAGTTGGAGCTGCACTTGCAAGATGCCTCTTTATAGCCAATATCTTGTCAGGTTTTGTTTTGTTGTTCATTACACCTTGTAAATGATGTTTCTCCAGGTATTTGTTCAATTCATGAACACGTTAAGTGTTCAGAGAATTTGTTTCAAATAGTTCCATCCAGTTGCAGTCTTCGTAGGTAAGATGCTGTCTCTTATTTCGCTCGACCTCTGTTTGGTGTTGTCTTATCAGTTGTTTGTATTTCAGCTGTTTCAAATGTGTCAGGTACTGTTGCACTAACTCTGATTTTACAGCAAAGTTTGAAGCAAATGTATCTATAGCTGAAACATCATCAACTGTAAGATCACCATTTTGAAACTGTACTTTTATCTGAGCCCGGGGAAGATAATCATCTACGGTACCTGACGTTGGTTGCCATCCTGATCAGTTGTAGGTGTTGCAAACATATCTCTAAAATGTCATTTTTAGGTCGTCCGTAGGAAGAGACCTTATGGCAGCATCCTTCGTCTGTCTGTGTTGTAGTCTGTGTCTGTGTCTGTGTCTGTGTCTGTGTCTGTGTCTGTGTCTGTGTGTCAACAATTTGGTATACACTTTTTGTTTTGTCCATTTCTTTTCCATATAATGACCAATTGCAATCAAACTTCGGTCATAGATACAACATGGAAACCTTCATATGTTAATGAGGTCAAAGGTCACATACCAAGGTCAAAGGTCATCTGAGGTCAAGATTTAAAAGTGGCTGCATATGTAAAATTGATTATATTTGTCCATTTCTTTTCCATACAATAACCAATTGCAACATAACTCAGGTCATAGATGCAAGATGGAAACCGTCATATGATAATGAGGTCAAAGGTCACATACCAAGGTCAAAGGTCATCTGAGGTCAAGATGTAAAAGTGGCTGCATATGTAAAATTGATTACATTTGTCCATTTCTTTTTCATACAATGACCAATTGCAACCAAACTTCAGTCATAAATGCATCATGGAAACCTTCATACGTTAATGAGGTCGAAGGCCACATACCAAGGTCAAAGATCATCTGAAGTCAAGATGTAAAAGTGGCTGCATGTAAAATTGATTACATTTGTCCATTTCTTTTACAATGACCAATTGCAACCAAACTCGGGTCATAGATGCAACATGAAAACCTTCATATGTTAATGAGGTCAAAGGTCACATGCCAAGGTCAAAGGTCATCTGAGGTCGAGATGTAAAATTGGCTGCATATGTAAAATTGATTACATTTAAACAGGTGAAGTACAATTGTAACCAAACTCCAGGATGTTTATTTATTAACATTATAATGTTTACTTACTATGTCTTTAACAGGGAGGCTATACTATGTCCTCTTTCTTTCTAGTTGCCTGATGCCTGTGGTTTAAGATCCACCTTGTTTTTAATCTACCCATATAAACGGACGACCTATTTGTGACCGCTGTCCCTATTTTTTTAAATTAAAAATCAGTAGTGAACAATGTCTTCATACTATGATGTTATTCATGTTATTATAGCACATCGAAAGGTGGGACTTTGCAGGTGAAGTCAATTTTGAGTTTTGTATTTTATGTATTAGAGCTTTTTTCAAAAATGATACCTCATTTATCAAAACTAATCTAGACATTCAAATTTTACAATCGAAAATTATTATTATTTTCTGAATGTTTTTTCATCTATATCAAAGTCTAAGAAAGCCCACAGCCACAAAGTCACCCCTTTCGATGTGGACATTACACCTTCAATTCCTTATAGAAATATCCCTTTTTTCCAGAACCAATTTTGCCCCAGGGCATGGTGCACCCTGTGTATTTTCTAGCCCGGCTCGCTGGCCAAGCACTGCTCAAGGCCCCGCCGCGCCAGGTGGTATCCTAATTTTGTCCATGGTAGGAACATGGTAGGACGAACTTGGTACTAGTGGGGACTTTAGAAACGTAATTATTACGGTTTTGCTGATTTTTGTGTGTTAATGTTCATAAATGAATAATGTTCATATGGTTTGCTGATCGAACGAATTAAATCCATGGGATATTAACGAAATTAGCTAAAAGTATTCTGACAGAAAATGTTAAAAGTTTACCAATACACAGCTTTATTTAGATTCAATTAAATTGGATAATTTTCTGGGTGGAAAGGAGCCCAAAAGTCTTACTTTTGAAAGTTTTTGTGTTGAGAAATTCACGCTTTAACTTCAATTTGTCATTGAAATTAGTACTATTTAAAATTTATTCAAATCAAAAGTTACAACATATTATCCCTGCCCCACATTTCAAGACGGATTGCGACGCCCTGGTTACTTCCACAATGTAGCTCTTGTCGGTATTATTGTTTTGTTTTTGTGCTTATTATTTGTTTATTTAGTTTTTATTGATTGATTTTATTTATTTATTTATTCCTATTTTAATAGTTTTTTAGTAAATTTATTAGTCATTTATATTAAATGTATCGCCAACATTCTCCACCGCAACACTTGTTACCCGCATACCACAAAGTCAAAATCCCCTTCAATCCAACGCCCCTCCCCCAAAGCCTTCCTTTCTCAACTGCTGTAGGCAAAACATGTCGAACATCCTCTGGGCATTTACTGGGCATTTTGGCAAAGCTGGAGCGCCCCCTAAAACATCTTCACATGCGTACATGTAACCGGGGAACTTTGCCCTTAGATACCAATAGTTATACTCTCTGTCTAAATTCGCCCACCATGTCTGCCTATTAGCTTCATGGTCTGCCACGCAATTCTCATTCCCGCGTATTTACTATTTTGTCCAGCAGCAGGTAAAAGTTGATAATTTTGGTAAAATACACAAGTTTATTGCAGCAGTTTAGAAGTTAAGAACGTATCATCGTCAGGATAACAGATGTCTCTTGTTTTTTACTCAATTGCTCAATATAAAGCTCACACTATGACTATGACGTAGGGTAGGTAGGTACGTATAGGCAGTAGTACAATATGAGTAGTAAGCTTAAGCTTATTTCATAATTTTCGAAGATTATATCGAATGGATAACCTCAGTTCCAAATTAGCAAAAAATATGAGGCTTGTCATTGTCCGTGCACAAAGAGAATCTATGTCGTTGCGCATCATATAAAGCATGTACACACTCAGAAAAAGGGTTCTAAATCTGTCCTCTATTTAGAACCCTTAATGGCCCGTGGGGGGGCACTCAACTTTTTTTTGGTAGGGGTGTGCCGCCCAGGGTCTCAAAAAGGGGGGCTACAGAACTGAACTGAGTGGATTTTATAACGAAAAATAGGGTCTTAGGAACTGATTTTTTTCCAAAAAATAGGTCTTGAGAACTGGCCTATAGTTCAATTTTCGATTTATTGTGGTTTAAAAACGCAAAATTTTCGAAGAATTGGGGCTTTGGAACACAAAATTAGGGCTTTGGAACACAAAATTAGGGCTTTGGAACGCAAAATTTTGCGATTTTTGAATTTTCAATAAAATTGGGGTCTTAAGAACTGATGCAGGCTCAAAAGGGGGGTCATAAGAACTAGCAGAAGAGGGTGAAAAAGGGGGTCTTCAGCGCGGCACATACCTATACCCTTTTCAAATGTCAGTGCCCCCCCCCCCCGGGCTTAATGGTTCTTGAATGGAACCAAAATTGGTTCTTAAGACAACTTGCAGAACCATCTTTAGTCTCTATAGAACCATAAAAGGTTCTCTAAAGGTTTCTTAATTTTTGAAGAACCTTTTATGAAGGTTCTATGCGGAACCCTTCTCTTGAACCTTCGAAAAAGGTTCTTGAAAATTTGAGAACCATTTTCAGAACCAATAAAGGTTCTAAAGAGACCAAAAAAGGTTCTGTTTTAAGGTGGATGCTTTTAAAGTTATGGCGATTTCAATGACCGTGCATAACAACAGCAAAGTTGCACTAGGTATAGGAAGCCATTGATTTGTGTGACAGTTATGACAGTAATCACACACAATTCAATGAATACCTAGTGCAACTTTGCTGTTGTTATGCGCGGTCATTGAAATCGCCATAACTTTAAAAGTATTCATTCGATTTTGTTGAATGAGGTATCAAACTGCGGAGAAGAAATTTCCTCATTTAATGTATGTCTCAGATTTTTGGTACCGATTATATATTTTGAATTAGCCAACCTCAAAGCACCTGGTCAGGGACTTTATGTGCTAGGTGTATTTGTCATTATGCAGGGGACGCCGGAGATGATCTTTATATAATAAACTCCATGTGAACTACACAAATTGGAACCACCAATTTAACTGCAGTGCTTACATTATTTCAAGAGCGAGAATTGACGATCTGCAATGGATATATTGAAACTGGCATTCAAGCCTCTGCATTGTTGGTATTGTAAACAGTTTTTCTTCTCATTGGACCGATTCAGACGCCATGTTGTTCGACACAGATATTTGAAAATATCTCACCACAAGTGTATTGGTAATAGACCATACAAGTCTACTTATTTTCAGAAATGCTTTGCGAAGGAGGGATGTCTTACGGCAAACGCTCAGATCGACACTAAGCCTTATCAATGTGGATTTTGTCAGAAATTCTTTACCCAAATGAGTTATCTACAATCACACATACTGGTTCATTCTGAAGTAAAACCCTATCATTGTGAATATTGTCAAAAGCGCTTTGCATGGAAGCGTGCACTGACAAAACACATGGTGAAACACACTGAAGAAAACCCGTTGCAATGTGATATTTGTCAGAAATGCTATGCATGGAAGAGTGATCTGACTAAACACATACTGACTCATACTCAAGAGAAACCGTTTCAATGTTATATTTGTCAGAAATGCTTTGCATGGAAGACATCTCTGTCAAGACACATTCTGACCCACAAAAGTAAACCCTATCAATGTGAATATTGTCAGAAAAGCTTTTCACAGAAGAGTCAGCTGACAACACACGAACGGGTTCACACTAAAGAGAAATGTGTACATTGTCAAAAGTACTTTGCAAAGAAGAGTGATCTGACAAGACACATTCGGACCCACACTAAAGAGAAACCGTTTGAATGTGAACATTGTCAGAAATGCTTTGCAAGGAAGAGTAATCTGACAGAGCACCTGCGGATACATACAAAAGAGACACCCTATCAGTGTGAAAATTGTCAGAAATGCTTTTCATCGAAGAGTCATCTGACGCAGCACCTACGGACGCATACAAAAGAGAAACCCTATCAGTGTGAAAATTGTCAGAAATGCTTTTCATCGAAGAGTCATCTGACGCAGCACCTACGGACGCATACAAAAGAGAAACCCTATCAGTGTGAAAATTGTCAAAAATGCTTTGCATCGAAGAGTCATCTGACGCAGCACCTACGGACGCATACAAAAGAGAAACCCTATCAGTGTGAAAATTGTCAGAAATGCTTTGCATCGAAGAGTCATCTGACGCAGCACCTACAGACGCATACAAAAGAGAAACCCTATCAGTGTGAAAATTGTCAGAAATGCTTAGCATCGAAGAGTCATCTGACGCAGCACCTACGGACGCATACAAAAGAGAAACCCTATCAGTGTGAAAATTGTCAGAAATGCTTTGCATCGAAGAGTCATCTGACGCAGCACCTACGGACGCATACAAAGGAGAAACCCTATCAGTGTGAAAATTGTCAGAAATGTTTTGCAATTAAGCGTTATTTGACACGACACATTCAGACACATAGCAAAGAGAGACCGTAATTATGTGGATATTGTCAGAAAAAAATTACACATAGCATTAGTCTGACGACAAATGTATACTCATATCAAAGAGAAACCCTATTATCAATGTGAATTTGTCAGAAATAGTTTACACATGAGTCTG
Source organism: Ophiura sarsii (assembly GCA_035610835.1). Taxonomy (NCBI): domain Eukaryota; kingdom Metazoa; phylum Echinodermata; class Ophiuroidea; order Amphilepidida; family Ophiuridae; genus Ophiura; species Ophiura sarsii. The sequence continues at coordinate 23,527,685 of CM069452.1, forward strand.
ACACAACACATTCAGACTTATACCCACATAAAGAAGTAGTCTGATACAACAAATTCATTGCAAGGAGAAAGCTTAATCCCAAATTCATACGAGAAACCTTAATAGCAAATTCATACGAGAAAGCTTAATCCCAAATTCATTACGAGAAACCTTAATAGCAAATTCATACGAGAACCCTTAATAGCAAATTCATACGAGAAACCTAAATACCAAATTCATACTTATAGCCAGGGGCGTCATATGGGTGGGGGACAGGGGGACACGTCCCCCCCACTTTTCAAAGTGGGGGGGGACATAATAGCAGATGTCCCCCCCACTTTTTTGAATAACCCTGAGGCTGAAAGTGTCTAATTATGATGATGATGATGAGTGATGATGATGCCCCCTCAAAAGAAGCCATTTTCTGCGCGGATTTTTCAATGTTTAATTATTCAAGCTTAACAACATGGTTTCAAGAACGTTTTCTGGACCACTTTAGTGAGAAAAAACCCATTTTTGCCCGCTTCGTGCGAGTTGGCAATGTTTCTTCATTCAAGTTATAAAAAGATGGCTTAAGGAACGTTTTTCTGGACCATTTTAGATTAAAAACTGACAGTTTAAACATGATGGCTCAGGAACATTTTTCTGGAGCTTGTTAGTGTTAAAAATAGCCATTTTTTTTCGCGCTTTGCGCGAAATGGTTACAATGTTTATTCAGGCTTTATAAAACATGTTTCAGGAACGTTTTCTGGATCATTTTTGCGCGTTTTGAGCGAATTGGTTTCATTGTTTATTTCAAGCTTAAACAAAATGGCTTCATGAACGTTTTTCCGGACCATTTTAGTGTTAAATAACCATTTTTTTGCGTGCTACGCACAAATTGTTTTCAATGTTTTATTATTCAAGCTTAACAAGATTGCTTCAGGAACGTTTTCAAGATCATTTCAGTGTAAAAAAAACCCAATTTTTTGCGCGCTACGCGCGAATTAGTTTGAATATTTTTTATTCAAGCTTAACAAGATGGCTTCATGAACGGGTTTCTGGACCATTTTAGTGTTAAAATAACCCATTTTTGCGCGCTACGCGCATTTTAGTTTCATTGTTTATTTATTATTCAAGCTTAACAAGATGGATTCAGGAACGTTTTTCTAAACATTTCTTTTTACAATATCTATATTTTCACGCTCAGCGTGAATTATTTTTACTACTTTGTTATTAAATTGGAACAAGATGGTTTCAGAAACGTTTTCTGTACCTTTTTATTATTTAGCATTTTTTGCACGCTAGCGAAGTAGTTTCCCCTGTTCGAGCTTTTAAACAATCTATACTTAAATCAGGAAAATATGCTCAACTTCTTTCTTGCATTGACAAAAAAACCAAAATATTTATTGGAAATGAAGAGGTGGCTTTTCGATAAACTTTGGTCAAAAGTATACACCAGATCGCACCAAATGAGTTCCAAAATTGAAATTTTTCCTACTTATGAGGGGGGCACATCCCCCCTCAGACTCCCCCCTGTCCGAGCATAGCTCGGAGGGCGGTGCTATGCACCGCTTCGATCATACCTGATCAATTTCATTTTTTGGGGCCGCCCCCTAACCTTTTCTGGATCCGTGCCTGATGTCCCCCCCACTTTTGAAAACGGGATGACGCCCTTGCTTATAGCACAGAGAAATTCATATTCACAGCAAGGAGAAACCTTAATACCAAATTCATACAAAAAACCTTAATACCAAATAATCATACGAGAAACCTTAAAGGTGTATGTTCCGATCCCGTTTTTGGGGGCTATGATTTATTTTTCACATGATATTTTGATATCAGAAGAATCCACATACCGTTAAACTTCATCTATAAGCCCACATTGACTAATAGTTAATAAGCTGAAAATAGATAAAAAGGTATGAGCGCCCTCTTTTGATCTACAGAAATTAGCACGAATGAGTTTAGTGTATTCGATATTCAATACTATAAAGTTGTATTACTATCTAAATAATTCCATGGACAGACGAATTGCTCAATTTGTAAAGCGTCAACTTCAGTATCACGAGGTTGGTGATTCGATTCTCAAGTACACCCTTTGCAATTTCTTTTGAAATCCTAGTGATATAGAAATTAATGCAAACTTGAATGTAAAATTATTACTCAATTATACAAGCTTTATTTTTATTTTTTAAAAACAAGCGCATAATTAATTTGATTGTAAAAAGTAATGATCTTAATAGTCCAACCTTTTTATAAGCTAAAACACATTTATACTACAAATTAACTACAGCAAAATGTATTAATTGGCTTATTTTAAATGTTTCACACAGTAATCTTAAACGTTTCCTTCATCATGATTTAAGGGAGAATTATGATGATGCAGACTGGCTTGTGGTTTATAGATGTGGCTTATAGATGAAGTTTAACGGTATTTTTCTCATTATGTCTGTGAAATCTTTATAGGGGCCAGAAAATATGTTCCATTTAGAAATCATACGCTAAATTGTGGTGAATTACTGCCAAAGGTGGTTAACCACAAGCCAGTCTGCAGGCGCGGATCCAGGGGGGAGGAGGGGGCGCGCGCCCCCGGTAAAAAAAACCAACAACAAAAAAAGTGAAAAGAGAGGGAAAGGGGAAGGGGGAGAAAAAGGGAGAAAGAGCCTTTAATTGAGTGACTGATTGGTGAATAAAATAACGTTGTATGTCGTGATATATATATTATGTACATGTAGGGCATAATAGGCCTACCCCACTTTTTTTTGCAAAGAAAGAAAAAAGAAGAAGGGAAAAAATGAGAAGAAACGGGGGAAAGGGATTGCTTTTCAATAAAGTATTGGTCAAAAGAACACACCAAATCGCCCCAATGGGTTCAAAAATTGAAAAAAAATCCAATTCTTAGGGGGGCACATCCCCCTCAGACTCCCTCCCCCTCCCCCCCCCCACCCCCCCCCCCCCACCCCCCCCCCCCCCCCCCTGTTCGAGCTTTTAAACCATGTATACTTAAAAAATCAAGAATATATCAGTTATGCTCAACTTCTTTCGTGCATTGATAAAATAATAAAAAAATATTGGAGGTGGCTTTTCGATAAAATTTTGGTCTAAATTATACACCAGATCGCACCAAATGAGTTCGAAAATTGAAAATGTTTCTACTTCTGAGGGGGGCCAAAACCCTCCTCAGAATTCCCCCCTGTTCGAGCTTTTAAACCATGTATACTTAAATCAAGAATATATCAGTTATGCTCAACTTCTTTAGGGCATTGATAAAAAAAACTAAATATTTATTGGAAATGAAGAGGTGGCTTTTCGATCACATTTTGGTCAAAAGTATACACCAGATCGCACCAAATGAGTTCGAAAATTGAAAAAAAATCTACTTCGGGGGGGGGGGGGGGCACACCCCCCCCCCCCCCCCCTCAGACACCCCCTGTACGAGCATAGCTCGGAGGGCATTGGATAGTCCACCACCAGAAAATTAATCCTTTTTTCAGCCCCCCCCCCCCCCCCCGGTAAACTCAGACTCTGGCTCCGCCCCTGGTCTGGGTACTGCTCAATGGGCGAAATTATTGTGACATTGTGCTTCTTAAATTAGAAGCAACTCAAACTTTGGAATGTAACAATTTTGAGAATGATCTTTCATGTGAAATAGAAAACATCAAGTTGAAAATCGGGCCAACAATCAGAACATCTACCTTTGATACCAAATTCCTACTAATAGCAAAGAGAAACCATGGCAAAGAGAAACATTAATATCAAATTCATATTCAGAGCAAGCCTAATGCCAATGCACACGGGACCCCGACAGACAATGGACTATAGGCCTATTTTTTAGATAGAGTAAAACTAGCTTGTAACAAATACGGGTGTCCTAGAATGATTTATGCCGGGAAAGGTGCATTTATTTAGCCATGGATACCATTGTTATCTGTCAAAGTGCTTATGATGTTAACATAATTATACACTTAGTTTCTGAGGCATTTTGAATTTTAAAAATCGGAAGAGTTTCTGACAGAAAATAAAGACTCTTGTAAAAGTGGTGAATTCCAAGTTTGACCACTTACCTTTTCTGAAAATAACATAATTGACCATGTTAGGCACAAAGCTCTTCATTGGAAAGCTTGTTTCATATCCTGTCAAACATTTTTATCCCCCTGGTTTGTAAAACCAGAAGGGGATTTTGTAATCATGTCAATATGTGTGTGCGTCCGTATGTGCCTTCTTGTTGTCTGTGATCGACAAGGGACATTAATTGACGCATGATTTCACCTTTTCATTCCATCCATTATCCAAGGCTTACAACCTGAGCAAGTAACAAATCTGTAACAATTAATACAATATTTTAATAAAGCACTCAACAAAAAAGTCATACACTTTGTGTATGTCCCATAGAGTATCTTCCGATTATGTTGTGACCAAGCAGGCAAGACATTTAGATGGATCCTTTAGGCACAATCTGGTACTAAACTTGCTACCAATCAACAAAGATAAACCATGATTAGTACCATTTAATGAAAATCTGTGCCGTCTCCAAACATTTTCAACAAACTACGCGGAAAGAAAAGACCACATGTTACCTGTTCACAACCAAATAGCCGGGCAAATAGCCCGCTCGCTCAGGCACGAACCAACGCAGTTTCACTGTGTGATCAATTCAAGTGTCACACACAGCATTTTCTCGCCGCTTGTGTGCGTTGAAAATTCGAATTTGGAAATGTATTAAATGGTGTTGATAATGGTTTATCTTTGTGGTTTTGTGACAAGTTTGGTACCAAATTGTTCCGAAAAGATTCATGGTACAGTGTAAAACCCGAGAAAAGTGCTTCCCGTAAGACATTCCGTTACCCCTATCGTGTTGGAGCATGCGGTTGGTATAGGGATGTGGGGTATTGTCAGGGGTATGCCACTGAGCTTGCCGATCGGGTCCACTTTTAAATTGAACTTAGTCAGCATAGAATTGGTGGCGCTATACCGATCAGGCGTGATTGCAGACGTGTGATTGTAGCAGACGACGCAACGCTGGCCACGCGTCTCTCAGACGACCCAATTTGGCAACGGGAGTGCACCATTGTGAATTATTTTTAACAGTCATCGCCCGGTTAACGATAAAAATCCTTCTAATATGATGTATTTGTCAAAATGATCGGTTTAAAATTCGCGATTACGTGTAATATTCACTACGAATTCAAAATTTAAGTTTCGCGTGGCCACCGTCGTCTGTTTAAATCTACAGCGCCCCTAAACCTATGCTGACTAACATGCCGTTTAATGCAGTTAAACCTGGTTAAACATTGTTAAACGCGTTAAACGCCGGTCACCGACGCATTCCAGACGATTATCATAATTTATTCAAAAGGACCGTTTTCGCTACGTACGTTAGTATACGACTTTCCTATCCCAAAGTTAATAGTATCCCTGGTATTGTCTCCTCGATAAGAATATCGCTGTTGGTAAATTAAAATCGTGTGCTAATTAGCTTTAATTAACCAAAATAAAGAATCAATACCTAAATTTAATGTAGTATATACTATTTTAGCAACACTACTCTATTGAATTTACGGCGAACTCACTAATGTGTGTCTTTGTGCTGCTATTGAATGGAGTTGCCACCTCCCGTTCGAATCCCATTGATCATGAATATTTTTAAGGAAACAAACGCGAGTTCCTGTTAGAAATATTTACTGGTATTGTTCTCATGTATGCAGCTATCGCTCGTAAATCCGACGTCATTCGTCTTAGCACGCTGTATTCAGCTCTGTGTACTAAAGTGTGACATGGAGGGACTGGATTCTCTGAATCGTCAGATAGCTACGGACGAGCTCAGGACTGACAAGGTTATTTAATTGAATAATTTTAGAAACAAAATCAAAGCTAGCTACTTGGCAATAAGGATATCGATTTAAAATGATTATGAGTTAACAGTTTCATGCTTGAAAAGGGGACGCGATGTCTATCTTTTATTCCTTTAGGCCTATATTGAAACAAGTAATCGCAACCAATATCGAGGTCCGTATTTAATTACGTTATAACTACGCGATTAATTTCATACAATTCTAAATAAAAATCAAATAATTACATATTTGGCATTCTCATTTTTGGTCGCGGGCGGGAAACAGTACGCCTAAACACAGAAGGGTCAATTTTAATTGGCCTAGAACACCTCGAGTCATTATATTGATGTTAACTTCGGGATTATTTAATTTGCAATAGGCTAATTTATGCTTTTATATTAGAGATACGACATCGTTTTGGTATATAATTTGTTACCCGTAAGCCACCCAGTTTGTGGTTTCGGGTTGTTATCTCAGTTGAGGATCCTGAGGAAAACCCACGTTAAATGCTGTGAAATTTATGCCAAGATCTAGATGGCCTTTTTAAAATGAGGTAACGTCGTGTCTTTAAGAATTAAAAAAAAGTGTTGCAATTGATTCACCGTCAATACAAATGACTCGGTGGAGGCAGATCCCTCTTCCTAGTGTTAGACTCATTGAACTGCATATAAATCTCATATGGTAGTATTTAGGTCACTTACTTAACAACCAATGATTCCCCCTACAACAAGCCATAATAGGCCTAGGCCTTAAATTTCCATTTCAATTGCCACTGCACCATGCACTTAAAACAATATTGGTCTAGGATCGATAAACTTTGTGTGTGTAATTTTCAATCTATCACTCTTCATTTGAATAAAATAAACAACAAAAAACCGTAAGAATTAAAACATAAAGCCCCTTGTCAATTACACCAACTGAAAAGGGGTTAAATTTTTACTTTTTTCTAGTCATTTGTTTACATGTTTTGTGTCACTTTCGTGGTCATTTGATACAAAAATGGGTGACTAAAAACAAGAAATGTAATTTTATTTAACTTGTAGTTGGTGTATAGTTGGCTATCATGGAAAGGGGTTATTTTTTACTGCATAAGACAGTCTTCATACACTTTGAAAAGGCATACATTAGGAATATTTGTATGTTTATTTATGTTTAATCTTCTGTAAATATGTCGTTTACTCTCCTATCCTGACTGGTCCTAATTAAGTTTAGAAACTGTTGCACACCAATAACACTATAAATAGGTGTAAATGCACGTACGGCGCTGTTTATATTGATATGCTCATGTGAAGATATCAATGTAATAATTCATGAATGCTGTCTACTGAAGATAGCAATATAGCATATGTTATCTGAAGATAGTAATGTAGTATATTAGTATACTATCTAGATAGCAATATAACATACGGTTACTGAAGATAGTAATGTAATATATGGGTACTATCTATACTGAGGATAGAAATGTAACGCCGGGTGTTTATCTACTGAAAAAGAAAGCAATAATTGAGTTATATCTACGTGATGAATGCTGAAAACAAGCAGTAAATATACTGCTTGTTTTCAACATATTACGCTCTTCTTAGGAATTGAGCACTTTTGATACGGGCAGTGCATCAGTTTCATATTTATTAAGTGATGAATGCAATAATATATGGGTGCTATATACTGTAGATAGCAGACATCCAGCAGTTGTAATGGTTTGTGTGTTTGTTAGTTTGTTTATTCGCGAATTGCACTACACTAAAACCAGCTTTAAACTAAGCATGCTAAGGCCTCCATGCAACAACAACACATTCAGAGATTTTTGTTATTCTCCAAAAGAACTATATATAATATATGGATTCAAACAGCAACACCTCTATTCAATTTCCTTTGGGTACCGATGATGTTGACATAATTATTAGGTGTCATTGTAATGATTGCAGGTATTAAATCGATTTCACTAATACCCGAGTTCTGCTAATACCCGTAATTCCAAAGCTATAAAAGGGCAACCCTATCAGTCCATTTCAATAGCGTCTTTCTACTCAATAGACAACAGATAAAGCAATCGATTCACAAATGACGGTCATTTGAATGGAAAGTGATGGCACATTGGCATACTCTATAACTAATTTTAGGGACTGCAGTTTTGTTTTGCTTAATTAGGGTACTTAGCACATGTTTTCAATTTACCAACAGCGGTATTCATATCGGGAAGAACAAATACTACACGACTACATGAATCGCATGCTCCAACACGATAGGGGTAACGGAAATTATGTTAATGAGCTACCTTTTCCTCTACCATCATCTAAATGTAATCAATCGGAAGATACTCTATAGGATATAAACAAAGTGTATGATATTCTTTTGTTGAGCGCTTTAGCTAGAATGGTGCAATTCTGGAGTTAAAGGCCTACTGGTCGTGTGCCCTGAGTTGGGACCCCTTTGTGTGACATATGCTAAAAATGGAAAAATCACATGGATTTTGCTGAAAACATTTTGAGCATTAAAACTATACATAGGAGTATAAGGAAAGTATACATTTCCTGAAAGCATACACGTTTCTAAATCTCACAATGACAATGCCAAGGTCATTATACAGGGTGGGTAGATAATATATAGGGTGCAAACATCAAGTAATGCACTAAAAATACAAAATTTTGACTGGTCATTTACATACCTTGAAGATAAAATTATAATTTATTAAGCTGCATAAATCAAAAGTATACACTAGTATTACAAAGAAAAATGTTGCCACCTTTGTCTTTAGTTATAAAGGATACCTTATACAGGGTGGTCAAAATTTGTAACAATTTAAGTATGTGAAAACGTATTTCGGAAATAAAGTTAACCGTTATCTTAATTTAGTGTCATAATAAATTTTAAATTGACGTTTGTAATAATATTGCACCAAACACAAACATATGACCAGTAATTACCATGTTATACAGGGTGTAACAAGTGAAAGGCACATGTATGATCGAGTCCTCAATCCACGCATTTCTTCACTTTTTGATTTTATTTTGATGAAAGCAATGATAATGAAATAAAATAAAACACACATGAAATGATCATGTTACAATTAGAAATGTTGCCTAGATGTACATACTAAATTTAATATGGCCAATAACATCATAGGCCTATAGGCCTACAGGGTGTCACAAAATAACGCACATGCGATCTAACGGAGCGCTTCTTTTTGAACTGCCATAACAGATTATCAGCATTGGTAAAATAAATTAGTATTCGGAAATTGTGCAAGATGCAATGTAAGTACTTTTGTCGGACAATGATCAATAGACTATTAACAATGACACCATGGACTCAAAGCCCCCACCCCTTCCCATATCTCGCTAAGCGCCGTAAATTTTTCAAAATTGATAAAGTAGCTAGGTGGCCACTTCGATTTGACTCCAAATTATCTACTACGAGGGCGTCCTAACATAAACACTAACAATTCAAATTTATTTGGATTGAGTTCATCAAAATAAGTAACAAGTATTTATGCCCAAATTAAAACAAAACGAGACCGTTGATCGTTGATCCACTAACCTGCATTGGAGTATATATCTGTTCCCCTTTATATTCTCACATCGAATCAATATATTACGTGACGAACGTCCTGAAATATGTGATTTCATGATGCAACATCCGCTGAAAAACGTACATAATTTGGAAGAAATCGTAGCCAATTTCAAATGAAAATGTCTGTAAATCCCTCATTTCCAAACGTCGTAAAAAATCCATCAACACAGTAGCTCATTATATCAAGTTATTTGAAATCTTGTATATTTGAAATATTCAGAATGGTTAAGACAAAAGTTGCCGCATTGTTTAAAGCGGGGTTTAAAGCTGGGAAATGGTGATCAAAGTTATTGTTATTTTAATTACATACGTTTATGTGTTTATTTTATTGAGCTACGATAGACATTATTCTCGGTAGCTCAGCGTTAGAGCGCTCGCTTCGATAGCAGGAGGACCCGGGTTCGACTCTGAGGAGAACCGACTTTTTTCATAGGCTACTTTAATCTATTTGCTTTATAAAGTTGTTCTGTCTTGTATTTTTTGTGTGGATCTGTTGGTTTTTAATATATAACTGCATGGTTAAGCTCAAATTATGCGGCAAAATGTGTCTAATTTACGGACAAGACAAAAAAACTTTACAAAGCAAATATATTAGGTATAAAAAAGTCGGTGCTGATCAGAGTCGAACCCGGGTCCTCCTGATATCAAAGCGAGCGCTTTGACGCTGAGCTACCAAGATCAATGTCTATCGTAACCCAATAAAATATACACATAAAACGCATGTAATTAAAATACCAATCCCGTTCGACCACTATCACTTAGTTATAAGTATACTAAAAGGAAATTCACAGTTACGTAGTTCCCAAGTTAAAAAATATTTCCCTCAACGAGAGTTTCCACCATTAGCCTGCCGTCCGAAAACACTGAGATATAATTAAAATTGAATGCGATCGCGCATGATAAACAAATGGACGAAATGCCATTGGTTCCAAATTTTACTCTCTCTTAAAATGTCTTTTATGTACTTTAATGGTCACGTCGTAAAATCGATTTAAGAATAATAGTTGTTAAAACCCTCATTTATCTAAATAAATGAAAATTGTGTAATTTCGCTGGTTAAGGCAGCTGTTTGGCATATCAATGTAGACACTACTTTGACACATTTCATTTTCGATAGCGACGAATTTGTAAAATGCCGAAGGGAAATGCTCTGCTTGTAGATGTCATAGACCGGTTTCAATAAGTTTGCAAGACAGGTCCTATTATAAGGAGTAATTCAAGACATTGATCTCAATAAAAGACTTTGATTTCACCTCAAGATCACTCTTGAAACCGACGGTCCGAATTCCGCGGGAGTTTAACTCGGTGTTAGTACCCAAAGTGCGCGGTTCAAAATTGCGCGGTTCGTTTTGGTGATAAATTGACCTACGCTATTGTTCACCGCTAAGTGGCCACCTAGCTAAAAGATGTCACAAATTATGGACAAATTTCAAGATTGCGCGCATGCAATATGCACACCGTACAGTATCGCTTGGGACATTTAACCACGAGATGTACACGCGGGCTTTTTGAACTCACTCGGCATGCATGCAGTAGAGCGTGCATACCTTGTAATTTGTAAGCTGTCATTTGTCTGGTTATAGCAAAGTAAACATACCACACGTACAGAATGTAAAGGGGCTCGTATCGCAATATTTATACTGTTTTATTCCACGAAGTGGCTAATTTATTTTAAGATATAATGCACAAGTGTATGAATTGTTATCAGTATAGATAAATCAATCGGTATACTTCTAATCGGTACAACAGCCAACCTCTCTGAAATTCTATATAGCATGTATCGTCAATGAGTGATGTGAATGAAGTATTTCAATGCGTGTCTGTGAGATTAGCTCCTCACTGCGATTCCTCCTCCTCCTCCCCAACCCCAATACTCCTGTTTACTCCTCAACGGTACACATCAGCCCGATACATTCCATCTAGCTAGCATGTATATTGATAATCAATAAGTGAAGTGAATGAAGTATTTCATAGCTTGTCTAGAGATTGGCGCTGTGTGTGTGTATGGGAATGGCTCCTCAATCCTGTTCCTCCGATTCCTCCCCCTCCTCCCCAAGCACCCGTTGATCAATTATTTGCTCCCAATTAAAACTGAAATAATTAAGACATTATTTTGTGGATGGTATGGAAAGAATATTTATTGTGCTTTGTAATGACACCAAATTTGTTATTTTATGACGAGAAATATAGAAACGGTGATAATATAAACATCATTAACAGTGTAAAAATGTCACACCTCCTCAAAATACGGGGTTCCAATTCGTGGCACACGACCTACTGCATTTTAGTTATCAGGGATGGGATATCAGGATTCCACCAAAGAGCTCTGCGTAATTGTTGGACTGTTTTTCAATGGGAAAGAACTGTGCTGATTGGATAATGCTACGAGGTTAGCGTTTATTCCGTATAGAACAACACTTTAAACCTGTTGCTGATTCCAACAAAATACGCACATACCCGGTCTTAAAGGAAATGGCTAATTGCTTCTAATCCGATTGTTCGTCGTGGTGATAACTTTTCACTCCTCCATAGAGCTCTTGAAGAGTTGCCTCAAGATCCGTCAATAACGTGTTCATCAGCCACACGCTTCTTAGGTTTAATGGGTCGCGTAAACTTGTTACGCAGGGATTTCAAGGCATTTTAACATGTTTAAGGTCGTCCAGGCCTTTATTATACGGTCATTTGTTCGGGGATTTTTTTCTTCTTTATTTTATTTCACGGCCTTTAGGTTTTTAGGGATTCCACCTCTACGTGCCATCTAAGATTCTCTCAGAAATCCCATGACATTTCTATTGAACTGAATTTCGATATGATATTATCTCCTAAACTGTCACTCTACATGATTGATTGTTTCACTCAACTCACTTACTACCATTTTCTCTAGTAGGAGAAAGGCAGTGGCGTAACCAGCGGGGGCAGGGGGCGAGAGCCCCCCCCCCCCCACTTGGAACCCTTGCCCCCCCCCCCCCCCCCGCTTGCCCCCCCCCCCCCCAAATGAAATCAAGTACGGCTGTAAATGAAATTTACAAACAAAGTACACACCAAATCCCCCCAATAATGACATCGTGTCGGTTGAGATTGGCACTGTCGGTTCATTTGACGAAAGGAATCATGGAATTATGATGGTCAAAAGTACACATATGAAAAAAATTCGCGCGCTACGCGCGCATATGTCTTCCCAAAATGAAATATTCTTTGGTACAAGCTTGTTTAGAGCCAAAATGTAGCTCAATCGTCCAAAAAATACCTGTAAAGTCGAAAATTGTCGACCGCTACGCGCGCATCTCTTTACTCAAAATATCTTAGGAGCCCCCCCCCCCCCCCCCCCCCCCCCATTTCAAGTCACTGCCCCTTCTTGCCCCCCAATGAAAAAGTCTAGTTACGCCACTGCAGAAAAGAGGAGGGATTTCCAATTACGATAACGCACCTCCACTCAAATGCATTAGGTGGTGTTTTGTTATTGCAGTGTTGCATTGGGGAATTAAGGGAGGTACCATTTTTATCACGGCATTCAGCATTCAGTGGCAAATGTGAATGCAATTAAAGGTAGGTGTTCCGATTGCTGGACCGATTTTCAACTTGATGTTTTCTATTCTGCATGAAGGATGAAGGGTCATCCTTAATTAAAGGCATATTATGTGATCTTTTCTAGAGAGCGCCCTCTGTTCATGATTTTTTTTTTTTAGAAAGTAGATTTCCTTGCAGATTTACATTTCTGATCATAAATCGTACATACATTCCAAGTTACAGAGCGATACGATTCCTAATTACCTCAAAATCATGGTTTTAGAGTGAATTTAGAGTGAAAATATAAACTGTCGTGTTATCACGTGAGCTGGGCGGTTTCGTCAATCTTATCTTCAACTCTTACATTGTCTTAGCTAATATCTATCTATACGGCTCTCAACTACTGCAGTAGCCACAGCAACTACTGAAAAACTACATGAAACTACGGAAAAAGCTAAGTAGCCTATATGTATTTCCGTACCCCTATCGCCAGGCGCGTAGCCAGCCCAGCCACTCCGAGGGGGCAAGATCCCCATATATCCCCATATAACGGTCCCTATTTCAAAGAAACCAGGTCAAAAAACGGCTGATTTAACATGATTTTCCGCCTTTTTCGTCCCCATTTTGCCACTTTTCTTCCACCCGCCCCCCCCCCCCCACCCCCCCCCCCCCCCCCCCCCCCCCCCCCCCCCCCCCCCCCACTCGCTACGCTACTGCCTATCGCTGCCCGGCCTGCCAAACTAGATCCAACAATTTAGCTAGCACACTACGTTTGTTACGTTCCAAATTAATACAGGGTGATTAAGTCCCGATTTCACCGATTTTAAAAATCAGTTCATATACAAAAAATGAATACATTTTATGAAATTCACAGCAAAAACGCATTGTTAGCTATATTACCTAAATATTATTTCATTTTTGTTATTCCAAACGGGAGATGATTTATCCCAAATTCTGTGATATTTAATCTGTTCCAAGAGATCTCTACTGTCTATGAAAGTAATAAATATAAATGTGTGTGCAAGTTAAACAGGTTGAAGACAGTGCGATCAAAAACTTATTAAAATGTTTGTTACTCCGTTTGAGAAAAGGACAATCTTCATTCTGTAAAAAATGCCTAAATTTACATACAACTCATCATTCACATTGCTTGATTGCTGAATTCGTTTGATGTGCAATGCTGTATATTTTAAACATTTGGGCAATAAGAGACGTAGACGTATAGCGAGCATTATTGAGATAAGTGTTAATAAAATGTTGACCAAAATATTTGGAAATTATTATTGCAAACGAATTTAATTTGAAAGAAGAACGTGTTGCATCTCTTTTAACAGTTCTTGCGTTTAATAACTTAGCAGGTGTGTACTTAATTAATTGTTATCAATATGTTTGTGCAATACTGATGTATCATGATGTCTCAATATTTTGCATGCAATATCGTTTTTTAATTATCAGCGATTCAAGCTATGCAAATTATCAAATGTTGTTTTATTTATAAAAATGTCAACTTGGCTTCGTGTATTCGTGGAACACTTTGGATTTCGCGCTTTTTCATAAATATGTTGTAAATATGGCGTTCAATTAGGTTTTGTCTGAAAAATTTCACTAAGTATAAAGAAGTGTTTCTACTCTTATGATAAATGAAGTAATTTACCGATTTCCTGATTTTTTCGGAAACGGGACCTGAATATTTTGACTCACCCTGTATAGATAAAATAACCCTCCTACTGCATCTAGATAGGCTAAAACTCGAGAGATTTCGGGGGCCTCACTCATTATTCACTCCGCTCGCACTGTCACTTGTCGGTTCGATCATAAACCTATAGTTACGCCACTGTTTTTAATGCTCAGTATACAATTTTGGTTCAAACATGATGAACTTGTTTGAACTTGGAGTTCAATTGCTGAGTAATTTCCGTCAAACAGTATTAGCTCGAATCTACAATCACGGTCTCTGATATGCACATATTCAAAAAGTGTATTGATTATGATGCTAAATGTAAGAAGAGGTAAACTTTACAAAATGTGCGTGAAAACAGAATTGATATTGATCGCCATGCCCATACCCACTAGATGCACATTCCAGTTCAGCAAATAATGGTGATGGACATGTAATAATAGCTTAACGTAAATATGGATTTTGATCATATATATGATTCCAAAAAAAATATAACATATAGGAAATGCCATTGTTTCATCCTAGATCCGTTGGTAGCAACTGAAATATAAGTATCATTGTTTTATTTTATTTTTTCCGTAATTGTTCGTTTGTCGTACTTGATTTGTTACCTATAGCCTCATCATGCATATTCGTGAACGACATGTCCGCCGTCGTCTGGTTTGCCACTATCATAATTAAAAGAGCGCCATCTAAAATACACATTAGCAACGCTTGGATAAATTAAACTGTGCATGTGCCATACAATATACGGATATACAGTACATCTCAAATATATTAAATAATAAAACGTGTGTGGTAGGGCAAAACACCTGTGTAGTGATGCGATACAATGACATTATTTATATGGGATTACTCACAGCCATTAGTATCCAAGCAGACATTTGCCATGGTGATCGTGTTCAACATCTATGCCTACACATGTACACAAGTGACATTTTTCAGCCATTGATATATTAAGAATTTTGATACCACAATGTAGCCATCCACGATAGCCTAAATCTACACTGAATCTACATCTAATGACACTCCATTGCGCCAATGCAATATTTAGACTGATTTCAGCCAACAAATTATGGTCTACTTAACAGACTGGAATAGACTGGATGTTCATTGCTTCACATACACGACACATATAAGGTAGGTTATAATATTATATAGAGCAATTAAACTATACTTATCATAATAATTGTTTTCACTGGTATAACATAATCATTTAATAGGCTACACAGAAACATATATTCTTGTATATATTATAGTTTATATGTGGCCTCCTGCACGCATGCAACTTGACATGTATCGAAGAATGCATAATGTAACTCTAAATCAGCAGTTTATTAGCCATCGGTTCAATAGTGAATTACACTTGCAAAAGCCTGTATCGTAATAGTGACACAAACTGGTACTGTTTTGGATACCATTACGCTATTGTTATTTTCTCATGGACAGTTGAACAAATTCTAAATGCTCTCTCATACATTTTTAATGACAATACACGTGTATAATATTTGAAATCGTTAAAAGCCTTTTCAGTAATACAAGATAATGCATTACTTGCATTACATTAAAAGCATTACTTATTTGTCATAATGCCTAGCAACCTAAAGGCAAAATAACTAAAATGTTATAAATTCACAATTTGTTCTAGAAACGGTCTATTATTAGATACATTTTCCTGACTATAAAGGCTTCAAATTGGGGTCCATCCAGTACATGAGTATAGGTATATTGATATCATCAATTGGTAATATTGTTCGTGATGTTTTATTAAGCATGATGTTATCTTTATGATCAAATATGATACAGATGGAAGAAACTAATGATACCGAAAATATTAATTGATAATGAAACCACCTTGCTCATATAATGAGTATTATCTAATAACTATCTTATAAAACGCAGATTTAAAGGAAACTAAGTATCACAGCATTTTCGAATTCATTGCGTCTTGAGGAAGCTTCCATTCGTTTTGTGAATTTAACTCTTTCCACGCGGCTATTTAAAGGCATATTATGTGATCTTTTCCAGAGAGCGCCCTCTATTCATGATTTTTTTTAGAAATAGATTTTCTTGCAGATTAACATTTCTGATCATAAATCGTACATACATTCCAAGTTACAGGGCGATACGATTCTTAATTACCTCAAAATCATGGTTTTAGAGTGAATTTAGAGTGAAAAATATAAACTGTCGGAATTCCGACAGTTTATTTTCACTCTAAAACCATGATGTTGACGTAATTAAGAATCGTATCGCCCTGTAACTTGGAATGTATGCATGATTTATGATCAGAAATGTAAATCTGCAAGAAAATCTGGTTTCTATTTTGTTTGTGATGTTGAGGGCGTTCCCTGGAAAGATCGCATAATATACCTTTAATATAGTTTTACCATGTACACAACAGATTTTTCTGAAACCTTTCCCAACAAGTCTTATTTCATGAATCACTGAACCAATACTAGGCATGTCTGTACCTTTTTCAATGCATTTCTCATGGTGATTACAAATATAATATAGTGATGAAATTCAATAATTTTGACATTTTTGAAATATTTTGTGCAATTTTGGAACTGTCGTCCGCGTGGAAAGTATTAATATTGCATTTTATTTTATTTTTTTGTTTTGTTTTGAGAATACTGTTTTTTAAATTTACCTATTTAAACATTAACATGTTAGCGTGTGGAAATGGTAGCATTTCAATCAGCGCTGTTATTATAAATTTAAAATGCTCTGTAGTACATTTATACCGTGTGTGACATGTCATAATTGCAAGCTGCTTGAAAATGTCACTGT
The DNA here is from genome assembly GCA_035610835.1 of Ophiura sarsii. Taxonomy (NCBI): domain Eukaryota; kingdom Metazoa; phylum Echinodermata; class Ophiuroidea; order Amphilepidida; family Ophiuridae; genus Ophiura; species Ophiura sarsii. The sequence goes on from CM069452.1 coordinate 23,545,025, forward strand.
GTCAATAATTAGATAATAATTAAAACGTGTCAATACCACATAATCAGCTCCAGAATTATAAATGTGTGTCCTTCATCTGCAATTCCATTCATTACCATTTCCCGTTTTGAAATGCTGTTTCGCGCGAATACCATGATTTTAAAAGAAAGATAACATTCATTTTTAAACGGCTATTTTTAATTTTGATATGTGTATGTAGTCGGTAGGCGTGGTGAACTTAACACATGTTTGCTCATAATATAGCCCCAGTTTTGATTGTTCATAGTGACAGAAATCGAAGCAAATCATATTGATTCCTTGGTGAGTCAGCTTGTGTTGACCCTTGAATTACCTTTCGATTTATTCATATCAAAATGGTGTTTGTATTGATCAATTGGTAAAATATTATATCATGAAGCAGTATTTACCCAACACCAGTTTAAGTGGCAGTTTACCCCCCGAGCATAGCTTTGCGGATACGTTTTATGACATTTATTCATTCATTCATTCATCGATGAAGAGTATACTGATAAAATGTAACTTAACCCAACAGGCATATTGTTCTATTACTTGTTCTCCACAATACTGCTATCGTCCGAAATGGGCCAATTTAAAAATAAAATGTTGGGGCTAAAAATCTATTCTCATTAACAGATATTGTCTATATTACTACATTTCAGTTAAAGTGCCACCGTGATTGCTGTTATTCGGACCGGAAATAAAAATTACCAAATTAATATAGAAGACCAGTAAATCTTTCCTCACACAATTTAGCTGAATAGTATACCTGTAGGCCTAGGTACATGTATATTTATCTCAGGAATGAGTATAATTAGTGCGTTTTTGGAAGTGTTGTATCTACCCAAAAATAATGAACACTTGATTGAATGTTTATGACAATGGGTTTGTAATATCGGCACAGTTTGGTGATTTTGAACACATTTTCTAGTCTAGTTTGTTTTCTATGTTTTTTCATTGGTCTGTCTGTTTATATCATAAAACAAGGTATAAGTATTTTAAAATTATTCTTATAATAAGTCTATCTGCGCTGTTAGAATAGAAGAAAAAAACTGTAAATTTACAGTAAAAAGCAGGCAGCAAGGATACCAACTTTTTACCGTCAAATTTACAGTATACTGTAAAATGTAATTCAATAAAAAACACTTGAAAATATACATATTGGGGGGGGGGGTTAATACAGAGCTTGGTAATGTGTAGAGCAGGAGAGAATAAAAAAGCACTGGCGACCGCCCCAACTTAGTAAGCCTGTCCACCAATGTAGACCTTCTTTTTTACGTTGCGTATAAACTGTAAAATTACAGTTGTTGTAAAAATATACAGGAAAAACCTTTGGGTTTTTTAAGTTGTATTTTTACAGTAAAAAGTTGGCATCCTTGCTGCCAGCTTTTCACCGTAAAAATTACAGTATTTTTTTACTGTAACATGTATTAATTAATCGTATAATTGACAATTCATAATAATGTATTAGTGATGTTGATATGCTTTGAAACTTTAATTGGTCTAATTAATATAAGCTGTAGTTTTAAATTTAGTCATAATAGGCCTGGAAAATTTAACATAAGAAATACAGTAGTTTGCTGTATTTCCTAATTAACCTTACTGTAAATTTTACAATAATTTCTAACAGTGTGGTGAATAGCAGAAGAAATTCAAAATTTATTCAACAACATTATACATTTAAAGTGATTAATGGTATATGAATCCTTAAGAGCTTCTGGCCATTATTGTACTGATAATATAATTTTTAACAAGCTTAAACTCACAAACATTAAAGGTATATTATGTGATCTTTCCAGGGAACGCCCTCAACATCGAAAAAAAAATAGAAAGCAGATTTTCTTGCAGATTTACATTTCTGATCATAAATCATGCATACATTCCAAGTTACAGGGCGATATGATTCTTAATTACTTCAAAATCATGGTTTTAGAGTGAAAATAAACTGTCCGAATCCGGACACTTTATATTTTTCACTCTAAATTCACTCTAAAACCATGATTTTGAGGTAATTAGGAATCGTATCGTTCTGTAACTTGGAATGTATGTATGATTTATGATCGGAAATGTAAATCTGCAAGAAAATCTACTTTCTAAAAAAAATCATGAATAGAGGGCGCCCTCTGGAAAAGATCACATAATATGCCTTTAAAACACTATTACTTCTTTTTTCGAAAAACAAAACATATGGTGAAAAAAGTACAACATACGGTCCTGACCACCTGACTCTCTACAATTGGGAATTTCGAAGTTGCTCAAAATAATGTTTCTTTTGATAAATTATAAACATCGTGGTCGGCATTTTTCGATTACTCGTGCATAATATGTATATACAATTGAAAGACATTGACCTTTAATATAGCAAAAAGTTCACACAATTGCATTAACAATTAACGTATAGCACAATTGCGGTGGTTTAACCAAATATAACAATAAACATAGACATTGTTTACATTCAATGAGAGATATGAGTCACACGATTTCCTGTACAATATATACAATTATATACACTTAAAATGTGACACCATACATCCCATAATAATCAATCAATGTCGCTAAATACAATATCATATCGTATTTTTAATACGCTTTCTTTACTTCAAACATTTTATTTTTGCGTTAAAGGGGCGCAGAGAGATTTCTCAAAAAATGAAATTCAACAGTTTAACTTTGTTTAGATAGATGATATATACATATAAACCCTCTCATGTAAGATTTCTTCAAAAATAATCAGTAACAATGAAAAATAAAGACATTTTCTCAGCATTTCCGAAGGTATTAGTGCTTTTCACTTTTTTTCTATGTTGGTTAAAAATCACCACCAATTGAATCAGGGAAGTCGTGACTATGCATCACGCAACAAGCCATATGGGTGGTCTTCAATGTAATTTTAAATAAACATGAAACAAATAAGTAAAAAAAGCCTGTATCTGTGAATCCATGAATTTCACATGAAATACTGCAAATTAAGCTCTATAATTTTAGACGGTAAAAGTTAGTACGTATTATATAAGCATTACGTATGTAAAAAAACAACTTTTGAAAAAATTGAGAGCTCCCTCCATGAAGGATCTCTTAGTGCCCCTTAAAGTTCATTGTATTGTGCCCTATTGTGTTGGGCGTTGTATAAAATTTAATTACAGGTCGTCAAACATCGTTCAGTCAATAACCCCTATCCTATGTCATGTACGTTGCTGATATTAGTCATTGTTCGACGAACCATTGGCTGAAGTAGATGAATGGTACATGGCAAGAACATAAATCTGTACCAATCAATTAGAGCGTGATTTAGTTCCATATTCCAGTGACCTGTGTGTAGATGATTGCGTTTGGATTTGGATATGTGTCCGTTTGTCATGTGTTTGCTGTTTTAACAGATAGAAATATATTGATATCATGTTTACGACCGTTTTTTGTTTTAGGGTGAGTAAGAGTAACATATAAAATTTGGCAAAAAAATATGATTATAGGGAATGAATGATTGTCTTCCTGCACGATAGATTAGATTTAAAAGGTTTTGTTGCTGTGTACACCGGAGGACTAAATATACTTTAAGGATTTTTAAAAATACTTGTAGGCCTATATGGTGTTAAACTGTTGATTATTTCGAAATGCTTGTCTTTGTCACAGCTTTGCTGTAAAAAAAATCAAATTACTCGAATCAGTAACTCGAAATATCGCTGTGACTCTATCTTCGATTAAACAATTAAATTGCGATATCATAATTAACACTTTCAATACGGCTATTAGTTTTACCATAAATACTGGTTTTACCCTGAGACTAGAATACTAGTCTCAGGTTTTACCAATAGAAAACATCTTTGTCAGAAACCTTTCCCAATTGTCAAAGTCTATCTCAAGGATTACTGAACCAATGCTAGGCATGTTTGTACTTATTGTAATGCATTTCTCATGATAAATCCAAATATGATAATGAAATATAATAATTGCGATATTTTTGAAATTGTTTGTGAAATTTTGGTATGTCGTCTGCAGATGCCTGCCGCGTGGAAAGTGATTTGACTGATTCTCAAAATGATTTCCCAGTCGTTGTATCCACATGTAGATATGTATAGACTGTAACAAAAAAAAGTTAAACAATCGCACATTTATTTTTAATCCCATGTTAAAATCATGCAATGTCAAAATCTTTTTCACTCTGTGTTAAGTTCTGGCTACCAGAATCATTTTATTTGGTCTTTTTAACTACTTGCGTTTAAAATTTATGACTAATCTACTAAGTCGTCGAGAAATCGGGTTGGGCCACTTTCACAATATCAATATTATCATACAATCTTATTTATATCTTGTATAAATTAAATGGTTAGGGTATCATGCAAAGGATCATTAAAGAGAACAATATAATTCTTTTTCAAATAGTTTTATTTCATTTAAATAAATGAATTCATAAAATAAATAAATAATATTTATAAAACCTTACATTCTTTGTAATACTTTTAACCACTTGAAATGAACCATTGTTGTCTAACAATAGCACACTACTGCTATGTTCCTGGTTCGATTCCATTCACATTCATCCCAGTTGGTTTACCATTGATTAAACCAACTTAAAGTGGCCCATGTGATTTCATGACTACTTTAGACAATTGATCATATCTCTGCTAATCGACCATCGATTGTCTTGATATAAAGGTTATTCGAAAGCTAAGAAAATTCCCCTTGCACGCCACTAAAATTCGAAACAGAAATTCTACGGGAGATATTTTTAATATTTTTTTCAAAACTGTATAACTTTTTTTGTTACATCCTGTACTATTCGATGCACTTGGTTGACTCGAAACACATGTTTTCTTTCGTATTTATATACCATGGAAATCATGGGAACAAATTGTCTTATTTTTAGATTATGTTTACATGTTCATCGCTGCGTTAAATTGATCAATTGGTTCCTGTTGGAAAGGTTGATAGATTAATTGAGGTGGTGTCTCAATATACGTCTGTAGTATAGGTGCTGGCATTGTCGGATCATCGGATGGCTGTAATAGGAGCCCCATGCCTCAAATTTAGGAGTTGACCCCTGACCTCCGAACATACTCTCAAATTTACATGTTTATGACAGATATCTTATCTACAAGAATAAAGAGTTAGGACTGCTATAAATATTCTCTTGCGAAATGTTACTACATGGCGATAATCATATTCCCCATTCACATAGCAGAAATGAAGTAATAGAATCTTTCGTAAGGGTTTAGTAGTCTTTTGACCATTAACACTGAAAGGAAATCTAAAAACTACATAAAATCATGTTTATGAATTTAACGAAAGAACTATTTGACACATTATATTAGCTTTTTCCATTTAAATGTCATTGATATCGGTCCAAAAACATTTGAAAAAGTTAGAAAAATAAGCATTTTTGACCCTTTTCTTACTTTTTCGTATGTTCTGATTAGATGTTACCTGTAACATTGACATTATAACTATAATTTTTAAATAACTATCTCAAATTGTGAAACAGTTCTTCCCCATGTTTAGTTATACATATACTTTAACATTTATTTCAACTTTTTATGGCCATATTACGACCCCTACCCCTAACACGAGTTGTTTTATGTCATTTTTTCTATGTTAATATAGGGGAATACAGGTATTGCTAGTAACATGAATTCGCAAGAGAATCATAAGAGCAAGACAATTTATTCTTGTAGACAAGATATGAATCTATCATAAAGGTATTCGTTTGGAGTATGTTCGGAGGTAAGGGGTCAAACCATTTTAAAGCCGAATTTAGAGCACTGGGGCTCCTAAACTGAGATTGGTAGCCAGCTTTCCAGCATCAAGAAATTGGAAAGTTGTTGATTAACGCAGCTATAATTTGGAATTAGAGGGTGGGACAGAAATCGACAATTTGCCATCTACTCATTGGAGAATGTTTGACATTTTTATATAATATATACCAGCAAGTGCATTTAATACAGAGTGATTCATTTTACACTGTGGGAAAACTCATGAATTGCACGAATAACATGACATTTTATATTTGAAATGTATTTGTTTCTAGATTGTGTGGCCTCTATCTTCCTTATTGGTCTCTTCTTCGGCATCACTGATTTGGTTGTAGATCCCGATTCGCCGACATCCTACACTTTCTCTCTTCCTGTCTGTCTTTTAGATTCAAGTATCGATTCGGCGTAGCTTTGTGCATGCTATCTACCGTAGACAGCATACAAAACTTCTTTTTTAACATTAAAGAATGCATGAAAATAACCCATTCTTAAACTTAAATATTAGTGTTTTTGTAACTAATAATAAGCACGATGTCAAATGTCACATAAATTCAAATAATTGTGAAATACCATATTAGCTTTCTATCATCTTTTTTGTTGGGTTGTCGTGTACAAGCCATTCAATGTTTTATAACCATGTCTCATAGCGATGCTATACGAAATATCTCGTACAATGATATAGCGTACATGTACGTAATTAATTACACGTTCATGCAGGCATAAAATGGTATTTGTGTATTAATATTATGACATGTCCTAAGCCTATTGTTTATTGTGACCCTTTGTGGGGTTAATATGGTTAATATGTTAATAACAGTTAATAGTATTGTAATTTAGTCATTCAACCAGTCGGTAAATCTTTTGTATAGCCAGCTGTATTAATGGTATCCAAAACATGCAAGCCAATAAAACCTTACTATGTGTTTCAAGCAGCAGGAAAAGGAAGGAAAAACCCCGGGGGTTACTTTCGCCAAAATCGTACGTGGATGTGCCTGCCGGACTTCGAAAATGTGACTTTCTCTATACCTATTTTTTGGCCAATTTCCCACCCATCAATATACCAATTTGGTAAGAAAAGCACCCAATTTTGCACAAATTGGGTGCTTTTTACAAAAAATGCCTCAAAATACACCCAATTTATGCCAATTGGGCGCTTTGGTCTGTGATGAAAACCACCCCATCGCCATACCATTTTTTGCGAAAAAGCACCCCAAAAGGCAGGCACATATACGTATACCATATCAATGAACAATGTAGGATTTTGGAACCAAATACCTAGAAGCGTGGATTATGAGTATTTAGCAGGATATTATAAACAAGGAAGAATAGGCCCTAACGCAAAGCATGTGTCAAAATGGGGGAAGATATGGAAGTCAAGATAATGTTAGAAAAACTAAAGTGTAATCGTTCCGAGTTGCTGTAGTGAGTGATCGACCATATAGATGTGAAACATGGACATTGAACAAGGCGATGTTAAAATCTCTAGACAAAAAATGCTAGATGTAAACTGCATCACATACCTAAACCAGGATTTGCTTTGAATGTTTGGACATTCCCTTTAAATCATATGCAACAATCACGTAGGCTTAAAATGAAACCAATTTCGCCCCCTTAAAAGTATGTTCAATGTGCATGTGATGTTTATGTTATCTTATGTTCACGTGAGAAAATTGCCAGTTGGGCAAAATGTTACAGTTTTCTATTGATTTGTTCCATTCAACTGTTGATATTGTTGGTAACATAAATATTGGCTCTTGAAATTTCATCGCCGCAAGCATATCGAATCATTCATTTCGTACATGTAGTAATCATGGTCATGTATATAACACAACCATAGTAACTAATTGACAAAGTCGATCAACCGTGCATGATTTCAATAATAAACGTCCACGTTAATATTTAATCAAGATATTGATTACTACATGGTTGCCCGGACGACACAAAATCACACGCAAATAGTCAATGCTTGAAATCACAATATTTAGGCGTGTGCATGGAATAGGAAACTAATAACATATGACATGTTGAATTTGACAACTCTGTATTGACATGACTTACTTGGCTTGGTGCGAATTTATAGCCCTCCCTTTATTAAGCAATAACATACGACAGTTTGAATTTGACAACTCTGTATTTACTTGACTTACTTGGCTTGGTGCGATTTTATAGCCCTCCCTTTATTAAGCTATTTCTAAAATGTGCCTATCTGGGAAAATACCAAATCTGGATATTAAAACGTGGTACCGGGTTACTTATTTGTATTTTCCGTGCAATTTGAGCTGTGTTGGTTCCAACAGGACACACATGTATTTCTATCAACCAGTGGCGTAGCTATGTTTTCATATTAGTGAGGCGAAGAAACGGATAGTTTAGGAAATAGTTGTTGAAAGAGCACATGTGATTCTCGGGTTGACAGAGGTTTTCCGAACGAGAGCGGTTCTCGTATTTTTGGCCCGGGGGGCCAGTCAAACATAATGGTGTACACAGGCGTGACCAAATTTTTTCCAGACACCCCCTAAACAAGTTTTACCCTGCAAGCAAAATTACCCCCTAAACAAGTTTTTAGCGCGCTTTCCTTGCAAATTTTGACCCCTAAACAAGTTCTTGCCAGAATATGACCCCTAAACAAGAACGGGGATAACATTCTTTTGGGAACGGGGAACAAAACAAGTTACCCTAAACACGTTCGACCTGTATTTTAAGCCACCCTTTTTCTTGAAAATCAGCGTTTTTGATACCCTTAACGCGTCACGCGCGTGACGCGTCCTACACTGAAAAAACACCCCTTTTTACGCGTTCGACCTGTATTTTAAGCCACCCTTTTTCTTGAAAATCAGCGTTTTTGATACCCTTAACGCGTCACGCGCGTGACGCGTCCAACACTGAAAAAACACCCCTTTTTACGCGTTTTTTGGTCACGCCTGTGTACACCATTATGTTTGACTGCCCCCCCCCCCCCCCCCCCCCCGGGATTTTTGGGCTCAGACAAGATAGTCCAATTATTTTACAGATGATAATACTGGATATAGCAATAACGACGACCTTGCTTTCTATTGTCTTTTTACAGACCATGATAATTGTATGAAGAGTAAATCTAGCAGTGATCAATACTGAATTGGTTGAGGATGGAAGCGAAGATGGTTTTAGAAGCGAATTCAAACGATGGTATGCTATTCAGTTTAAACACACACGGATCACATTTACTTGAAGGACTGCAGGAATTAAGACAGACTCAACAATTCACAGATGTTGTATTGCAGGTAATTTCGATTCACAATTTTTCATTCTAAAGAGGTTAACTGATAGCATTCTTTCAATCATTTTCATAAATGTTATTTATCGGACAACGAAGTAAAATCAAGTCAAAGGGATTTTGAAGGATATCAGAAGTTAACCCTGCAAGAAATCTTTTGTTTGTTTTCGTATCTACCATACCATCTCGAATTAAATGGTCTTACTCTGTGAGAAGAGAAGACCATCATGTTTCTATAAAGAGCATGAAAGGTAACATCTATTGGTGCTGGTTAGATGTTGTCAGAACAGGTCACCTTTTTCGGCTTCCGACTAATCCATTCTTTATTTACTGTAAATGCAGGTCGAGAATAATGACTACTATTGTCACAGAAACGTCTTGGTGTCTTCGAGTGCCTATTTCAAAGGGATGTTCTCCAACAATATGCGAGAGAGCCGAGAAAATGTTATCCCCATACAAGGCATCAAGTCCCTTGGAATGGAGCTGATTCTAGACTTTGTGTACACTGGAAAGCTTCATATAACTTCTAGCAATGTCCAACAACTCCTAGAAGCAGCTGATCTTCTTCAAATACAACCTGTGCGTGACGGTTGCTCAAACTTTCTTGACCGGCAGCTGGATGCTACCAACTGCTTCGGTATTTACATATTTGCAGAGAGACACTCATGCTTGACATTAAGCAAGAAAGCGTGGGCATTGGCTCTCACTAATTTCCATGAAGTATCGAAGAACCATGAGATATTAGAACAGCCTCTCGAGTTAGTAGAACGCTATGTGTCCAGCGACGATCTGGTAGTAGAATCAGAGGAGGAAGTGTACAAGACTATCATGAAATGGGTGAATACCGATGTGGCACACCGTGAACCGTACACTCAACAGTTGTTAGCGCATCTAAGGCCGCACATGATGTCTCATAGATACCTGAAAGAATCCGTGGTATCCAATGAGATGCTTCGTGATGTGGGTGTTCCGGAAGAATTCATTTCCAGGACCTCGGGTAATTATCGCTTTACCGGTACTATACTGCGACGCCGGACCAGGAGAACGCGCTCTAGAAGACTTGTGGTGGTTGTAGGTGGAATCGGTCCTGCAAACACCAAACTGAAAGACTTGAAATGCTACGAACCTATTCAACATAAGTGGTCCACATTAACGCAACTGCCGAACTCCGTGGAATCAGTAGGAAGTGTAGCCGTTGTTGGTAATGACATCTGTGTGTCAGGTCTGAACGGGAAGATATGGGTCTACGCAACTGGAGATGACAGATGGTCGGAGATGGCTACCATGTCCAATAGAGCGAGACACAGACATGCATCTGCTTCTCTGAATGGGCGGGTCTATCTGTTAGGAGGATATGATGGTTCGTCTAGGATGTCTGCTGTAGATCGCTACAACCCGGAAACAACGCAATGGGAAGAGGTAATATAGATGTGGATGGTGTATCGTGTTATTTAATCTTTCTTTTTTGTGTGTGTTAATATTTGTTATTGTTTTGAATGTGTTCCATCATTACTTTTCACTTTGCATGATCTTTATGCAAAGCCATTCAGTTTTTGAAATTAATAGTTCGATCAACACAGATAAGTTGTATACTGACGAATCCATGATAATCTCAAAATAATTGTTCATGCAATCCAATTTGAGTCCAAGTTAATAAGATATTGGTTGAAAAATAACTCAAGTATCATTTTCGACCTTCAACATAAACTACCATGGTATCCTGGATCATGATGAATACGTACTACACTGTGTGCCTCAAGTTATTTTATATTCAAAATGTTACAAATTCAAATGATAATGTAGGTTTTTCATTCTAATAACAGGTATCACCGCTTCCAGAAGCCGTAAGTTCTCCGGCAGCTGCTGAACACGAAGGCAAGTTGTACGTCATAGGTGGGGCTCTCTCTAACGAGAATGCTACCGACAAAGTCCACAGCTATAACCCAGACACTAATACCTGGAATCGACGTGCACCCATGCCTCATGCGTTGTCCGGGATCTCTGCAGTGGTGCTTAATGAATATATCTACGTCGTCGGGTGCTTGTCTAAGATTGTTTACCGGTACTGTCCGGCAACTGATAAATGGGGGCAGATGGAAAGTATGGGCAGCACCAGGGCATTGTGCTCGGCTACCGTATGCTGCAACAAGATATACGTGACAGGAGGCGAGAATCAACCCAATAACCCTATTGATAGCGTGGAATGCTATGATCCGGTAATTAATCGTTGGACGCCGTGTTACAGTGTGCCATATCCGGTGAAACTGCACGGATGTGTTACTATTAGCAAACGACTTTGACATGACTGTTTCTGTCAGGGCTATTCTAGGGCCATTTGAAACCTTTTTCTCCTTTTTTGACAAATTTTCTTCTTCTTCAAGAATTAGACTTTAACGGATCGTTGTACATGTTTAACCGGTATACCGTACGTAGAATGCATCCCTACAGTGGTGCTTAAAATGCTTAATGAGTATATACACGTAGATTGTCTACCGGTATTATCCGGCAATTGATAAATGGGGGCAGATAAAAAGTATGGGCAGCACCATGGGATTGTGCTCGGCTACCGTATGCTGCAAAAAGATATACGTGACAGGAGGCGAGAATCAACCAAATAACCCTATTAATAGCATTGAATGCTATAGTTGGACTCCGTGTTACAGTGTGCCATATCCTGTGAAACTGCACGAATGTGTTACTGTTAGTAAACGACTTTGACATATCTATTTCTGACAGGGCTCTCCTAGGCTCTCTGATATCTATAGCCTAGGACCTTTTTTTTAATCCCTTTTTGTGGCTATTCTTTTCTTCTAGAATCAGCCGAGACTTTAACGAATCATTCTACGTATATCCATCCGATAGAATTCATAGTTAGTTCAATAACATAATTAGGTTCATTGTCCATTTTGATGGACAGTTTCTCACATTGTAATGCGTGATCTTTACAAAGATTTAATTTACAATACTTAACTATGCTTAAACATCGTAAATCCCATGTAAATATATATATTCAAACTTATTGTATTTGCTTTGGAAACTTAAGGTGGCTCTATTGGCTGAGTCTAAAATTTGGATTTCCTTTCAAATCAAATATGTTGTAGCCCTTGTTCCGACAATTCGGGAACTAAACATTTTATTTCAATCGGACATTCGGTTGCCGAGATATGTTAGGTGAAAGGGCATGAAACCAACAGCTTTGGCAACAACTTTATTTTTTCAATTCCAGTTGCCAGGTAATTTCTTAATTATGTCTAATTATTTATGCATTAAATATGCAAAGTAAAGTTTGTGGATAGATGAGATGACCTATGATGATGTGACTTGGTACATAGGTAGTACACTTGAAAAACTTCTAACGTACGTTGACTTTTGTGTAATTTCCATTTGCATAATTAATAAGGCCCACTAATAAAAAATGTTTAAACATTTTGACTCAGCCAATAGAGCCACCTTTAACGAATTTGCAAAAGCCAACATTTCCCATACTGCCCTGATTTGGAAGGTTCCCTATTTGGTGGCCATTTTTATCATTCAGTTGCCATCAGGTATGTTCAAAATGTTATTGAACGATATGAATATCTTTTATGGCAAACGAATGATCTTTTAGGATCTATGTCTTAAGCACTGCTTGATATGAGAATGTGTTTAGAGAATATTTTTCTTTCGAAAATTCCATGTCTACATGGTCTATAATATGCCAATTGTTCTAAAAGATATCCAACATGCATGTCGCTGCATCAAGAAGCTTTTGCAAGATTATATTTGTCAAGCTGAATCCAATTACTGAAATACTGGTTTTGATGTACTTTTCGTAAAATGTAATATTTTACTTTTAACACAGGAAAATATACAATTATATAGCTCTTTTGACGTATGCAACACTACATTTCTGTGCCCGGACTCAACCAAACAACTCCTTTCCTGTCCCGAATCTCAATATATTTTTTGATATATTCAACCAATAGGAGCTCATAGACAACAAGTTTAGAATACGATTTTCCAAGGCAACGTCTTCTTGTAAAATATCTTAAACAATTAAACATCGATGGTTGTGCTGGATATTTCATTATGTAGTAACTGATATTTCAAAGAAGATTTCTTGAGCAACACTAGCATGCTTTACTTGTAACACGACCAGTGGTTTCTGCCTCTTGTGTCTACTGGTTCCCATTGACATAATATTCCAATGACATGCTTATAAAGTGTTCAACAAAAATAAGTCATACACTTTGTTTATGTCCAATAAAGTAACTTCCGATTATCTTTTGACCAAGCAGGCTTGTTAGACATTTAGATGATTGTTTTAGGCACAATCTGGTACCAAACTTACCACCAAGCAACAAAGATAAGCCATGATTAGCACAATTTATTGAAAATCCGTACCGTCTCCAAATTTACATTTTCAACAAGCTACGCGGGGAGAAGACCACAATGTTACATGTTCACAATCAAATAGCCCGCGCGCTCAGGCACGAACCAACGCAGATTCACTGTGTGATCAATGTCCCTTTTTATTCGTGGCCATTCAAGTGGCACACACAGCATTTTTTCGCCGCTTACGTGCGTTGAAAATGCGAATTTGGAAACGTCACGGAATTGTATTAATTGGTGTTAATCTTTGTTGTTTTGTGGCATGTTTGGTACCAAATTGTTTCGAAAATATTCATCTAAATGTCTATTTTGTCCGTTTGGATATGAAATAATCGGAAGACACTCTATAGGACATAAACAAAGTGTATGACTTTCTTTTGTTGAGCACTTTAGTACGTGAATGCTAAGCATGTTAGACTTGCACTAAGCACCTTCTTTGCTCGTACTTTGTTTTCAAGTCATATCCATTATACATTAGAGGTCATTATGAAGATCTCTGAATAGTGCTACATACGAGTTGCATGGTGGCCCGTTGTGTTTTGCACCTGTAGACATTTCATAAACAATGCAATGAAAGAACAAGCGAAATGATTGAACATTGGGCATGCATCTCTGGACATGCATGAAGAAAGTCATATTTTAACAGTGAATCATACATAAGGAAATGAAAAGTTATTTTAAACAGATGTAAACATGTTTCATACATTGGTGCAACAATTAATGAAATTCTGCGGCTAAAGGCCAACACTCAACGACGACAATTGGTACTATTTGTTGTGTGATTTTTACGTTTTGTTAAATGATGTAAACAAAATTTATTTTAAAATCTGATAACGATATATAATGTAAATGTGGCAAAGTTTGTGAAAATTGCTTCAGATTAATACATTAAAATTACAGTGTTTTAAAGTTTAAAAACTGTGAGATAAATAGTTGTATTTTGCTTGTTTGTCCTCATTATTTCTTCCTGTCCCCGGGCCTGTCCCACCTCCACTAAAGTAAGTAAGTAAACATGTCCCCGGGCCTGTCCCACCTCCACTAAAGTAAGTAAGTAAACCTGTCCCCGGGCCTGTCCCACCTCCAAAGTAAGTAAGTAAACCTGTTCCCGGGCCTGTCCCAACTCCACTAAAGTAAGTATGTAAAGTGTCTAAAGTAAAACTCATCAAAAAGTTGCAAGTTCAAATTAGAAAATGACAACCTTGAATCATACCAAATTAGAGGCGCAACAAAATGTTCGGAACCGGACACGACACCAAAGATTATTTGGTAGCGGCATGACCCAAGTAAGCAAATGATCTCACTTAATACAACGTCATGCATCTCGTCATGGTCTACCAGTACACACATCTAACACAGTACAGAATAATTCTCATCCTAATTTGCATACTTGGGGACTTTGAAGAGGGTAGGGGTGTGCGGCGGGGCAGTCTGAAAACAGGGGCTTACGGAACTAACTACGGGCACCAAAACAGGGGCTTACGGAACTGAACGGTCGCCGAAATTTGGGGTCTTACTCTTAGAACTGAATTCTTATACAAAATGTTGTCTTATAAACTGAATTTTAGGCAAAATGTTGCCTTATAAACTGAATTTAGGCCAAATGTGAGACTACATAACTCAAATTCATAAAATGTTCACACACAGGGCTGTCAACTTTTGGGATTTGCTGGGAGGGAGAGTCAAAAAAAAACACCACGGTCAAAAAAAATCGCACAGTCCAAAAGGTAGGCCTACAGCCAGGGGCGGCGCCAGGGGCGGCGCCAGGGTATTTGTATAGGGGGGCGGCAAAATCAAGGTTAAAAAACTAAAAATTGAGTAACTATTGTGAGTAACCAAATAGGTGCGAAGCACCGCCCTTCGCGGTAACGCGGACAGGGGGAGTCTGAGGGGGGATGTGCCGCCCTCATAATTTGAAGACAAAAATCAATTCTCGAACCCATTTGGGGCGATTTGGTGTGTACTTTTGACCGATTTTCTATTGAAATGCCATCACTTCATTTCACTTCATTTCCAATCAATATTGGCTTTTATCTAAGATAGACAGCTGTTTCATGCGATAACAAATAAGTTGTGCATATTTCCTGATGATTTTTTCTTGATTTAAGTTGTATAGATCATTGGTTCCTAACCTCTTTGACCCCAAAAAAGAATTATGACAAAATCAGCCCGATTTATTAAAACTGAAACTGTTTAGTGATATGAAGCGAGCGTAGCGAGCAGAAATTTTTGCATATTTGAACGTTTCTTTTGGGTTTTTTTCTAAGCGTTTTTAGAACGAAATATTAAAATGGTTCCCCAAAAAGCTATATTTATGACCCCTCTCTTTAGGTTCGTTATTTATTTATTTTCCGACCATGATTTTTCATATTATTTTAGACGAATTAGGTTTCGATTTCCCCGATTGACGCGTTGAAAGAATAATTTACTAAAAACCTCTTAATTTCCTCGAATAGGCCTAAGTATAATCCCAACCCCACCCGAATGAATTTAGTTCCGTGTTACCTGTTTCCTGAAAACATGCGCGCGGAGCGCACAAATTTTATACTCAGTTCTGGCTATAATTAATGTATATTTTGGTTTGAAATGGGCTTTTAGAATGATATTTCTCAACATATGCACGCATATAGCACACGAATATAAATGTTCATAAGTACTTGCATACTACATTCATACTATTTGTAAAGAATTTGGTTTCGATTCCCTCGACCGAAGCCTTGAAATTTGATAGAATTAAATATATGAACCCTTTAATTCCCTCGAACGCAGGGTGCATGGCCCCTTCTATGGACACGCCACTGCTCATGCCATGTCCATCTGTCCATTTCTAAGGGGTGCCCCTCCAAGCTGGATTAGATCAGCCATCCCCCCCCCCCCCCCCCCCCACACCCCCATTTGGACACGCCACTGATATCCCAAGTGGAGGGGGGAACTAGGCCTTTTCCATATACCGATTGACATCTGTTTTCCTTTCCCTTTTCTTTTCTTTCCCTTTTCTTTTCTTTCCCTTTTCTTTTCTTTTCTTTCTTTCCCTTTTTTTTCTTTTCTTTCCCTTTTCTTTTCTTTCCCTTTTCTTTTCTTTCCCTTTATTTATTTTTGAGGCGGGAGTTTATATTTATATATGCTAGGCGGGAGTGCGGGAGAAAGAGTGTCTAGGCGGGAGACTCCCGCCTAATGCGGGAGAGTTGACAGCCCTGCACACATATTATGGTTTTGGGTTGAATTTGGTGTCTAAGGGAACTGCAAATGGATGAAAAGGGGGTTTTATGGAAACGCCGGTGGATGAAAAGGGGTCTTTCGGAGCGGCCGGAAGGCGTGAAAAGGGGGTCTTGGCAGCCGCACATAACCGTATGGCCAATATACGTGAGTACCCCCCCCCCCCCCCCCCCCCCGAACCCTTACCGACTAGGTTCTTCCCAGAGGCGAGGCTGTGTCAATGTTAAATCGCTACATCGAAAATAATAACAAATTAAGCCACATCCGCTTTACGCGTAATATGGCGTAGTAATGCGGTTTATCCTATCAGAATTCATTCCAGGGCATCCATTCATCCATTTCAATATCGCCATCTAGCATCATATAACCAGCTGCGCCTTAGGGAGCAGTTCCATTTGTACGCGATAAAAATTGCGAGAATGTTCCAGGCCCCGATGAGATTTTTATCGCGTACAGTTGCGAGTAGCAAAGGATTATTTATCGAGTATAGCGTATTACCGCTTGTTTAAATATAACGAAAGATAAGTGGTCGGTATGTAAATAGAGCTTCGGGTTATTTATTCTAGTTGTAAGTTACAAATTCAGCATTTCATGTTTTTAGAGATAATGTTATTGATTATGGATGTTTAACGTAAGAGAATTGTATTATCCTCGTGTATTTGCTAAACAATGTCCCGCTCTATTTGCTAAACATACCCCAGGGTATGGCAGAGGCCTCGTATCGGGCCCCGATGTCTATTTTATCGGGGCCTGATGACTATTTTATCGCGTATCAACTTGAAAAACATCGGGTCCAAAACATATCAGGCCCCGATACAGTCGCGATAAATTTATCGCGTATAAATGGAACTGTTCCCTTATTAGCCGATCAGTAAACAGCGCCCTTCCCTTCAGGGTTCAGACCATGAATCGTGCCTCCAACCTCCCAAATAGCCTGGAAACTGTGACTCTAGCTCCCTTCGGTTGCATCTCGCTATTATAAGCCTTATCGCCAATCGGAAACAAATCCATTGATTATCCTTTTCTGATGCATTCTGGATAGAAAAGGGGCATATTTTGCCCCTTTTCAATCCCACAATGCAACAGAATAGGATAATCAATGGCTTTTTACCGATTCGCGATAAACCTTATTCTCGCAGCACAGAACTAGTGCTAATAACGACGATGGACACGATTTTGTCTTCTTCAGTTCTTAATTTTTGTTCCATTCTTTTATTTTTTATTCATCTATACATAGTAACATAAACATAATAACAATATTTTAAACATACTATAGTATCAATGATATCGAGAAGTTACAAATGAACAAAACATGACTCTACCAACGAACAGCATGTACCACATTATCATCAGCTTTTGAAGATAGATGGCTCACGATCATCAACGGTACATGGATGGACACGACTTACCAAAATCTGCATTATAAGTTTAGGGTCTCGAATGGAGCACGCAAACTAATGTTCACATTGGATTTTTTGAAATATTAGTCTAACTTGTTGTTGCGTTTTTAAAAGTCCGCCACCTCGCTTTCGAAATTAAACCATAGATAATGAAGGTATGGATGGCGAAGTGAGTACTTTCTATTGAAACTATGCTCGTCTTGAATAACACCAAAGCCCGTGTAGGATTTGCACTGTCATGAAACAACTTCTCACAATTCATAAATAAAACGTCACTCTCGTTCCCATATACCTTAGAGAAGTTGTCCGGCAAGCATTTGTTAGAACAGTAATTATCGAGCCTTATTCGCGTAATTATACTGAACAAAACATTATACTTAAATCATAAAAAAACACAAATGAAAACGGCCATCTCTCAAAATGCCATAATCAAAAATTCACGGTGATTTAAAGCCGATTTCAATGACGTCAGGAGATCGTGGCTTAAAATCATCGCGAATTTTAAAAATTGCATGTATGACAGATGGCAGTGTTTATTCGTTTTTATAATGATGTTTTGTTCAATATAACTACGTTATTTAGGCTCAATAATTATTTTCTAACTTATAAAGGGCAATGTTGTGCTTGCCGGACATCTTTTTTTAAGTATTGATTTGAAAAAACGTGCTCGTTGTCCATCGAACGTATGGGTTAGAGTTTAGGTGTTACTAAAACTGGGTAAAGTAGATGTCTATAAAACTTCATAAAGAGTGTTACATCAATCGCATCAAATAAATTTAACATATTTGATATATTAGAAATATTTGAATTTTCACCTTGGTGAACCTCACCTACACCCATTTTCCTCCCGCGTAGGTATTGAAAATGTGACTTTTGAAAAGTGACTAATATTCTTTAAATGGCGCTAATCATGGTTTATCTTTGTTGCTAGGTGTTATGTTTGGTATCAAATGTGCCTAAAAGATTCATCCAAATGTCTATCTCGCCTGTTTGGTAAACAAATAATCGAACGTTACTTTAAATGATCTAAACAAAGTGTACGACTTTCTTTTGATACAATTACACATAAATATAATGTGCAGTTATTATTTTAATTACAACATTAACTTTACATGAAATTACGTGCCCATGAAACATGAGTAATCTGCAATACTCGATATGTATGCTAACTTAACCCTTTCCGAAATCTGAAACATTTGCCAGAACTATTTGTCGCATTATATTGTAGATTCAAGGTTAATCTTGATCGTACCTCCTCCATTTCCATATCCATCTTCGCTGGTTTCCGGTGAGGACTTTGCCAATCTATTTATAAAATAAATCATGGAGAAAATGCTCAATATAGGCCCTATAGTAATCTTTTATTTTTTGTTTGATGAAACGCATGGGGAATGATTGCGCAAGAATTCGTTGTTATTATTAAGAGTAATTAGAGTAAAAATAAGTCAAGTATGAGAGCGTGTGTGGTCTAGTGGATAAGACACCGGTCTCACGATGCAAAGGTTGTGAGTTCGAGCCCCACTAAGCATGCTAAGGCCAACATGTTTGTATCCTTGGGCAAGGTACTTAGTCTCAATTGCTTCGTCGACCCAAGCGATATTTGGGGAGCTGTTAAGATATCAAATCTAAGTAGTGCTGATAGGCTTGTCCACTTGTCGACTGGTAGCCGCCTAAGTGTAGCGACCAAAGGATTCTGATATCTAAACTGGCAGCGATAATAATTGATTTATAATTGATTTAAAAAGCGCTTTGGGACTGTGCTTGCATTGTGGAAAGCTATATAAGAACGGTAATATTATTATTATTATTTAATTTAAAGAAGGTTTGTATTTGTTGATGACCATTCTTTAGTTTAACCCTCGTCCTCCAGAGACGTTTTTTTAACACTGTTTAACTAAGGGGGTCCCCTAAAAAATCCAAACCGAGATGCAGAGTATGCTTATTTGGGTACGATAGTATAGCTAGAGGTTTCCTCT
Organism: Ophiura sarsii; assembly: GCA_035610835.1. Classification (NCBI taxonomy): domain Eukaryota; kingdom Metazoa; phylum Echinodermata; class Ophiuroidea; order Amphilepidida; family Ophiuridae; genus Ophiura; species Ophiura sarsii. Next base: position 23,564,982 of record CM069452.1, read on the forward strand.
TTCCATACATACCAAAACGTACATCCCACACATGACGTCACAATGACATCACTACACATGGCCGATCTCAAAATCCCGCCGTGTTCGTCTATACCGTGAGATATTGGCCAAAATTGAAATTTTCGCCAAAAAAGTTCCCAATATCGGAATTTCACTCGTTTTTTGCTTATAAGTGAGGAAAATGATGTTTCTAACATATGCTATAAGATTCAGGACCATACAATTAAGTTATTTTACAAAGTGGCTTACCCGACCCCTGGCGGGTAAGGTGGTTCCTTCAATTTTATTTTGTCAAAATGAGCGCAAGGGATGTAAAAGCGATCACATACGCCCTAGGTCACTGTCCTTAGCGTTTTAACGCAATCGGCGAAAATTCTAAGGGGTGGTGGTAACGCCCCCCCCCCCCCCTTATAGAGGGCCGAGGGTTAAGATGACATGTTGCCAACATTTAGTTAACATAAAATATATATTGTGGTAAAAGTGAATAGTGTAATATTATGCGTTCTCCATATTTAAAAACTATTTTAAGTTGTTGATTCAGTGCGAACAGAATGCGAAGTAACATTTCTGTACCCATTATGACTGCGCTATTGGTACTGAAGTTTGAAGTAAATATACCAGCACTAATAACAGCAAATATATGTGAAAACTCTTAATAGATCTCCCAATCCTTCATGTCCTTTCAAGCCTCATCCTCGGCCAACTCTCCGTAATCTCAATAGCCTTTCTCTCAATCCACCTTTTTGCAGGCTAACTCTGTCACAAAGGTCTTTTTACCCTTATGCTCCCATATTATGGAACTACCTCCGGAGTACATAGTTAACTGTGCCTCTCTGCCTGCTTTTAAAACCGGCTCTCCGCCTCCATCTCTATTCATAGCCTGGTGTCTCTGTGTTTCATGTGGGCGGGTGGGGTGGGTTTGGGCGGGGTGGGGGTGGGTGTGGGGGTTGTATTGCGTATTATTTGTGTGTGTCTATGTTTCTTTGTTTGTCTGATGTTTGGGCATCCCTTTAATTTAGTGCTTATGTCACTATTGGGTTTGTCCTGGCTGTTTTGCCAATTGTTATAAATAAAATATGTATTATTCGTGAAAACAAATACACACACCCCACGCCCCGAATCCATTTTAATTATGACATTTAAATTTATAACATACCTGTATATAATAACGGTAGTAGCTACGGCAATTAGCAGGATCACTGTGGTTGTAATACCAACTATCAAACCTATACTGATTTCTGGTGCTATAAATGAATATTCAAATAAAGGCATACTTAACACTAGTTCAATAAAGGTATACGCTTTTCTTATCAGCATAATGAAAGTTAAATTAGTTATCATAAGAGGTTAAAGGGATACACACTACACAGTGGTGTTGAAGAATTTATAATTTATATGATTTACTTCCGAATCTAAGATGAACATTAAGTTACCCTAACCTTCCTGTTCCTTACAAAACCCGACAGTGCTACAATCTTGTACCGCGCGGCGGCCCCCTCAATATCGTGCCACGCTCAGCGCGTGCTTCAACTTGTGAAAAAACTTAAGGTTGCACACCACCAAATACATCTCCCATAGGGTTACACGTGAAATGCACAATTTCAAAATTAATATTTCTCGACGTTATAAGAAACTGGTAACTTGAAATTTGGTTTTAACTTGAAGATGAAAGCCATGACTACTAACTCAACAACTCATATATGGGGGTAACCGGCATAATTTTGAGCTAGAGCCTTTTCAAAAAGTACGAGTTGAGTTTTCCTGGTCACACGCAATTGTTGATTAAGATTATTGCGTCAGATACCGGAAATGACCTGAACACAAATGTCTCTGTTAAAATATTAAAAAATCATCATTGCATCAATTTTTTTGGACCGGAAGAACGCTGATGTGTCTGTCAAAATTCACACTATATTAATTTTGCCATAACATGTAGTAAATACCCTAATTTTAAACTGTAATTTACAATAGGTCTCCCGTTTCGGCATAGAAACGGGCCGGTTTTGAACTTTTGCCTCAAAGGGGGTAGGGCCAGACGTTATTTAGTGGTGTGAAACCTTAAGCTTTTGGAACCTCCCCCTTAGCTCAGTCGGTAGAGCATCAAACTTGCACGCACGTCGCCCGGGTTCGATCCGCGGCGCGTGCGGAGACTGATTGTCCCCTCAAATTTGACCCGTTTTTCTCCCCTGATAATTTAATTCACAAAACACGCCCGGTGTTAGGTTAACAATGGTCATATATTTGCTGTTACCACTCACGAAATCATGAAGCAGCCTGATTAGTTATGATTTGATATGATAATTTCATCAGTTACGTCATCAATGTCGATACAATCGCCAAATGCTATCATCGGGTATAACTACCGCGACTCTATGACTACATTCCATTTGAAATCCACACACCTCAAAAGATGTGTATTCAATATTCCCAACATGGGTGAATCGAATTTGAAATCTGCACTCCCTGTGTGGAAGATTAATATATAAGGTCGTGTCTCCTATAGGTGGTGTATCGATTTCAAATTGAAGAGCCAGATTGAAGTATATGTGAGAGTATTTGACAAAAGTGAATCATACCTGATTGTTGCTGGTAATGTGGAACAAACACAGTTGCAATTTCTCCCCACGGCCCCTTACCGGCACTGGTCTCAGCTTGAACCTGATTGTAAAAGCATTTAAAGTAAAATAGTATTGGCGATCATGTCTGCAATTTTACGACGTACATTTATATTGACCTGTGACATTTTCAACTTCAGGTTACCTTAATCATTGGTTGGTAGCTGGAATGTCAAGTTTACTCAATGAAAGGTAATCGTAGAGCAGCAGATGGAATTGTTGTTCAAATTCGAAACAACTCAGTTCTACAGACTTGGTCCGGATTTCGTTCTGGTTATTGATGTGCTACTAAAACAATGAGCTCCGGAACGAAAGCCCGTTTCACTTGAGGGCACTAATAACATTTGACCGGTGTGCGTCACCATGGTAGCGTGTACCCGTCATTTTGTGAAATCATTGTATTTTCGCCTTTCAACCCTAAATATTTGCATACAATTGGGAGCATCCTAGGTTCGAGAATTCCTCGCGGTAGCTAGTCCGATGATTTTATCTCACCTTTGACCCCAACATCTCGCAATACAGGTCGAAATTACACCTTTTTGTTTGAGCATATATACCCCGATGAGACTATCATTTTCTAGGCAAGTTTACACCATTTTAATGGATATTTAGAGTAAGTGTGACAAATATTTACGTTAAATTTAAGCCTTGTTAGATTTTATAGTGATGAATTTGTTAACATTATCTCATGAGATTAGAGACTTATTTTTAATGCTTGAAAATCGGGACGTCGTTCCCTTGGAAACGTAGTCCCGTTACCAAGCCCGTCCTCTTTTGAAATATCGTCATTGTTCTTTATACTTTGTTGTGTTGTGTTAAGGTTTATTGTTGGGGGTTTTGCTTAATAAAAGTGTATTTGATATTGTCTCCTTTTGTTTGTATTAATGAATTCAGATCTAAAACGAGTGTTAAACAGGGATTATTATGACTTGTGTTCTACCTATGTACCAAGTGTTATTTGTTTCTATGATTGTATTGCCGAGATTTACGCAAATGTATCAATCGACCCATATTTCAACCTATTACAAATTTAGCCAAATATTGACAGATTTCAGTCAGTTGGTTGAAAGCTATTGTGTTTATGTTACTGACGTAAAACCAACGGTGTCTAAAAATCCAAAAATGTATTGTTTCAAAGACAGAGGTTCGTACTTTGTTTTGATCACACTTGTCTCTCAATATAATGATACATGCAACTCATACCAAGGTCGCTTTAGTTACATATGGACGGATCCTCTTATTAAGCAATTGAACTATTAATTTGCTAAGAGAAGCAATATTGATTGACGTTTTAGTACTTTTATTGGTAATTTATCAAATTGTTACAATTTCGATATTAGGCCATTATAGTTGGGAGAAAAATATAAGTTGCATCAATTAAATACCACAGTAGTCAAAATGGCATTGAATTGATTGCACACTCAAATAGAGCAAGAACAACTTTCAAAATACCATTTTAACAATCATTTCATTTTACCCATATCAATCTATTCATTCATTTAATTTTCTTTACACTTCATAAATTAAATAATAAAGGCTGCTTTAGTCGCTTATAAAATAATACTTACCCTTTACCATTTGTCATACCTTTATGTTATAAGTTGAGTTAGTTTCGAGCCCAAACAATACAAACGTTCCCCTTCCAATGGTATCACGAGCGTCCACAGTTATATCAACAGCGTTGTCCTCTATTTCAGTAGCATTCCAGTAACGAATATGGTATTTAATAATGTCGATATCATAGAATTCTTGAATATCCCACTCCACCTCAATCGAGCCTTTACCATGTATGTCAGTTCCTGCCTGTAGATTGACAATAGTATCTGGAAGGCAATTAAGTCATAATATTTTCGACATCTTGCAGTTTAGAAAGAATTTAGGAAACATTACTGAGCAGACATTCAGGTCATTATGCATGCACAAGATCTAATCCAATAGGCACGCACTCATGTGCATGCACATTGCGAGAAACAAGTGCCAGTTTTTGTCAGTTTAATTTCAATCGGTTAAATTACTATATTGTCAATATTGGACGAAAAAAACAACTTGAATTGACAACATACAGTCCTCAAAATAAGTAACTGACCAGGTAATAAATAATGCTCTCAACTCCAAAACTATACTAGTACCTCCTACGTAAAAATATTAGACAATGAAGTTGTAAGGACAGTTCCTGTCTTTAATTTGAGATATTACGCGTGAAGATTGAATGAATATTTACCCAGGTAGGTGCCCTAAACCAAAACAAAGTCCGGTTTTCATTTTAACATTTCGTTCGTCTACACGCAGCCTCGGACTAACAAAAGGCAGATTATTGATTAACCATGTTAACTGGTAGCGAAAACTCACTGGTCGATAGTAAGACGGGGAATGGGGATGCATCAATTCGTCGCTGTTCTGACATACCGGCACATCACAACAGAATTAAGTAAAGTGATGTGCCGGTATGTCAGAACAGCGACGAATTGATCACACTGTCACACTGTCCCGCGTGTTCAAAGCACAAGTGTTAAAATGTAAACTGCACTTTGTTCTATCCTTTTCTATGTCGCGTTCTTTATTATTAACTGATCTTAATGAATAATTTATCAAGTTAAAGAGGAGACATTTCTTTACAACTGTATTATTTAATATTTTATGTATGAGCTTTAGTTTTGGAGTTCAGAGTATATGCATTACCTGGTCAGTTACTTATTCTGAGTACTGTAAAAGGATAATTAGGTTTATGCTCATGATCTCAACAAACATTGAGATTTTGTGGTGATTTCGTACGTAACCATTTATGTAACCGATTTTATGATAGTTTGGAATCATTTTGGATTTAGATTTCCCTGGTTTTATATTCTTTATAAGATACAGTAACACGTTACACTTGGTGCTTATTTTTAAAATTGAATCTTCAATTCAGAATAGAAAATAATGCCTGTGTTAACATCCCTGATTGAAGGCAGTCAGAAGGCAGAAATACGGAGTGAAATTGATTATGGCACTATTGACCGTATCGTGAAATGTAATCGAAGAAGATTCATTAGGATACTGGTAGGATTCATTAGGATACTGGTAGGATTCATTAGGATACTGGTAGGATTCGTTAGGATACTGGTAGGATTCATTAGGATACTGGTAGGATTCATTAGGATACTGGTGGGATTCATTAGGATACTGGTAGGATTCATTAGGATACTGGTAGGATTCATTAGGATGCTGGTAGGATTCATTAGGATACTGGTAGGATTCATTAGGATACTGGTAGGATTCATTAGGATACTGGTAGGATTCATTAGGATACTGGTAGGATTCATTAGGATACTGGTAGGATTCATTAGGATACTAGTAGGATTCATTAGGATACTGGTAGGATTCATTAGGATACTGGTAGGATTCATTAGGATACTGGTAGGATACTGGTAGGATTCATTAGGATACTGGTAGGATTCATTAAGATACTGGTAGGATTCATTAGGATACTGGTAGGATTCATTAGGATACTGGTAGGATTCATTAGGATACTGGTAGGATTCATTAGGATACTGGTAGGATTCATTAGGATACTAGTAGGATTCATTAGGATACTGGTAGGATTCATTAGGATACTGGTAGGATTCATTAGGATACTGGTAGGATTCATTAAGATACTGGTAGGATTCATTAGGATACTGGTAGGATTCATTAGGATACTGGTAGGATTCATTAGGATACTGGTAGGATTCATTAGGATACTGGTAGGATTCATTAGGATACTGGTAGGATTCATTAGGATACTAGTAGGATTCATTAGGATACTGGTAGGATTCATTAGGATACTGGTAGGATACTGGTAGGATTCATTAGGATACTGGTAGGATTCATTAAGATACTGGTAGGATTCATTAGGATACTGGTAGGATTCATTAGGATACTGGTAGGATTCATTAGGATACTGGTAGGATTCATTAGGATACTGGTATGATTCATTAGGATACTAGTAGGATTCATAAGAATACTGGTAGGATTCATTAGGATACTGGTAGGATTCATTAGGATACTGGTAGGATACTGGTAGGATTCATTAGGATACTGGTAGGATTCATTAAGATACTGGTAGGATTCATTAGGATACTGGTAGTATCCCCTAGCTTCTTAACATACCCGGTAACCGTAAGGTCAACATGAACTGACAATGTTCCACGTTTCCGTCGTTGTCTCTTGTAGTACATACAACAAGTGTATCGCCATAGTCAAACATTGATCCTGATGAAGGTGTACATGATACTATGGGGATGAAACGCTGATTATTGTCCGTCACTGTTGGGATAAATCCTTCAATTGTTTGGCCCCGTGCACCAGGATCTATCAGGTCAAATGTCACGTTGTTACAAGGAGGAGTAAACACAGGTGGATCAACATCTGTAATATATCATAGCAGTGATAACTATGGTTAATAGAAACTCATCATGATCGGTAGTAAATAATTATTGGTTTTATAATTATCCCCTGTTTCTTCTCACGCAATACGAACAAATATCTATGGTTTGTTAAATCACACGAGGCTATAGCTTGATCATGTTGATGATAGCTTCTCGTTGGTGATTTGTACACGCTAAAGAAACGGACCGTTTGCATTGTGACATACTACGAGACGTAAACAGTGGGTGCTGACTAGTTTTATAAAGGTCAGCCCCTAAAACAGGCGACCGTCGTAGCGGTTCGCTCCAAAATGAGCTAAGTTTATAAGACTATTTTTTCTTTCTTATTTTTCAGTCGATTACTTTCCTTCAATCCAGGAAAGTAATTACTCGATTTTGGGACTTTTCAGGACTGGAAAAATTGCCCGGACTGACCGATGATGTAACGCATATATTTTGATTAAAGGGAAATTGTGTATATTTGACACGCTGTGTAGAGCTGACATTATGACTAGCATGTTTAAAAAGCCCGGCAATCATTATTAAAGGAGGGGTCACGCAAGCACGATATTGTGCATTACATGTTAGAAAATAACTATCGATCTCAACTTTTGTAATTATATAGAACAAAACACCACACTTATGAAAAAAACGAATAAAAACCGCCATTTCTCGAATTTTAAGATTCGCGGCGGTCAAAAGTCCCGGTGTCGATGAAGTCACAGCTTTACAATGCACATGCGCAAATTTGAGCACCGATAACCATGTTTTTATTCGTATTTGTGACTAGTATGATGTTTTGTTCTATATATAGTGTCGCAATTTCGGATCGATCAAGATGCAATCTTGATGATTTAATACTGGACATCTGTAATAAGGCCCTCCTAGAAAAACAAAAACCTGACCAGTGGGCAATATTGAACCTGATACCAGTCCCAACATCTGGTGACCTAAGTCAAGCAGGAAACTACAGAGGCATATGTCTGAACTCTATTGTGGCCAAGACATATAACAGAATGATTCTCAACAGAATAAGACCTCACCTAGATGAATTACTTCGAACTAACCAGAATGGCTTCCGCGAGGGAAGAGGCACTACCTCACACATTCTGGGGCTCAGGAGAATCATTGAAGGTATACATTCCAATAATCTCTCTGCAGTCATAACATTCATTGACTTCAAAAAGGCATTCGACACCATACATCGTGGGAAAATGATCAAGATACTCAAAGCATACGGTGTCCCACAGATTATAACAGATGCAATTGATGAAACTTACAGAAACACAAGAGCCAAAGTCATATCACCTGATGGCGACACGGAACTGTTCGACATCCTAGCAGGAGTACTCCAAGGAGATACCCTTGCCCCCTACCTATTCATAATCATCCTTGATTACTGCTTAAGAATAGCTATCAGTGGGAGAGAAGAGGAACTAGGATTCACCATCAAGCCTAGACAAAGTCGAAGAATAGGGCCAAAGAACGTCACTGATCTTGACTTTGCAGATGACATAGCATTACTTTCTGACACTAAGGAGCAGGCACAGAAGTTGCTGAAATATGTTGAGGAAGCAGCACTCAAAACTGGGCTCCACATGAATGCCAAGAAAACCAAATGCATGGCATTCCACCAAGCACAAGCGGTACAGCTAAAAACCTCTGATGGAAGTAACCTAGACAACGTAGAGGACTTCAAGTACCTGGGAGCTTGGGTTGGTAGTAGCCAGCATGACATAAAAGTACGTAAAGCACTTGCTTGGAAGGCCTGCAATGCTCTGAACAAAGTGTGGAAATCCAGCCTCTGTCGAAAAATCAAAATCAGACTTTTCCAAGCTACTGTTCAAAGTGTTCTACTGTATGGAGCTGAGACATGGACCATCACCAACAGACTGAAGAAATCTCTAGATGGATGCTACACTAGAATGCTGAGAACTGCACTCAACATTAGTTGGAAAGATAAGGTACCAAACAAAGACCTGTATGGAAACTTACAAAAGGTATCAGAAAACATCACAGATCGAAGGATGAGATTTGCAGGGCATTGCATGAGAAGAGAAAATGAGATTGTATCTGATCTGCTGCTATGGAAACCCAAACACGGACACACATCTGTCGGCCGCCCAGCCTTAACATATTTGGACACCTTGGCGAAAGACACAGGACTGAAGAATGATGAGGAGATGAAGCATGCATGAGGGACAGAGTAGTTTGGCGAGCCATCACGAAGACCGTTCGAGAACGACATAAGTAGTAGTAGTAGTAGTATTTCGGATCGACAATTATTATTCTAACAAATAATACTCAATGTTGTGCTTGCGGGACCCCTCCTTTAACAGTATATTACGGCAACAACATAATCGAATACTAGTTAATGAGATTAATAATTTGATAAGAGCAGCGAATACGGCGAATACTGCTAAATACTACAATTCTCTGTTAATATTTTCAAATACATAAATCATCGATTTTTTTTAGGTTGACAAACTCATGGACACGCTATCTCTTAGATGTTGCCTAAAGTATGGAGTTGAAAGACATTTAGTAGTTATGTAAAGATATGGTACTAAACAATCTCAAGAATTGCTCAATCAATATACCCGGCCAGGCATGTTTGTGCATATTTCAAAATGCATTTCTCACGGTGATTCCAAATATGGTAATGGCATCCAATCATGTTAGCTTTTTTGACACTCACCTATAACAGTAACGCTAAATATGCATGTGCCAGAGTTCCCACTTGAATCAGTAGCTGTACAAGATATTTCGCGCCAACCATATGGCACCCAACTACCACTTGCCCAACCTACGCACTTAGCTTGTAAGTCTTGTTTCGAGTTGTCGGCAACGTGTATTTCATATATCACCAGACCTCTGATGCTGTTATCACGATCCCAGTGATTAGTAGCAGGTACGGTAACATCCGGGCATGTCAGAACTGGTAGTTCTTGATCTGCATACGTAACAAAACCAAATGACAAAACGTCCTCTTACCACCATTCATGCCATTTTAGATACAACATTGCCGGAAACAGCATGAACTCTAGACTAGACATCAATATTTGTTTAAACAGTGTCATCATGCTTCATCACATTTATGTCGCCAATAAAGGAATAATATAAGCCATTCGAAAATGTAATTTAATCTACCACTAAGTTTTATAAGCAGACACACATACATAATATGTAGAAATGGGATATGGGATATTGTGTCTAACCAACCAATACAATTTCTTATATCTTTTCGATCATGATACGCTTTCTGCTATACAAAATATGATAATAAAGTTCATAACGAACATCTTCGTTTGTACATGTATAATATTATGTGTTCCTTGTAATTTCAATGTTTTTATGTTGTTGCAAGTTTTAAATAATGCTTGTGTAAGGCAATTAATCTAGTTTTACTCAATTGTTCTTCAACATTTTAACGAAAGTGATTGATTGCTTGACAGTTAATATAATAAAAAACCCTTTAAAAAGGGAAATGCTTGTAACAAGTGTGAAACATATTAGAGTTTTATGTGAGCAATTCCCATATCATGCATCCAGAAAATATCATATAATGTGCCCAGATTTGCTTTTTAGGATACGATATCACATTTGTAGCTACGTATAATATCAGTGTCACTAATCGATCAATCCGCAACCAATTTGACGACATAAATGACGTTCACATTGAAATCGCAAAAATTGTGGTTTTTCTTCAACCAATTCCGGAAAATTTTTGCTAATTATCATATAATGTGCCCTGATTTGCATTTCAGGATATGATATCACATTTTGAGCTGCGTATGATATCTGTGTCACTAATCGGTCAATCCGCGACCAATTTGACGACATAAATGACGTTCACGTTGAAATCGCCGGGAAAAACAGGGTTTTTTCCTAGCAATTGCGGACAAAATAATCAAAAATTCATATGATGTGCCCTGATTTGCTTTTTAGGATACGATATCACATTTGTAGCTACGTATGATATCAGTGTCACTAATCGGTCAATCCGCAACCAATTTGACGACATAAATGATGTTCACATTGAAATCGCAAAAATTGGGGTTTTTCTTCAACCAATTCCGGAAAAATAGGCTAAATATCATATTATGTGCCCTGATTTGCTTTTCAGGATATGATATCACATTTTGAGCTGTGTATGATATCTGTGTCACTAATCGGTCAATCCGCGACCAATTTGACGACATAAATGACGTTCACGTTGAAATCGCCGGGGAAAACAGGTTTTTTTCCTAGCAATTGCGGACAAAATAAACAAAATTTCATATGATGTGCCTTGATTTGCTTTTTAGGATACGATATCACATTTTAGCCACATATGATATCGGTGTCACAAATCGGTCAATCCGCAACCAATTTGACGACCATGACGTTCACATTGAAATCGCAAATCCAAATCGTGATTTTTTTTTCTTCAACCAATTCCGGACAAAATAGACAAACTATCATATCATGTGCCCTGATTTGCTTTTTAGGATACGTATCACATTTTGAGTTACGTATGATATCGGTGTTATACTGATCGGTCAATCCGCAACCAACTTGACAACATAAAGGATGTTCGCGTTGAAATCGCACTGATTTTTTTTCTCCAACCAATTCCGGACAAAATAGGCTAAATATCACATAATGTGCCCTGATTTGCTTTTAGGATATGATATCACATTTTGAGCTACGTATGATATCGGTGTCACTGATCGGTCAATCAGCAACCAATTTGACGACAAATAGCGTTGCCGTTGACATCACACAAGGAAAAACTGTTTTTCTTCTTCTACCAATTAGGGACTAAATAGACAAACTATCATATAATGTGCCCTGATTTGCTTTTTAGGATACGATATAACATTTTGAGTTACGTATGATATCGGTGTTACTGATCGGTCAATCCGCAACCAATTTGACGACAATGACGTTCACATTGAAATCGCAAAACCTAATCGTGTTTTTTTCTTCTCCAACCAATTCCGGACAAAATAGGCTAAATATCATATAATGTGCCCTGAATTGCTTTTCAGGATATGATAGGAAACACTTTTTTCTTCTTCTACCAATTAGGGACTAAATAGACAAACTATCATATGTGCCCTGATTTGCTTTTTAGGATACGATATCACATTTTGAGTTACGTATAATATCTGTGTCACTGATCGGTCAATCCGCAACCAATTTGATGTCATAAATGATATTCCCTATGAAATCGCAAGGAAAAACAGTTTTTTTACCGACCAATTCAATTGTGGACAAACTAGCCATATGCTAAAATATCTTCATATAATGTGCCCTGATTTACTTTTTAAAGGACGATATCACAGTTTGAGCTACGTATCATATATCAGTATCACTGCACGGTCAATCCTCAATACAACCAATTTGAGAACATAAATGACATTCGTGTAGAAATCTCAAGGAAAAATGTGGTTTTTTTTCAACCAATTCCGAAAAAATAGGCAAATATCATATAATGTGCCTTTATTAAACCGGGCTTTATTTGCTTTTTATGATACGAATTTGAGCTACCTATAATCAGTAACAGATTTGTGATCAAAAGACATTTGTTGTACTAGATGCCCTAGCACCATAAACATGATTATGGGTGGTTAAAATCTCGGATTAGAAATATCAAAGTCAGAAGTTGTAAGCTTAAAATGGTAAGTAAGCTTACTACAAATTCATTCATTGGTTAAACTGAAACTGGCCAAAAATCACTCAAAAATAATAATGCAGACAAAAATCAGTTGCAGACCTGTTCTAGAGATAACTCTCTGATGGATCAATTGGAAAACAATTTCTCAAAACATTACGTAATAATATACATTTCCTATATAAGACGAAAATCAACGTATTTTTCATATGGCGGAAGCATACGAAATAAACCTTCCGTCTACCAAAAATTAAACTCCAAAATTCACCGTATGAGTCAAATCGAGTCTCAACTTGATCTAAGATTATGAGCTGTTTTTAAAAGTGTAATAAAAATGTAGTACACGGCCCTTCAATCTATAGGTAATGAAGAAGACAACTGCGATCTATCACGCAAATCCACTTCAAAATTTCACGAAAAGTTCAATACGATGACACAGCTAGCCTATTAGGTAGGCGTTGTAACTGGTACTTATACCGAACATTGTATGGGCGGCCAATGAGGTTAAATTGATTGACTATAGTCTAAAATCGGGGTAAAAAAAGATAAATTATAATTTTGTAATGACTACTAATTTGCAATAATGAATTATAATTAACATGAATATGAATGATCCGGATTGAACTGAAATGGTCCAGGTTGAAGTTTGAACCGAGATCAGTGGCGTAACAGAGGTTGGTTGTCAGGGGGGGGGGGGGGGGGGGGGGGGGGGGGAGGGTCAAAAAACTTCACAAAATCGCACGGTCACAACATTTCGCACGGTCACAAAATTACGCAAGGTCACAAATTTCGCACGGTCACAAAATTTCGCACAGTAACAAAATTTCGCAGTACAAAAAACACAACAGTCAACAATGTGTTGACTGTTGTGTTTTTTGTACGGCGAAATTTTCTTTCTTTCTTTCCCTTTCTTCTTTTATTTCTTTCCCCTTTTTTTCTCCTTTTCCTTTTTCTTTTTCCTCCCTTTTTCCTTTCTCTCTCTCCTTTCTTTCCCTTCCCCTCCATTTTTCCTGGTGGGTAGGTTTGAATTTCCTGCTGAGCACCTTCAGGGGGCACTGTGCGACCCCCCTACCCCCCCCCCCCCCCCCGGCTGTTACGCCACTGACCGAGATAACCGAGATGATTCAAGAGGATCCCAAATTAATCATGAATATTCATATTACTTATTAATATTCATTATAAAAAAGTTATCATTTATAAATCTCTAACAAATTCCAAGTATATATTCAATATATTTAACCCCATTGGCCGCCAATACAATGTTCGGTATAAGTACCAGTTACAACGCCTACCCAGTTTAATATTCACTGGCGATGATATATCAATCTCTCGTCCAATCAAAACCATCGACACGGATGGCACACTTCTCGTCCATCAATTATGAGCGTATGAAAGTATCGTTTGGCATATTATACCAGTGACACCAATTAGGTTTTCTGTGCAAAGTGACACTCGGAACGGAGCCATACAAAACGCGTACCAATTCCAAGCCTATATATGCTAGTTCGCCTTGGCGAACAAGCAAAAAATAACCAAAGCTCTATTTACAAACCGCACACTCGTTATATATCTAGACAAGGGATATTTATGATGCTCGATGAATAATCGATTGATGATCGATACGGGTCTCGATATATTTTCAAATCAATTCATATCGACACGGTATCGATAATGTTAGCTGGATATTACTAGTTTAAGATTCCCGTTGTCTATAAGTTATTGAACAATGTTGTCACTCGACCATCTAGGCCTACATGTACCTACAGTATTGAAGAAGTTGCTTTTGCTTACTACCTACTTCAAGTATTTACTGACAAGCAATCAATCACTTTTAATTAAAATGTTGAAGAAAAAAATAGTAAAACAATTTTAATTACCTTAAATTATAATATTATTTATTGGCTCGTCGTATAGAGTACTCGATACAATCTCGATACCGGTCTCGATATGATAGTCCCTTATCATCGGTCCGATGCTATCGAGCCTCAAATCAATCGATCCCAAATCATATCGAGTCTCGATGCAGTCTCGATAACTGAATTGAGTATAAATGGAACTGTTCCCTTAGTTAATACAGGGTGTATCAGAATGATCTATACCGAGGTAATACAATTTGTTTCGGTATAAACTTTATTGATATTGTCTAAACCGTTTTCATATAATCCTGTGCAAGCGCCCAGCTTTCTTAGGAATTTTAGATTTTGAAAATCGGAAATTTTTGATGGAAAATACAGACTTTTGTAACGATAGTTACGGAGCTCTATAACCGTCACATTTTGACATGCTAATTATCTCAGTAAGTGTACAAAACTACATGCTTACCAAGATATATATCTCGCCAAGTTGTCATTACAGACAAGAAGATGAGAAGACAAATTTCCTGTATCTCGTCAAGTTGACTTTTAGCGGGAAGAAGACAAGAAGAAAATGTATATGTAGGCCTATGGCTTTCGATTACATTTTAGCTGAAT
Source organism: Ophiura sarsii (assembly GCA_035610835.1). NCBI lineage: Eukaryota > Metazoa > Echinodermata > Ophiuroidea > Amphilepidida > Ophiuridae > Ophiura > Ophiura sarsii. The sequence continues at coordinate 23,580,112 of CM069452.1, forward strand.
ATTGAGGAACATGAACATTAACATTTATATTTTGACATGACTCAGGAAACATCATTGCAACATTAGTCTGGATGGAATTCAAATTGACATTACCTCTTTCTACGACGCTTAGATAGTACGTCAACAGCTGCTCCAATCCATCGGCATTTGTGGCAGTACAGATATAGTTACCAGAATGTGACTCTGTAACATTGCCAATCGTAAGAGATCCATTTGAATGTGTCATATAGACTGAGTCGGTATTTGACTGGTTACTGATATTTTTTGTGACCACCCAGGATATATTTGGGAAAGCATTGGCAATGACAGGGCAAACCATTTCGACCCGTGTGCCAGAATCGACCTCTAAGACTTTCTCCGTCTCATTGGTTTGGATAATTTGGGAACATACTATATTTTGTGGCCGAATATCGGTTAAGAGTTTTAAATGGTGAACTAAAGGCGTCTGGCAGATAATCCCCTTTTGCAATCCATGTTGTAGTTGCAGCCATCTAATATTACAATCGCAATGCCAAGGATTCATGTTGAGGCTTATCCAGCTGATCTGTGTTAGCAGCTGGAACAAACCCTGTGATAGGGTTCTTAACTTATTGGCGTGTAGAAACAGATGCTGTAAGTTCGTGATTTCCGCAAAAGTTCCATTCTCGATATGTGTGATCGCGTTTCCATTCAAGTACAGGTCAACTAGTTTTTTAAGCTCACTAAAAAGGCCCTGTTGTAGGGTTGTAATGTTATTATCATTTATATAAAGTTTGGTTACATTTGAAAGTCCAGCAAAGGCTCCAATTGTAGTTTTTGAGATAATGTTTTCATCCAAGCATAGCTCCTCCAAACCCCGAAGATCTCTGAAAAGACTTGTCTGTATGATGTCGATGTCATTGCTACTGAAATGAAACTTTTGCATGTTGGTAAGTCCACTGAATGTTCCATTCTCAATGTGTGAGATTACGTTTGAGCTCAAGTTCAGATATTCCAAGCTCTGAAGCTCACTGAAGGTGCCTTGCTGTATGGTTGTTATATCATTTTCATCTAAATAAAGGCGTATGAGATTGCTAAGACCGGCAAAGGCTCCGTTCTCGATACATGAGATAGCGTTTACTCGCAAGTATAGATATTTTAGATTCTGAAGGTCACTGAAGATATCTTGTTGTATAATAGTCATGTCATTGTTATTTAAATTAAGCTCGGTAAGATTGTCAAGTCCTGTAAAGGTTCCATTTCCGATTACTGAGATCAAGTTTAATTGTAAACATATTGACGTTGTATCCTGTGGGATGTTTCGCGGTATTGATGTGAGGTTGTTACCCCAACAATCCACCATGTTTGTTTGGGATGAACAGACACATTCCAGTGGGCACGGTAAAGCCATAGATGAGAACACATTAATTACCAGTATCACAATCAGGTTAGTACACGCCATGCTTAATGCCAACGCTTATGCTGTAAAGTGAGACACAATAATATATGATACACAATTCCCTTGATATTTTGCAAGAGAGAAAAGGGTCGGTTTTTGATAAGAAAACGTCCAAAGCTTTGTTATGCATATAACTTTAACCAACCATAATAGAATCGTATTGTGAGACATGTCAGAATTGATGATAGACAACCTGAAATAATTCCGTTGTACTTTTCCTTTAGTTTGTTTCTGAACAGACGCGATATATTATAGTCACCGACTGTCGTTTGTTGATTTATTTTGCCTAAAGCTTTTTGCATCACCCTCTGTTAAAAGGTATCTTTTATTTTGTTCATGCCGTAGTTTGAACAGATTACGTCCTTAAAGGGACACAATGTCATGTTGAATTTTTTTTATTTTAACAAGATGAACATTAAAAATTGCCATTATTGTTTCTACTAAAAAAAACCAAGCAAAACTTGATTAAAACAATGTTTATGTTGGATGTAAAATGCTGATCTGGCCAGATCAGCATTTTTGAATCGACGTTTTGTTGTACAAAGAGGACTGATTTTTTCTTAATCCTATAGGTGTAAGTTTATACATGTAATACAATTGTAAAGGTATACAAATCCCAGTTTTTATCATATATTTTTGTAATTGAGGCCGCTGCCTCCACCACATATCTTAATGCCCCTTTAAATGATTGAACTGCACCTTCCGCTCTTCACCAAAATAGAATCTGATTTGTGACACGTCTTGGGTTTGTTTGATAGACAACCTGAAATAATGTATTTGTACTTTTCCTTTTGTTCCTGAACAGACGCGAAATATAGTCATCGTCTTGTGTTTTCTTTTACCAAAATCGTGTTTGCATCATTCTCTGTTTTAAGTTACTTTTAAATGTTGCTTGTTGTGCTGTAGTTTGACAAGATTACGGCAAATTATTGAACTGTATTTTCTGTTAATCATATTGCAGTGTGTAGCAAACTAATACAAATCCAAAATTATTTCAAAATTTCCAATGTATTTTAACTTCAGACAAAGGAGATCAATCTGGTCACCTGATCACCAAACCCCTGATCACTTAAACTTTTATTCATGATATCGTTTCAGAGGTGTTTTTAATTACATTTGTGAGACATTTCATTGGGCCACATCTGACATACATATTCTTGAGGTAATGAATGTATAATACTACAATTATTATATTCACTTGTAACAGTTTCATGCTCAACTTACTCAGCACTTCATCAGACTACTTGACGTCAGTTGTCATCACTGCCTTTTTATACGGACGACTGCCGGATGTAGAGGGTGGATTTGTAGAAGAGGCAGCCACTCCTTACAATACACCTGGTATATCCCCGTAACCACCCCCGACACTGCGCCTATGCGCTGTTTTACTCTTGGGGAACTCTTTGAATTAGGGTTTAAAGTTTGAGGGTACATTATTGCGTCATTAGCGATATTGACACGATGGCGTTCCATCGAAATGATGACATGCTGTGATTACTATATGACTACGAGCTGCGTGTACAGAAAATTTCCATTCAAAATACATCGAAGAACATGTTGTAAGTAAAGGGTTCAACAAAAGAAAGTATACCACTTTGTTTATGTCATTTTGAGCAACATTCAATTTTGTTTTGACCAAACAGGCTAGATAGGCATTCAGATGAATCTTTTAGGCATAATTTGATACCAAATTTTCCCCCTAACAACAAAGATAAACCATGATTAGCACCATTTTTTTTACAAAATCCCATTTTCAAAAGTCGCATTTCCAATACACAGCACGAGAAGAAAGGACCAATTGGGGTCTCTCAGGGTGTGTGTATTAGCCAGGATTTGCGGGGCTATCGATCGCACAGTGCTTAATGCATTGGGTCTTACGACATTGTCGGCCGAGTGCACCAATGGCGGGTAGCTGAAGAATAGCGCTACCTCGCTAGTAACCGAGGCGTAACCCAAAATGTTGAGAGCGCCAATGCGGGGTAAGCTACTAGGATAGTAACTGGCGGGTAATTTCCGCTAAATGTTATACCTGACCGGACCCAAGAGTAAGTTGGGGCATAACGTTTTATGCCACAAGTCAGTCGATTCTAGCAGTAGCGTAAATGTGTTGTGAACATTGGAGGGGATGATTGGCTGATGATGAAGGACCAATTGCGCTTGCATGCCCAGGGGGTGTCTATTTGAAGTGGAATGTGCCCCCTCATAAGCTGAAAGATTTTTATATTTTTGAAAATCCATTCATGCAATTTGGTGATTTTGTTAATCAAAATTTAGATCAACTCCTTTTGCCCATTCAAACACTAATCGCACCGACTTTGGGTCATATTTTGACCAAAATGTACTAATTGTCCAAGGATCTTAAATAATGACTAAATAAATAAACTTATTTTTTTTAATAAATTAACAGCCAAGCTTCAACATTGTTGTGAGTGGAAGGGTAGAACTAGAAGAACGAAATAAAAAAAGCATATCGTGCCGTACGTGGTCTGGGAATCGAACCGGGGTTCCGCGGTTATTAAGCGAAGAACAAGGTGTCCACGCCACGGACGTATTTGTGTTAAGAGATGTGTTATAATTGTATACAATTGTTTCCATCGGGTGCTTGTGTTCAGTGTTTGTCATTAAAATTGTGTTTTTTGGTGCAATGTTTGTATGTGCCCCGCGCCCAAAATATGTTTGTAATGTCATGATAGTCCTTATTTTTTTAAAAGCGGTAAACAAACTTCGAATTTTTTGGCCATAAAATGGCATCATTTTTTTCCGGATCGCAGGCCGACTCCACATGATTCTTGATTTACACTCACCTATGACCTAGCGAGTGACGACACGTTTTTAATATTACGGAGGACCATTCACGCCAGAATTTTATAGTGAACTATAGGTTAACACTTGGCATAAGCGACAATTAATTTTGTAAGGGGACGATGCTGATTAATGTGGATATTTACCTCGCTTGCTATTCTGGTGTTACTCGACAGTTATGCTCTAAGAATTACAGCGTTAGTAAGTCATGCTACAGTTAGAGCATAATTACTAGGGAGGTAGCTTACCTCCCTGGTGCACTCGGCCGATGTGTTAACAAATGGTCCTTTTTTCTCGTGCTGTGTATTGGAAATGCGACTTTTGAAAATGGGATATTTTTCTTTAAATGGTGCTAATCATGGTTTATCTTTGTTGTTAGGGAGTAAATTTGGTATCAAAGTATGCCTAAAAGATTCATCTAAATGCCTATCTAGCCTGTTTGGTCAAAGAAAATTGAATGTTACTCAAAATGACATAAACAAAGTGGTATACTTTCTTTTGTTGAACCCTTTATGATACGGTATACGATACATTTCATAGATATTTGTAGCTTGTTATGTTTATTGGTAATTGCTATGTCATCGGTAGTGATGTATTAACTGGTATAATTCATGTATTGAAACATTAAGCTATTCAATGACCCCTTTAAACGGGCAAAAAAGGTGTTTGTCATCTGAGTTATGAAGCGAGATGGTATGGTCGGCAATATTGGTAGTAATCACTTATCACAAGAAGACGGACTACGTTATGGATTGAATGTTTTATTGATGACGGACCAAGTGGATTTGAGTGTGAAACGTATGTTTACGGTATTAAACAACTAAAAGGCGGAGTAAATAAGGAGGGGAAAAGGGAATAACACACACATTATAGGGAACCGAAGAAGAATTACAGAGAAAGAAAGATATAACCAGGAGTAGATCCTATGATTATGTGCATCAAACTCCCAACAGCGAACCGGGTAGCCAGGGGCCCACATGGATCCACCTCGATCAACCCAGACCAAATTCGGTTGTGGACAGGTCGAGATCGCACGTTATCGCAAGTCCGTGATTAATTCGTGAATGGATGGCCACTAAACAGTGACGACAACGAAGATCTTAAGCCATTCGTTTCGCGCAATACAAAACTCATTGTTCGTCATATTTGTATCATGTGGAGCTCACGTGTCCTAGTAGGGCGTCGGTACCTCATAGAGGAACTTCACGACACGCACCCGGGTATATCGCGAATGAAAGTACTCGCACTGAGTGCCAGACGACCCACTTCATCCACGGGAAAGGCCGCGTGTCCCTGATAATAATAGTGGATGCCCACAGCAAATGGATGGACGTTAATCCCATGCACACTGCTACAATTCACGCAACCGTTGAAAAACTTCGCGGTACATTCGCAACACATGGATTGCCGTCTTTGGCCGGACATTCTGGTATAGGACAATGGGAGTAACTTCACCAGTGCTAAATTGACTGATTTCATCAATAGTAACGGGACTAACCATCATGTGCTGTCCGCTCCGTGCTGTCCGCTCCGTTTCACCCATCGGCGAATGGCCTCGCGGTTCAAACATTCAAATTCGCGATAAAGAAAATGATGGGGGACAGTTCATCATCAGAGGCGACAAAAGTAGCTCATCGCTTCTTGATGTGTTACAGAATCACGCCTCACACGACCACAGGGTTGTCGCCAGCACAGATGTTGATGAACCGTAACCGTCAACCTCAGTCGCGTTTAGACTTGGTAAAACCAAATACAGAACGCCGTGTGATACAACAACAGTTGGACCAGAAGACGAACCATGACATACGCAGTAAAAAACGTAATTTCAACTTCGCAGACACAGTATACGCTCGCAACTTCGCGCATGGACCTCGATTGATGCCAGGTCGCGTATCTCTACACGGGACCCACTATCATATGAGATTTAAATCAATGATAAGCGAGCGATACTGTTGATCCTGCACCAGGTTGTGAATACCTCCCTGATTTCGGACTAGGAGGGGAGGAAGGTCCACGACCTCAACAGCTGTAAGCTCCTGGACATTAGCAACCAGTAGCTCCAGTAGTTAATAACCGTACATCGGCCAGACCCAGAAAACTACATAACCATTATGGTTGGGACTAAAGGAACACTACAGAGACTATATCATCTTAATGTACACTAGTACATTTATGATGTTCAGCGTTATATAGTTAAAGGCTCACATTATAATCAACAAAAAGACACTCAGGAGTCATTAAGTCAGCTTTGATCACAGTGAAATTTAATGATATCATTTATAATAAGAGAGATAATAGACTTTTGCATACATCATTGATGCATGTACATATTCAGTGCATACAATGATTGCATTTATGTTTACATTTTTCATTATCAAGATATGGAATTATCGTGCCAGTGATTGGTTGCCGTATGTCAGTAACGTATGCCTGACGTATTTCCAACGAGTTTCGACGTATTCTCACGTATTCCCTTATGTCGGGCGATCGTGTAAGGCCCTGTCACGTATCCATAGCGTATCCATAGCGTATTGAACGTATACATAGCGTATGACTAACGTATTGATAGCGTATCACTAACTTATAACATATTATGACAGCGTATCACAGCGTATGCGAGCGGGCCGCGATGTTCGTTACCGTAAACAACATTTGATCCTTGACGGAGTAAAGCGCATAGCACATGTACATTGTACAGCAATACATTTATACAGTAAGTGTGTACGGTTAATAAATTCGCGGCCCTTAACGTGTCCGTCTATCTTCGTCCGTGCCCATGTGGCTATCATGCACAGCCACAGCAAGATATTACGTTTTTGCAAGCTTGTCCCCTTAGCTCAGTTGGATAGGCGGCGGACCCACCCAGACTACCTGGATTTCGATCTCCGGCGTAAGGGCATGTTATTACCCGCCCATATGTATACAGCTTTTCACCCTTGATAGCTTAATTCACAAAAACATGCAGCCGGATTTAGGGATATCAACACAAGCAGACGTTAAAGATTCGATATGGTCATGTGTCTTGAACTCGCCACCCTTACCGTTGCATTTCCAGATTTTTACATTTTACACCATCCTAGATTCGAATTAGCATATCGCAATAACTACTTGTTCTACCCCATAAAAAGTATATATTTTCTGAACGGTAATCTCACAAGAAATCCAGATATGCTTACGGAATTTAGATAGAACCTTATGGTGACATGTGGTGATTAAGAACGATTTTTTTCATATTTTGATTTAAGCTCAATAATATTGTTATACCTACCCCAATCATAATTTTGCAGTGCATATTAGTTCCTCATGCAATTACCCATCAGAACATAATAGTTGTCAATGGTAACTTGTTGAAAGTTATTATATCGAGAAGTAAATGAGCACAAACGTTTAAATTTCTTATTTACTAGAGTTTACAAGTATATTTCTGGGGTATGCACCCTATCCTGATTTTGAATTCTCCTATTTGAGAGCTTTTCAAAAATGTATAATTTTGCTATCATCGGTTGAACACTTTTTTTGTTAAAGTCATTTATGTAAAACCGATGAATTAGGGCAAGTTCACTGTGTAGCGAATAGGGAAAAAGTCAAGGACAATGCAATCGATTCATGGTTACAATTGTTGCATAATAGTTATCCCGTTTGTTGAAACAGAATCTTGTAGAATATCAAATAATCTATCAAATGAGAGCAAACTCATGTTTGTACCATACAGGAATTAGGAGTTATTGTAAATTGAACGTATAATGAAGATCATTTTCTATATCCCCCATAGAGACTGTACACAGCGCCGCCGCCACCGCCACCACCCCTGACTTCACAATATAATCAATCATATCTCAGCCAAACAGTTATAGAAATACCTGATTTATTCACACAATGTAGCTAAATAAATAGGCTTTCACATGACACCTCACACAAAGCTCTATCACATTTAGTTGTTGAGTTAATGGAGAGAGATGGATGATTCGTCAACAAAAATGCAAGTTTATCAAGCGCTGTAACTTTTGAACTAGTAAATATGATGTATATCGAGAGCTCAGAAACACAAGGCCTCATCTCCATTTTTTTTCAAAAATGAGATTTTGGTATCAACATTTTAAGAAGAAAAAATCTCTTTCCAGTTACACACAGCCTTATCTCCATAACACAAACCCTTTCAAAGTTATAGCCAGTATCACAAGGCCTCATCTCCATCTCCCCAATGTGTCTAAAAATCTTTAATAGTCTTTTTCTCAAAATGGCCAAAATGGAGATAAGGCCTTGTGTTTGTGAGCCCTCGATATAAAAGTATGCATTATTGGGCAGGAAATAAGTCAGAAAATCCATTGTTGGTATCGAATTTCACTAAAAATGCAGATTGTTTTAATTTTGACAAAAAATTACCTTTTCAATAGCACAACTCTACATGGTGTCTACTGAAACTGAAAAAACACACAATCTAGTCATAATAAATACGTATACGTGATATCTATTTGTTAGCCATGTCTTTTACACAAATCTTATTTAAACGGTGTTGTGCACAGAATTATATATATATACCACAACTCTACATGGTGTCCTGAAACTCAAAACAAAACAATCTAGTCATAATAAATACGTATACGTGATATAAATCTTGTGTAAACGGTGTTGTGTTATTTTTGGCAGTGCCTGCGTACGCGTTGGACCATGGTTTGAAATACGCGGAAAGAATAACACTTTCGGAACGCTCACGAGCATTTACGGAAAATACCGACATACCTCCAAATTTGTCCCCATGATGGATTCAAAATGGCGGCGGCATACTGGATCTCCTTTTTAAGTCTATTGTGTTGTGGCACTTCATAGATCTTGTTTGAAGTTTAGCAGAAAATAAATTCGGATACATGGTACTTACAACTACATCTTAAATAGACATATATAAACTCTACTTTCTGTTCTGTTTGATGGTGCATAATTACACATCTGACATCCCGTCAATTATGTTCCGTATATTCGAGTGCCGAGCCTACATTTTATGTTTGCAGAATGATTTAAACATTATTTTTAGCCGTACTGCATGGCGTGTCAAATAAGGTGTTTCATGTCAAACATGGTTTATTTGGCCAAAATGTTGGAACACAAGTACTAATAACCAATGTTCGGCAATCTTAAATGTGTCATAAGAAATTTTTTCTATCCATTTTGGAACGTAAACATAATCAATAAATTCAATAATATGCTACCTACTAAATCTTGATAGTTAGTTGAATTTGAGCAGAAAACATTTTTTGTATTATCCATGACAAACCACAGATTATTTCAATTTTGGATGTATTTTAGACAATACGTTGACATATCCTATCATCATCGGAATCACAAAGGCAGTTTTGTCAGTTGAAAGTCATTTTTTGTTCAAAAGTGGCTAAAGTGGGATTCGCAGACAAATGAAACATGAAAACATGGGACGTATTTTTGAATAATGTTCGAAATCATAGGGCACTTTTGTGACACGCCCTGTATACCTGTCTTACTGACTGTTAATTTGGAACGCATGCGCAAATAAAATGATTGTATGGTCTCAGGACCGAGTAATACAATCATGTAGGTTATAAACAGGAATTGATTGACGTCAGTCTCTTAATATTACTAGCTGGATAGAAGAGAAACCCGTATACCTAAAAAAAACATCAGTATATGAATGGTTAATGGTGTCGAATGTCCTCGTTAAGTCAAAAGTGTCGAATGTCTTTTACAAGTGTTAAAATCCTTAGAATTTGCCCATAGACCGCAGTTTCATTCAAACTGAATCAAGTACAATGCTACGTTGAATAAAAGGTGCATGTATAATATGAAGTATGATACTAATTAGTTCGGCAACTTGAAGTCATGTACATTCAAGTTAGTGTGTATCGCGTTTCTTTTTTTCTTTCGATAATTCGAAACTGTTTCGGCAATAGTGTACAAATATGGGTTTATTGCCGAATTAATTGGTAGTACCAATGTCACTGCCCATGCGTATACTGACGAGGGCAGAGTTATGATCCGAATTTGTACTAGAATTCCCATAAGGATGATAGGAAACCAGCACATGAAATCCGTACCAACTATGATCATTACCTTTGTGGTGGTTTTGATCTCTTCTTTTATACTGCGTTTGCGTCCAGCATCTGCTGATATTTTTCTAATCGATATTACAATCCCTATGTAGCACACGAGAATTATCAGAAAACACATGAAATTAAATCCCACAAAAACTACTGTGGAAAAATATAAGCCATCTACAAATTTGATAAATGTGGTATCATATTCTTCTCTCCGGAAAGTATTGTCCCAGACTTCAAATGTAGATATATTATATGTTTCTGTTGCTATGGTATTTTTATAGGACTAAGAAACTTGAGAGAACTTTTTCTCGGGAAAAACAAACTAATACATTTGAATGCAAATGCCTTTCGCAACTTAGTTAGACTAACATATCTACAACTGAGTACAAATCAGTTGGAATCGCTGCCTGATAAGATTTTTCTAAGGCTAGGAAACTTGAAGCGTTTAGTACTGTATGGAAATTACTTAATCACATTGCATAGCAACATTTTTCAAGGGATGGTCAACCTGAAAAGTATTGATCTTGATTACAATGACCTAAGAGCATTACCGGGTGAAATATTTCTTCAACTTGTAAACTTGGAAGATCTTCATTTGTTTGAAAACCAGTTTATTACTCTTAGGTATAATCTATTTCACCATCTAAATAATTTGACAACACTTGATCTGTTTGGAAATAAATTAGTTAAACTGCCTGATAATTTGTTTAAAGGGTTAAGTAAATTGAAATTCCTAAGTCTATCTAAAAACAATTTAGAGGAATTAAGTGACAATTGTTTTAAAGGACTAATGCATTTACGTTATATCTACTTGGATAGAAATAAGCTGACAAAGTTGCCCGCTGATATTTTCTCTGATACAATCAATCTTTATGAAATTCTATTGGACAGTAATAAATTAATCCAAATTCTAAATCTGAAACATTTATCATCCTTAAGGTTTCTTGGTTTGACATCTAATACGTTGACTTACATAACCAGTAAGTCTTTGTCTACTCTTTCTACAAATATACAAATACTTGTAAATCAACATGAGATATGCGAGTGTTACGTGTCTGACAGCATTGACTGTAGAGCTGCAGATGAACGGTCACCGTATCTCACATGTGATAGATTATTATCGAACTTAACATTGTTAATTATGACTTGTATAATTGGTATCAACGCACTTGGTGGAAATATATTTGTAATGTGTTGGAGAAAAATGAATCGTAAAAACAATTGTGTTCAAAATATACTACTTAGTAATCTTGCAATGTCTGATTCACTTATGGGTATATACATGATAATCATCACAGTTGCTGATGTCTCCTTTGGCGAAAACTTCCCTATGCAATCGGAAAAATGGAGATCAGGCATAATGTGCAGAATTGCTAGCACACTATCAATAACATCTAGCGAAGCGTCGGTGTTCTTTCTAACAGTTATCAGCATAGATAGATTTATTAATATTAGGAATCCATATTCTTTATACAAAATGGGTAAAAAGTCAACCAGGATAACGGTTATGCTCATATGGATATTTGCATCAGTATTAGGTGTAACACCGTCCATTTTAGCTGGGAAAAACTTCAAATTTTATGATAACTCGCATGTTTGTATTGGTCTGCCATTATCTTTATCTAAAAAATTCTCAACAGAAACATATAATATATCTACATTTGAAGTCTGGGACAATACTTTCCGGAGAGAAGAATATGATACCACATTTATCAAATTTGTAGATGGCTTATATTTTTCCACAGTAGTTTTTGTGGGATTTAATTTCATGTGTTTTCTGATAATTCTCGTGTGCTACATAGGGATTGTAATATCGATTAGAAAAATATCAGCAGATGCTGGACGCAAACGCAGTATAAAAGAAGAGATCAAAACCACCACAAAGGTAATGATCATAGTTGGTACGGATTTCATGTGCTGGTTTCCTATCATCCTTATGGGAATTCTAGTACAAATTCGGATCATAACTCTGCCCTCGTCAGTATACGCATGGGCAGTGACATTGGTACTACCAATTAATTCGGCAATAAACCCATATTTGTACACTATTGCCGAAACAGTTTCGAATTATCGAAAGAAAAAAAGAAACGCGATACACACTAACTTGAATGTACATGACTTCAAGTTGCCGAACTAATTAGTATCATACTTCATATTATACATGCACCTTTTATTCAACGTAGCATTGTACTTGATTCAGTTTGAATGAAACTGCGGTCTATGGGCAAATTCTAAGGATTTTAACACTTGTAAAAGACATTCGACACTTTTGACTTAACGAGGACATTCGACACCATTAACCATTCATATACTGATGTTTTTTTTAGGTATACGGGTTTCTCTTCTATCCAGCTAGTAATATTAAGAGACTGACGTCAATCAATTCCTGTTTATAACCTACATGATTGTATTACTCGGTCCTGAGACCATACAATCATTTTATTTGCGCATGCGTTCCAAATTAACAGTCAGTAAGACAGGTATACAGGGCGTGTCACAAAAGTGCCCTATGATTTCGAACATTATTCAAAAATACGTCCCATGTTTTCATGTTTCATTTGTCTGCGAATCCCACTTTAGCCACTTTTGAACAAAAAATGACTTTCAACTGACAAAACTGCCTTTGTGATTCCGATGATGATAGGATATGTCAACGTATTGTCTAAAATACATCCAAAATTGAAATAATCTGTGGTTTGTCATGGATAATACAAAAAATGTTTTCTGCTCAAATTCAACTAACTATCAAGATTTAGTAGGTAGCATATTATTGAATTTATTGATTATGTTTACGTTCCAAAATGGATAGAAAAAATTTCTTATGACACATTTAAGATTGCCGAACATTGGTTATTAGTACTTGTGTTCCAACATTTTGGCCAAATAAACCATGTTTGACATGAAACACCTTATTTGACACGCCATGCAGTACGGCTAAAAATAATGTTTAAATCATTCTGCAAACATAAAATGTAGGCTCGGCACTCGAATATACGGAACATAATTGACGGGATGTCAGATGTGTAATTATGCACCATCAAACAGAACAGAAAGTAGAGTTTATATATGTCTATTTAAGATGTAGTTGTAAGTACCATGTATCCGAATTTATTTTCTGCTAAACTTCAAACAAGATCTATGAAGTGCCACAACACAATAGACTTAAAAAGGAGATCCAGTATGCCGCCGCCATTTTGAATCCATCATGGGGACAAATTTGGAGGTATGTCGGTATTTTCCGTAAATGCTCGTGAGCGTTCCGAAAGTGTTATTCTTTCCGCGTATTTCAAACCATGGTCCAACGCGTACGCAGGCACTGCCAAAAATAACACAACACCGTTTACACAAGATTTATATCACGTATACGTATTTATTATGACTAGATTGTTTTGTTTTGAGTTTCAGGACACCATGTAGAGTTGTGGTATATATATATAATTCTGTGCACAACACCGTTTAAATAAGATTTGTGTAAAAGACATGGCTAACAAATAGATATCACGTATACGTATTTATTATGACTAGATTGTGTGTTTTTTCAGTTTCAGTAGACACCATGTAGAGTTGTGCTATTGAAAAGGTAATTTTTTGTCAAAATTAAAACAATCTGCATTTTTAGTGAAATTCGATACCAACAATGGATTTTCTGACTTATTTCCTGCCCAATAATGCATACTTTTATATCGAGGGCTCACAAACACAAGGCCTTATCTCCATTTTGGCCATTTTGAGAAAAAGACTATTAAAGATTTTTAGACACATTGGGGAGATGGAGATGAGGCCTTGTGATACTGGCTATAACTTTGAAAGGGTTTGTGTTATGGAGATAAGGCTGTGTGTAACTGGAAAGAGATTTTTTCTTCTTAAAATGTTGATACCAAAATCTCATTTTTGAAAAAAAATGGAGATGAGGCCTTGTGTTTCTGAGCTCTCGATATACATCATATTTACTAGTTCAAAAGTTACAGCGCTTGATAAACTTGCATTTTTGTTGACGAATCATCCATCTCTCTCCATTAACTCAACAACTAAATGTGATAGAGCTTTGTGTGAGGTGTCATGTGAAAGCCTATTTATTTAGCTACATTGTGTGAATAAATCAGGTATTTCTATAACTGTTTGGCTGAGATATGATTGATTATATTGTGAAGTCAGGGGTGGTGGCGGTGGCGGCGGCGCTGTGTACAGTCTCTATGGGGGATATAGAAAATGATCTTCATTATACGTTCAATTTACAATAACTCCTAATTCCTGTATGGTACAAACATGAGTTTGCTCTCATTTGATAGATTATTTGATATTCTACAAGATTCTGTTTCAACAAACGGGATAACTATTATGCAACAATTGTAACCATGAATCGATTGCATTGTCCTTGACTTTTTCCCTATTCGCTACACAGTGAACTTGCCCTAATTCATCGGTTTTACATAAATGACTTTAACAAAAAAAGTGTTCAACCGATGATAGCAAAATTATACATTTTTGAAAAGCTCTCAAATAGGAGAATTCAAAATCAGGATAGGGTGCATACCCCAGAAATATACTTGTAAACTCTAGTAAATAAGAAATTTAAACGTTTGTGCTCATTTACTTCTCGATATAATAACTTTCAACAAGTTACCATTGACAACTATTATGTTCTGATGGGTAATTGCATGAGGAACTAATATGCACTGCAAAATTATGATTGGGGTAGGTATAACAATATTATTGAGCTTAAATCAAAATATGAAAAAAATCGTTCTTAATCACCACATGTCACCATAAGGTTCTATCTAAATTCCGTAAGCATATCTGGATTTCTTGTGAGATTACCGTTCAGAAAATATATACTTTTTATGGGGTAGAACAAGTAGTTATTGCGATATGCTAATTCGAATCTAGGATGGTGTAAAATGTAAAAATCTGGAAATGCAACGGTAAGGGTGGCGAGTTCAAGACACATGACCATATCGAATCTTTAACGTCTGCTTGTGTTGATATCCCTAAATCCGGCTGCATGTTTTTGTGAATTAAGCTATCAAGGGTGAAAAGCTGTATACATATGGGCGGGTAATAACATGCCCTTACGCCGGAGATCGAAATCCAGGTAGTCTGGGTGGGTCCGCCGCCTATCCAACTGAGCTAAGGGGACAAGCTTGCAAAAACGTAATATCTTGCTGTGGCTGTGCATGATAGCCACATGGGCACGGACGAAGATAGACGGACACGTTAAGGGCCGCGAATTTATTAACCGTACACACTTACTGTATAAATGTATTGCTGTACAATGTACATGTGCTATGCGCTTTACTCCGTCAAGGATCAAATGTTGTTTACGGTAACGAACATCGCGGCCCGCTCGCATACGCTGTGATACGCTGTCATAATATGTTATAAGTTAGTGATACGCTATCAATACGTTAGTCATACGCTATGTATACGTTCAATACGCTATGGATACGCTATGGATACGTGACAGGGCCTTACACGATCGCCCGACATAAGGGAATACGTGAGAATACGTCGAAACTCGTTGGAAATACGTCAGGCATACGTTACTGACATACGGCAACCAATCACTGGCACGATAATTCCATATCTTGATAATGAAAAATGTAAACATAAATGCAATCATTGTATGCACTGAATATGTACATGCATCAATGATGTATGCAAAAGTCTATTATCTCTCTTATTATAAATGATATCATTAAATTTCACTGTGATCAAAGCTGACTTAATGACTCCTGAGTGTCTTTTTGTTGATTATAATGTGAGCCTTTAACTATATAACGCTGAACATCATAAATGTACTAGTGTACATTAAGATGATATAGTCTCTGTAGTGTTCCTTTAGTCCCAACCATAATGGTTATGTAGTTTTCTGGGTCTGGCCGATGTACGGTTATTAACTACTGGAGCTACTGGTTGCTAATGTCCAGGAGCTTACAGCTGTTGAGGTCGTGGACCTTCCTCCCCTCCTAGTCCGAAATCAGGGAGGTATTCACAACCTGGTGCAGGATCAACAGTATCGCTCGCTTATCATTGATTTAAATCTCATATGATAGTGGGTCCCGTGTAGAGATACGCGACCTGGCATCAATCGAGGTCCATGCGCGAAGTTGCGAGCGTATACTGTGTCTGCGAAGTTGAAATTACGTTTTTTACTGCGTATGTCATGGTTCGTCTTCTGGTCCAACTGTTGTTGTATCACACGGCGTTCTGTATTTGGTTTTACCAAGTCTAAACGCGACTGAGGTTGACGGTTACGGTTCATCAACATCTGTGCTGGCGACAACCCTGTGGTCGTGTGAGGCGTGATTCTGTAACACATCAAGAAGCGATGAGCTACTTTTGTCGCCTCTGATGATGAACTGTCCCCCATCATTTTCTTTATCGCGAATTTGAATGTTTGAACCGCGAGGCCATTCGCCGATGGGTGAAACGGAGCGGACAGCACGGAGCGGACAGCACATGATGGTTAGTCCCGTTACTATTGATGAAATCAGTCAATTTAGCACTGGTGAAGTTACTCCCATTGTCCTATACCAGAATGTCCGGCCAAAGACGGCAATCCATGTGTTGCGAATGTACCGCGAAGTTTTTCAACGGTTGCGTGAATTGTAGCAGTGTGCATGGGATTAACGTCCATCCATTTGCTGTGGGCATCCACTATTATTATCAGGGACACGCGGCCTTTCCCGTGGATGAAGTGGGTCGTCTGGCACTCAGTGCGAGTACTTTCATTCGCGATATACCCGGGTGCGTGTCGTGAAGTTCCTCTATGAGGTACCGACGCCCTACTAGGACACGTGAGCTCCACATGATACAAATATGACGAACAATGAGTTTTGTATTGCGCGAAACGAATGGCTTAAGATCTTCGTTGTCGTCACTGTTTAGTGGCCATCCATTCACGAATTAATCACGGACTTGCGATAACGTGCGATCTCGACCTGTCCACAACCGAATTTGGTCTGGGTTGATCGAGGTGGATCCATGTGGGCCCCTGGCTACCCGGTTCGCTGTTGGGAGTTTGATGCACATAATCATAGGATCTACTCCTGGTTATATCTTTCTTTCTCTGTAATTCTTCTTCGGTTCCCTATAATGTGTGTGTTATTCCCTTTTCCCCTCCTTATTTACTCCGCCTTTTAGTTGTTTAATACCGTAAACATACGTTTCACACTCAAATCCACTTGGTCCGTCATCAATAAAACATTCAATCCATAACGTAGTCCGTCTTCTTGTGATAAGTGATTACTACCAATATTGCCGACCATACCATCTCGCTTCATAACTCAGATGACAAACACCTTTTTTGCCCGTTTAAAGGGGTCATTGAATAGCTTAATGTTTCAATACATGAATTATACCAGTTAATACATCACTACCGATGACATAGCAATTACCAATAAACATAACAAGCTACAAATATCTATGAAATGTATCGTATACCGTATCATAAAGGGTTCAACAAAAGAAAGTATACCACTTTGTTTATGTCATTTTGAGTAACATTCAATTTTCTTTGACCAAACAGGCTAGATAGGCATTTAGATGAATCTTTTAGGCATACTTTGATACCAAATTTACTCCCTAACAACAAAGATAAACCATGATTAGCACCATTTAAAGAAAAATATCCCATTTTCAAAAGTCGCATTTCCAATACACAGCACGAGAAAAAAGGACCATTTGTTAACACATCGGCCGAGTGCACCAGGGAGGTAAGCTACCTCCCTAGTAATTATGCTCTAACTGTAGCATGACTTACTAACGCTGTAATTCTTAGAGCATAACTGTCGAGTAACACCAGAATAGCAAGCGAGGTAAATATCCACATTAATCAGCATCGTCCCCTTACAAAATTAATTGTCGCTTATGCCAAGTGTTAACCTATAGTTCACTATAAAATTCTGGCGTGAATGGTCCTCCGTAATATTAAAAACGTGTCGTCACTCGCTAGGTCATAGGTGAGTGTAAATCAAGAATCATGTGGAGTCGGCCTGCGATCCGGAAAAAAATGATGCCATTTTATGGCCAAAAAATTCGAAGTTTGTTTACCGCTTTTTAAAAAATAAGGACTATCATGACATTACAAACATATTTTGGGCGCGGGGCACATACAAACATTGCACCAAAAAACACAATTTTAATGACAAACACTGAACACAAGCACCCGATGGAAACAATTGTATACAATTATAACACATCTCTTAACACAAATACGTCCGTGGCGTGGACACCTTGTTCTTCGCTTAATAACCGCGGAACCCCGGTTCGATTCCCAGACCACGTACGGCACGATATGCTTTTTTTATTTCGTTCTTCTAGTTCTACCCTTCCACTCACAACAATGTTGAAGCTTGGCTGTTAATTTATTAAAAAAAATAAGTTTATTTATTTAGTCATTATTTAAGATCCTTGGACAATTAGTACATTTTGGTCAAAATATGACCCAAAGTCGGTGCGATTAGTGTTTGAATGGGCAAAAGGAGTTGATCTAAATTTTGATTAACAAAATCACCAAATTGCATGAATGGATTTTCAAAAATATAAAAATCTTTCAGCTTATGAGGGGGCACATTCCACTTCAAATAGACACCCCCTGGGCATGCAAGCGCAATTGGTCCTTCATCATCAGCCAATCATCCCCTCCAATGTTCACAACACATTTACGCTACTGCTAGAATCGACTGACTTGTGGCATAAAACGTTATGCCCCAACTTACTCTTGGGTCCGGTCAGGTATAACATTTAGCGGAAATTACCCGCCAGTTACTATCCTAGTAGCTTACCCCGCATTGGCGCTCTCAACATTTTGGGTTACGCCTCGGTTACTAGCGAGGTAGCGCTATTCTTCAGCTACCCGCCATTGGTGCACTCGGCCGACAATGTCGTAAGACCCAATGCATTAAGCACTGTGCGATCGATAGCCCCGCAAATCCTGGCTAATACACACACCCTGAGAGACCCCAATTGGTCCTTTCTTCTCGTGCTGTGTATTGGAAATGCGACTTTTGAAAATGGGATTTTGTAAAAAAAATGGTGCTAATCATGGTTTATCTTTGTTGTTAGGGGGAAAATTTGGTATCAAATTATGCCTAAAAGATTCATCTGAATGCCTATCTAGCCTGTTTGGTCAAAACAAAATTGAATGTTGCTCAAAATGACATAAACAAAGTGGTATACTTTCTTTTGTTGAACCCTTTACTTACAACATGTTCTTCGATGTATTTTGAATGGAAATTTTCTGTACACGCAGCTCGTAGTCATATAGTAATCACAGCATGTCATCATTTCGATGGAACGCCATCGTGTCAATATCGCTAATGACGCAATAATGTACCCTCAAACTTTAAACCCTAATTCAAAGAGTTCCCCAAGAGTAAAACAGCGCATAGGCGCAGTGTCGGGGGTGGTTACGGGGATATACCAGGTGTATTGTAAGGAGTGGCTGCCTCTTCTACAAATCCACCCTCTACATCCGGCAGTCGTCCGTATAAAAAGGCAGTGATGACAACTGACGTCAAGTAGTCTGATGAAGTGCTGAGTAAGTTGAGCATGAAACTGTTACAAGTGAATATAATAATTGTAGTATTATACATTCATTACCTCAAGAATATGTATGTCAGATGTGGCCCAATGAAATGTCTCACAAATGTAATTAAAAACACCTCTGAAACGATATCATGAATAAAAGTTTAAGTGATCAGGGGTTTGGTGATCAGGTGACCAGATTGATCTCCTTTGTCTGAAGTTAAAATACATTGGAAATTTTGAAATAATTTTGGATTTGTATTAGTTTGCTACACACTGCAATATGATTAACAGAAAATACAGTTCAATAATTTGCCGTAATCTTGTCAAACTACAGCACAACAAGCAACATTTAAAAGTAACTTAAAACAGAGAATGATGCAAACACGATTTTGGTAAAAGAAAACACAAGACGATGACTATATTTCGCGTCTGTTCAGGAACAAAAGGAAAAGTACAAATACATTATTTCAGGTTGTCTATCAAACAAACCCAAGACGTGTCACAAATCAGATTCTATTTTGGTGAAGAGCGGAAGGTGCAGTTCAATCATTTAAAGGGGCATTAAGATATGTGGTGGAGGCAGCGGCCTCAATTACAAAAATATATGATAAAAACTGGGATTTGTATACCTTTACAATTGTATTACATGTATAAACTTACACCTATAGGATTAAGAAAAAATCAGTCCTCTTTGTACAACAAAACGTCGATTCAAAAATGCTGATCTGGCCAGATCAGCATTTTACATCCAACATAAACATTGTTTTAATCAAGTTTTGCTTGGTTTTTTTTAGTAGAAACAATAATGGCAATTTTTAATGTTCATCTTGTTAAAATAAAAAAAATTCAACATGACATTGTGTCCCTTTAAGGACGTAATCTGTTCAAACTACGGCATGAACAAAATAAAAGATACCTTTTAACAGAGGGTGATGCAAAAAGCTTTAGGCAAAATAAATCAACAAACGACAGTCGGTGACTATAATATATCGCGTCTGTTCAGAAACAAACTAAAGGAAAAGTACAACGGAATTATTTCAGGTTGTCTATCATCAATTCTGACATGTCTCACAATACGATTCTATTATGGTTGGTTAAAGTTATATGCATAACAAAGCTTTGGACGTTTTCTTATCAAAAACCGACCCTTTTCTCTCTTGCAAAATATCAAGGGAATTGTGTATCATATATTATTGTGTCTCACTTTACAGCATAAGCGTTGGCATTAAGCATGGCGTGTACTAACCTGATTGTGATACTGGTAATTAATGTGTTCTCATCTATGGCTTTACCGTGCCCACTGGAATGTGTCTGTTCATCCCAAACAAACATGGTGGATTGTTGGGGTAACAACCTCACATCAATACCGCGAAACATCCCACAGGATACAACGTCAATATGTTTACAATTAAACTTGATCTCAGTAATCGGAAATGGAACCTTTACAGGACTTGACAATCTTACCGAGCTTAATTTAAATAACAATGACATGACTATTATACAACAAGATATCTTCAGTGACCTTCAGAATCTAAAATATCTATACTTGCGAGTAAACGCTATCTCATGTATCGAGAACGGAGCCTTTGCCGGTCTTAGCAATCTCATACGCCTTTATTTAGATGAAAATGATATAACAACCATACAGCAAGGCACCTTCAGTGAGCTTCAGAGCTTGGAATATCTGAACTTGAGCTCAAACGTAATCTCACACATTGAGAATGGAACATTCAGTGGACTTACCAACATGCAAAAGTTTCATTTCAGTAGCAATGACATCGACATCATACAGACAAGTCTTTTCAGAGATCTTCGGGGTTTGGAGGAGCTATGCTTGGATGAAAACATTATCTCAAAAACTACAATTGGAGCCTTTGCTGGACTTTCAAATGTAACCAAACTTTATATAAATGATAATAACATTACAACCCTACAACAGGGCCTTTTTAGTGAGCTTAAAAAACTAGTTGACCTGTACTTGAATGGAAACGCGATCACACATATCGAGAATGGAACTTTTGCGGAAATCACGAACTTACAGCATCTGTTTCTACACGCCAATAAGTTAAGAACCCTATCACAGGGTTTGTTCCAGCTGCTAACACAGATCAGCTGGATAAGCCTCAACATGAATCCTTGGCATTGCGATTGTAATATTAGATGGCTGCAACTACAACATGGATTGCAAAAGGGGATTATCTGCCAGACGCCTTTAGTTCACCATTTAAAACTCTTAACCGATATTCGGCCACAAAATATAGTATGTTCCCAAATTATCCAAACCAATGAGACGGAGAAAGTCTTAGAGGTCGATTCTGGCACACGGGTCGAAATGGTTTGCCCTGTCATTGCCAATGCTTTCCCAAATATATCCTGGGTGGTCACAAAAAATATCAGTAACCAGTCAAATACCGACTCAGTCTATATGACACATTCAAATGGATCTCTTACGATTGGCAATGTTACAGAGTCACATTCTGGTAACTATATCTGTACTGCCACAAATGCCGATGGATTGGAGCAGCTGCTGACGTACTATCTAAGCGTCGTAGAAAGAGGTAATGTCAATTTGAATTCCATCCAGACTAATGTTGCAATGATGTTTCCTGAGTCATGTCAAAATATAAATGTTAATGTTCATGTTCCTCAATATTCAGCTAAAATGTAATCGAAAGCCATAGGCCTACATATACATTTTCTTCTTGTCTTCTTCCCGCTAAAAGTCAACTTGACGAGATACAGGAAATTTGTCTTCTCATCTTCTTGTCTGTAATGACAACTTGGCGAGATATATATCTTGGTAAGCATGTAGTTTTGTACACTTACTGAGATAATTAGCATGTCAAAATGTGACGGTTATAGAGCTCCGTAACTATCGTTACAAAAGTCTGTATTTTCCATCAAAAATTTCCGATTTTCAAAATCTAAAATTCCTAAGAAAGCTGGGCGCTTGCACAAGATTATATGAAAACGGTTTAGACAATATCAATAAAGTTTATACCGAAACAAATTGTATTACCTCGGTATAGATCATTCTGATACACCCTGTATTAACTAAGGGAACAGTTCCATTTATACTCAATTCAGTTATCGAGACTGCATCGAGACTCGATATGATTTGGGATCGATTGATTTGAGGCTCGATAGCATCGGACCGATGATAAGGGACTATCATATCGAGACCGGTATCGAGATTGTATCGAGTACTCTATACGACGAGCCAATAAATAATATTATAATTTAAGGTAATTAAAATTGTTTTACTATTTTTTTCTTCAACATTTTAATTAAAAGTGATTGATTGCTTGTCAGTAAATACTTGAAGTAGGTAGTAAGCAAAAGCAACTTCTTCAATACTGTAGGTACATGTAGGCCTAGATGGTCGAGTGACAACATTGTTCAATAACTTATAGACAACGGGAATCTTAAACTAGTAATATCCAGCTAACATTATCGATACCGTGTCGATATGAATTGATTTGAAAATATATCGAGACCCGTATCGATCATCAATCGATTATTCATCGAGCATCATAAATATCCCTTGTCTAGATATATAACGAGTGTGCGGTTTGTAAATAGAGCTTTGGTTATTTTTATATTAACTGTCAAGCAATCAATCACTTTCGTTAAAATGTTGAAGAACAATTGAGTAAAACTAGATTAATTGCCTTACACAAGCATTATTTAAAACTTGCAACAACATAAAAACATTGAAATTACAAGGAACACATAATATTATACATGTACAAACGAAGATGTTCGTTATGAACTTTATTATCATATTTTGTATAGCAGAAAGCGTATCATGATCGAAAAGATATAAGAAATTGTATTGGTTGGTTAGACACAATATCCCATATCCCATTTCTACATATTATGTATGTGTGTCTGCTTATAAAACTTAGTGGTAGATTAAATTACATTTTCGAATGGCTTATATTATTCCTTTATTGGCGACATAAATGTGATGAAGCATGATGACACTGTTTAAACAAATATTGATGTCTAGTCTAGAGTTCATGCTGTTTCCGGCAATGTTGTATCTAAAATGGCATGAATGGTGGTAAGAGGACGTTTTGTCATTTGGTTTTGTTACGTATGCAGATCAAGAACTACCAGTTCTGACATGCCCGGATGTTACCGTACCTGCTACTAATCACTGGGATCGTGATAACAGCATCAGAGGTCTGGTGATATATGAAATACACGTTGCCGACAACTCGAAACAAGACTTACAAGCTAAGTGCGTAGGTTGGGCAAGTGGTAGTTGGGTGCCATATGGTTGGCGCGAAATATCTTGTACAGCTACTGATTCAAGTGGGAACTCTGGCACATGCATATTTAGCGTTACTGTTATAGGTGAGTGTCAAAAAAGCTAACATGATTGGATGCCATTACCATATTTGGAATCACCGTGAGAAATGCATTTTGAAATATGCACAAACATGCCTGGCCGGGTATATTGATTGAGCAATTCTTGAGATTGTTTAGTACCATATCTTTACATAACTACTAAATGTCTTTCAACTCCATACTTTAGGCAACATCTAAGAGATAGCGTGTCCATGAGTTTGTCAACCTAAAAAAAATCGATGATTTATGTATTTGAAAATATTAACAGAGAATTGTAGTATTTAGCAGTATTCGCCGTATTCGCTGCTCTTATCAAATTATTAATCTCATTAACTAGTATTCGATTATGTTGTTGCCGTAATATACTGTTAAAGGAGGGGTCCCGCAAGCACAACATTGAGTATTATTTGTTAGAATAATAATTGTCGATCCGAAATACTACTACTACTACTACTTATGTCGTTCTCGAACGGTCTTCGTGATGGCTCGCCAAACTACTCTGTCCCTCATGCATGCTTCATCTCCTCATCATTCTTCAGTCCTGTGTCTTTCGCCAAGGTGTCCAAATATGTTAAGGCTGGGCGGCCGACAGATGTGTGTCCGTGTTTGGGTTTCCATAGCAGCAGATCAGATACAATCTCATTTTCTCTTCTCATGCAATGCCCTGCAAATCTCATCCTTCGATCTGTGATGTTTTCTGATACCTTTTGTAAGTTTCCATACAGGTCTTTGTTTGGTACCTTATCTTTCCAACTAATGTTGAGTGCAGTTCTCAGCATTCTAGTGTAGCATCCATCTAGAGATTTCTTCAGTCTGTTGGTGATGGTCCATGTCTCAGCTCCATACAGTAGAACACTTTGAACAGTAGCTTGGAAAAGTCTGATTTTGATTTTTCGACAGAGGCTGGATTTCCACACTTTGTTCAGAGCATTGCAGGCCTTCCAAGCAAGTGCTTTACGTACTTTTATGTCATGCTGGCTACTACCAACCCAAGCTCCCAGGTACTTGAAGTCCTCTACGTTGTCTAGGTTACTTCCATCAGAGGTTTTTAGCTGTACCGCTTGTGCTTGGTGGAATGCCATGCATTTGGTTTTCTTGGCATTCATGTGGAGCCCAGTTTTGAGTGCTGCTTCCTCAACATATTTCAGCAACTTCTGTGCCTGCTCCTTAGTGTCAGAAAGTAATGCTATGTCATCTGCAAAGTCAAGATCAGTGACGTTCTTTGGCCCTATTCTTCGACTTTGTCTAGGCTTGATGGTGAATCCTAGTTCCTCTTCTCTCCCACTGATAGCTATTCTTAAGCAGTAATCAAGGATGATTATGAATAGGTAGGGGGCAAGGGTATCTCCTTGGAGTACTCCTGCTAGGATGTCGAACAGTTCCGTGTCGCCATCAGGTGATATGACTTTGGCTCTTGTGTTTCTGTAAGTTTCATCAATTGCATCTGTTATAATCTGTGGGACACCGTATGCTTTGAGTATCTTGATCATTTTCCCACGATGTATGGTGTCGAATGCCTTTTTGAAGTCAATGAATGTTATGACTGCAGAGAGATTATTGGAATGTATACCTTCAATGATTCTCCTGAGCCCCAGAATGTGTGAGGTAGTGCCTCTTCCCTCGCGGAAGCCATTCTGGTTAGTTCGAAGTAATTCATCTAGGTGAGGTCTTATTCTGTTGAGAATCATTCTGTTATATGTCTTGGCCACAATAGAGTTCAGACATATGCCTCTGTAGTTTCCTGCTTGACTTAGGTCACCAGATGTTGGGACTGGTATCAGGTTCAATATTGCCCACTGGTCAGGTTTTTGTTTTTCTAGGAGGGCCTTATTACAGATGTCCAGTATTAAATCATCAAGATTGCATCTTGATCGATCCGAAATTGCGACACTATATATAGAACAAAACATCATACTAGTCACAAATACGAATAAAAACATGGTTATCGGTGCTCAAATTTGCGCATGTGCATTGTAAAGCTGTGACTTCATCGACACCGGGACTTTTGACCGCCGCGAATCTTAAAATTCGAGAAATGGCGGTTTTTATTCGTTTTTTTCATAAGTGTGGTGTTTTGTTCTATATAATTACAAAAGTTGAGATCGATAGTTATTTTCTAACATGTAATGCACAATATCGTGCTTGCGTGACCCCTCCTTTAATAATGATTGCCGGGCTTTTTAAACATGCTAGTCATAATGTCAGCTCTACACAGCGTGTCAAATATACACAATTTCCCTTTAATCAAAATATATGCGTTACATCATCGGTCAGTCCGGGCAATTTTTCCAGTCCTGAAAAGTCCCAAAATCGAGTAATTACTTTCCTGGATTGAAGGAAAGTAATCGACTGAAAAATAAGAAAGAAAAAATAGTCTTATAAACTTAGCTCATTTTGGAGCGAACCGCTACGACGGTCGCCTGTTTTAGGGGCTGACCTTTATAAAACTAGTCAGCACCCACTGTTTACGTCTCGTAGTATGTCACAATGCAAACGGTCCGTTTCTTTAGCGTGTACAAATCACCAACGAGAAGCTATCATCAACATGATCAAGCTATAGCCTCGTGTGATTTAACAAACCATAGATATTTGTTCGTATTGCGTGAGAAGAAACAGGGGATAATTATAAAACCAATAATTATTTACTACCGATCATGATGAGTTTCTATTAACCATAGTTATCACTGCTATGATATATTACAGATGTTGATCCACCTGTGTTTACTCCTCCTTGTAACAACGTGACATTTGACCTGATAGATCCTGGTGCACGGGGCCAAACAATTGAAGGATTTATCCCAACAGTGACGGACAATAATCAGCGTTTCATCCCCATAGTATCATGTACACCTTCATCAGGATCAATGTTTGACTATGGCGATACACTTGTTGTATGTACTACAAGAGACAACGACGGAAACGTGGAACATTGTCAGTTCATGTTGACCTTACGGTTACCGGGTATGTTAAGAAGCTAGGGGATACTACCAGTATCCTAATGAATCCTACCAGTATCTTAATGAATCCTACCAGTATCCTAATGAATCCTACCAGTATCCTACCAGTATCCTAATGAATCCTACCAGTATCCTAATGAATCCTACCAGTATTCTTATGAATCCTACTAGTATCCTAATGAATCATACCAGTATCCTAATGAATCCTACCAGTATCCTAATGAATCCTACCAGTATCCTAATGAATCCTACCAGTATCCTAATGAATCCTACCAGTATCTTAATGAATCCTACCAGTATCCTAATGAATCCTACCAGTATCCTACCAGTATCCTAATGAATCCTACCAGTATCCTAATGAATCCTACTAGTATCCTAATGAATCCTACCAGTATCCTAATGAATCCTACCAGTATCCTAATGAATCCTACCAGTATCCTAATGAATCCTACCAGTATCCTAATGAATCCTACCAGTATCCTAATGAATCCTACCAGTATCTTAATGAATCCTACCAGTATCCTAATGAATCCTACCAGTATCCTAATGAATCCTACCAGTATCCTAATGAATCCTACTAGTATCCTAATGAATCCTACCAGTATCCTAATGAATCCTACCAGTATCCTAATGAATCCTACCAGTATCCTAATGAATCCTACCAGTATCCTAATGAATCCTACCAGTATCTTAATGAATCCTACCAGTATCCTAATGAATCCTACCAGTATCCTACCAGTATCCTAATGAATCCTACCAGTATCCTAATGAATCCTACCAGTATCCTAATGAATCCTACTAGTATCCTAATGAATCCTACCAGTATCCTAATGAATCCTACCAGTATCCTAATGAATCCTACCAGTATCCTAATGAATCCTACCAGTATCCTAATGAATCCTACCAGTATCCTAATGAATCCTACCAGCATCCTAATGAATCCTACCAGTATCCTAATGAATCCTACCAGTATCCTAATGAATCCCACCAGTATCCTAATGAATCCTACCAGTATCCTAATGAATCCTACCAGTATCCTAACGAATCCTACCAGTATCCTAATGAATCCTACCAGTATCCTAATGAATCCTACCAGTATCCTAATGAATCTTCTTCGATTACATTTCACGATACGGTCAATAGTGCCATAATCAATTTCACTCCGTATTTCTGCCTTCTGACTGCCTTCAATCAGGGATGTTAACACAGGCATTATTTTCTATTCTGAATTGAAGATTCAATTTTAAAAATAAGCACCAAGTGTAACGTGTTACTGTATCTTATAAAGAATATAAAACCAGGGAAATCTAAATCCAAAATGATTCCAAACTATCATAAAATCGGTTACATAAATGGTTACGTACGAAATCACCACAAAATCTCAATGTTTGTTGAGATCATGAGCATAAACCTAATTATCCTTTTACAGTACTCAGAATAAGTAACTGACCAGGTAATGCATATACTCTGAACTCCAAAACTAAAGCTCATACATAAAATATTAAATAATACAGTTGTAAAGAAATGTCTCCTCTTTAACTTGATAAATTATTCATTAAGATCAGTTAATAATAAAGAACGCGACATAGAAAAGGATAGAACAAAGTGCAGTTTACATTTTAACACTTGTGCTTTGAACACGCGGGACAGTGTGACAGTGTGATCAATTCGTCGCTGTTCTGACATACCGGCACATCACTTTACTTAATTCTGTTGTGATGTGCCGGTATGTCAGAACAGCGACGAATTGATGCATCCCCATTCCCCGTCTTACTATCGACCAGTGAGTTTTCGCTACCAGTTAACATGGTTAATCAATAATCTGCCTTTTGTTAGTCCGAGGCTGCGTGTAGACGAACGAAATGTTAAAATGAAAACCGGACTTTGTTTTGGTTTAGGGCACCTACCTGGGTAAATATTCATTCAATCTTCACGCGTAATATCTCAAATTAAAGACAGGAACTGTCCTTACAACTTCATTGTCTAATATTTTTACGTAGGAGGTACTAGTATAGTTTTGGAGTTGAGAGCATTATTTATTACCTGGTCAGTTACTTATTTTGAGGACTGTATGTTGTCAATTCAAGTTGTTTTTTTCGTCCAATATTGACAATATAGTAATTTAACCGATTGAAATTAAACTGACAAAAACTGGCACTTGTTTCTCGCAATGTGCATGCACATGAGTGCGTGCCTATTGGATTAGATCTTGTGCATGCATAATGACCTGAATGTCTGCTCAGTAATGTTTCCTAAATTCTTTCTAAACTGCAAGATGTCGAAAATATTATGACTTAATTGCCTTCCAGATACTATTGTCAATCTACAGGCAGGAACTGACATACATGGTAAAGGCTCGATTGAGGTGGAGTGGGATATTCAAGAATTCTATGATATCGACATTATTAAATACCATATTCGTTACTGGAATGCTACTGAAATAGAGGACAACGCTGTTGATATAACTGTGGACGCTCGTGATACCATTGGAAGGGGAACGTTTGTATTGTTTGGGCTCGAAACTAACTCAACTTATAACATAAAGGTATGACAAATGGTAAAGGGTAAGTATTATTTTATAAGCGACTAAAGCAGCCTTTATTATTTAATTTATGAAGTGTAAAGAAAATTAAATGAATGAATAGATTGATATGGGTAAAATGAAATGATTGTTAAAATGGTATTTTGAAAGTTGTTCTTGCTCTATTTGAGTGTGCAATCAATTCAATGCCATTTTGACTACTGTGGTATTTAATTGATGCAACTTATATTTTTCTCCCAACTATAATGGCCTAATATCGAAATTGTAACAATTTGATAAATTACCAATAAAAGTACTAAAACGTCAATCAATATTGCTTCTCTTAGCAAATTAATAGTTCAATTGCTTAATAAGAGGATCCGTCCATATGTAACTAAAGCGACCTTGGTATGAGTTGCATGTATCATTATATTGAGAGACAAGTGTGATCAAAACAAAGTACGAACCTCTGTCTTTGAAACAATACATTTTTGGATTTTTAGACACCGTTGGTTTTACGTCAGTAACATAAACACAATAGCTTTCAACCAACTGACTGAAATCTGTCAATATTTGGCTAAATTTGTAATAGGTTGAAATATGGGTCGATTGATACATTTGCGTAAATCTCGGCAATACAATCATAGAAACAAATAACACTTGGTACATAGGTAGAACACAAGTCATAATAATCCCTGTTTAACACTCGTTTTAGATCTGAATTCATTAATACAAACAAAAGGAGACAATATCAAATACACTTTTATTAAGCAAAACCCCCAACAATAAACCTTAACACAACACAACAAAGTATAAAGAACAATGACGATATTTCAAAAGAGGACGGGCTTGGTAACGGGACTACGTTTCCAAGGGAACGACGTCCCGATTTTCAAGCATTAAAAATAAGTCTCTAATCTCATGAGATAATGTTAACAAATTCATCACTATAAAATCTAACAAGGCTTAAATTTAACGTAAATATTTGTCACACTTACTCTAAATATCCATTAAAATGGTGTAAACTTGCCTAGAAAATGATAGTCTCATCGGGGTATATATGCTCAAACAAAAAGGTGTAATTTCGACCTGTATTGCGAGATGTTGGGGTCAAAGGTGAGATAAAATCATCGGACTAGCTACCGCGAGGAATTCTCGAACCTAGGATGCTCCCAATTGTATGCAAATATTTAGGGTTGAAAGGCGAAAATACAATGATTTCACAAAATGACGGGTACACGCTACCATGGTGACGCACACCGGTCAAATGTTATTAGTGCCCTCAAGTGAAACGGGCTTTCGTTCCGGAGCTCATTGTTTTAGTAGCACATCAATAACCAGAACGAAATCCGGACCAAGTCTGTAGAACTGAGTTGTTTCGAATTTGAACAACAATTCCATCTGCTGCTCTACGATTACCTTTCATTGAGTAAACTTGACATTCCAGCTACCAACCAATGATTAAGGTAACCTGAAGTTGAAAATGTCACAGGTCAATATAAATGTACGTCGTAAAATTGCAGACATGATCGCCAATACTATTTTACTTTAAATGCTTTTACAATCAGGTTCAAGCTGAGACCAGTGCCGGTAAGGGGCCGTGGGGAGAAATTGCAACTGTGTTTGTTCCACATTACCAGCAACAATCAGGTATGATTCACTTTTGTCAAATACTCTCACATATACTTCAATCTGGCTCTTCAATTTGAAATCGATACACCACCTATAGGAGACACGACCTTATATATTAATCTTCCACACAGGGAGTGCAGATTTCAAATTCGATTCACCCATGTTGGGAATATTGAATACACATCTTTTGAGGTGTGTGGATTTCAAATGGAATGTAGTCATAGAGTCGCGGTAGTTATACCCGATGATAGCATTTGGCGATTGTATCGACATTGATGACGTAACTGATGAAATTATCATATCAAATCATAACTAATCAGGCTGCTTCATGATTTCGTGAGTGGTAACAGCAAATATATGACCATTGTTAACCTAACACCGGGCGTGTTTTGTGAATTAAATTATCAGGGGAGAAAAACGGGTCAAATTTGAGGGGACAATCAGTCTCCGCACGCGCCGCGGATCGAACCCGGGCGACGTGCGTGCAAGTTTGATGCTCTACCGACTGAGCTAAGGGGGAGGTTCCAAAAGCTTAAGGTTTCACACCACTAAATAACGTCTGGCCCTACCCCCTTTGAGGCAAAAGTTCAAAACCGGCCCGTTTCTATGCCGAAACGGGAGACCTATTGTAAATTACAGTTTAAAATTAGGGTATTTACTACATGTTATGGCAAAATTAATATAGTGTGAATTTTGACAGACACATCAGCGTTCTTCCGGTCCAAAAAAATTGATGCAATGATGATTTTTTAATATTTTAACAGAGACATTTGTGTTCAGGTCATTTCCGGTATCTGACGCAATAATCTTAATCAACAATTGCGTGTGACCAGGAAAACTCAACTCGTACTTTTTGAAAAGGCTCTAGCTCAAAATTATGCCGGTTACCCCCATATATGAGTTGTTGAGTTAGTAGTCATGGCTTTCATCTTCAAGTTAAAACCAAATTTCAAGTTACCAGTTTCTTATAACGTCGAGAAATATTAATTTTGAAATTGTGCATTTCACGTGTAACCCTATGGGAGATGTATTTGGTGGTGTGCAACCTTAAGTTTTTTCACAAGTTGAAGCACGCGCTGAGCGTGGCACGATATTGAGGGGGCCGCCGCGCGGTACAAGATTGTAGCACTGTCGGGTTTTGTAAGGAACAGGAAGGTTAGGGTAACTTAATGTTCATCTTAGATTCGGAAGTAAATCATATAAATTATAAATTCTTCAACACCACTGTGTAGTGTGTATCCCTTTAACCTCTTATGATAACTAATTTAACTTTCATTATGCTGATAAGAAAAGCGTATACCTTTATTGAACTAGTGTTAAGTATGCCTTTATTTGAATATTCATTTATAGCACCAGAAATCAGTATAGGTTTGATAGTTGGTATTACAACCACAGTGATCCTGCTAATTGCCGTAGCTACTACCGTTATTATATACAGGTATGTTATAAATTTAAATGTCATAATTAAAATGGATTCGGGGCGTGGGGTGTGTGTATTTGTTTTCACGAATAATACATATTTTATTTATAACAATTGGCAAAACAGCCAGGACAAACCCAATAGTGACATAAGCACTAAATTAAAGGGATGCCCAAACATCAGACAAACAAAGAAACATAGACACACACAAATAATACGCAATACAACCCCCACACCCACCCCCACCCCGCCCAAACCCACCCCACCCGCCCACATGAAACACAGAGACACCAGGCTATGAATAGAGATGGAGGCGGAGAGCCGGTTTTAAAAGCAGGCAGAGAGGCACAGTTAACTATGTACTCCGGAGGTAGTTCCATAATATGGGAGCATAAGGGTAAAAAGACCTTTGTGACAGAGTTAGCCTGCAAAAAGGTGGATTGAGAGAAAGGCTATTGAGATTACGGAGAGTTGGCCGAGGATGAGGCTTGAAAGGACATGAAGGATTGGGAGATCTATTAAGAGTTTTCACATATATTTGCTGTTATTAGTGCTGGTATATTTACTTCAAACTTCAGTACCAATAGCGCAGTCATAATGGGTACAGAAATGTTACTTCGCATTCTGTTCGCACTGAATCAACAACTTAAAATAGTTTTTAAATATGGAGAACGCATAATATTACACTATTCACTTTTACCACAATATATATTTTATGTTAACTAAATGTTGGCAACATGTCATCTTAACCCTCGGCCCTCTATAAGGGGGGGGGGGGGGCGTTACCACCACCCCTTAGAATTTTCGCCGATTGCGTTAAAACGCTAAGGACAGTGACCTAGGGCGTATGTGATCGCTTTTACATCCCTTGCGCTCATTTTGACAAAATAAAATTGAAGGAACCACCTTACCCGCCAGGGGTCGGGTAAGCCACTTTGTAAAATAACTTAATTGTATGGTCCTGAATCTTATAGCATATGTTAGAAACATCATTTTCCTCACTTATAAGCAAAAAACGAGTGAAATTCCGATATTGGGAACTTTTTTGGCGAAAATTTCAATTTTGGCCAATATCTCACGGTATAGACGAACACGGCGGGATTTTGAGATCGGCCATGTGTAGTGATGTCATTGTGACGTCATGTGTGGGATGTACGTTTTGGTATGTATGGAAAGAGGAAACCTCTAGCTATACTATCGTACCCAAATAAGCATACTCTGCATCTCGGTTTGGATTTTTTAGGGGACCCCCTTAGTTAAACAGTGTTAAAAAAACGTCTCTGGAGGACGAGGGTTAAACTAAAGAATGGTCATCAACAAATACAAACCTTCTTTAAATTAAATAATAATAATAATATTACCGTTCTTATATAGCTTTCCACAATGCAAGCACAGTCCCAAAGCGCTTTTTAAATCAATTATAAATCAATTATTATCGCTGCCAGTTTAGATATCAGAATCCTTTGGTCGCTACACTTAGGCGGCTACCAGTCGACAAGTGGACAAGCCTATCAGCACTACTTAGATTTGATATCTTAACAGCTCCCCAAATATCGCTTGGGTCGACGAAGCAATTGAGACTAAGTACCTTGCCCAAGGATACAAACATGTTGGCCTTAGCATGCTTAGTGGGGCTCGAACTCACAACCTTTGCATCGTGAGACCGGTGTCTTATCCACTAGACCACACACGCTCTCATACTTGACTTATTTTTACTCTAATTACTCTTAATAATAACAACGAATTCTTGCGCAATCATTCCCCATGCGTTTCATCAAACAAAAAATAAAAGATTACTATAGGGCCTATATTGAGCATTTTCTCCATGATTTATTTTATAAATAGATTGGCAAAGTCCTCACCGGAAACCAGCGAAGATGGATATGGAAATGGAGGAGGTACGATCAAGATTAACCTTGAATCTACAATATAATGCGACAAATAGTTCTGGCAAATGTTTCAGATTTCGGAAAGGGTTAAGTTAGCATACATATCGAGTATTGCAGATTACTCATGTTTCATGGGCACGTAATTTCATGTAAAGTTAATGTTGTAATTAAAATAATAACTGCACATTATATTTATGTGTAATTGTATCAAAAGAAAGTCGTACACTTTGTTTAGATCATTTAAAGTAACGTTCGATTATTTGTTTACCAAACAGGCGAGATAGACATTTGGATGAATCTTTTAGGCACATTTGATACCAAACATAACACCTAGCAACAAAGATAAACCATGATTAGCGCCATTTAAAGAATATTAGTCACTTTTCAAAAGTCACATTTTCAATACCTACGCGGGAGGAAAATGGGTGTAGGTGAGGTTCACCAAGGTGAAAATTCAAATATTTCTAATATATCAAATATGTTAAATTTATTTGATGCGATTGATGTAACACTCTTTATGAAGTTTTATAGACATCTACTTTACCCAGTTTTAGTAACACCTAAACTCTAACCCATACGTTCGATGGACAACGAGCACGTTTTTTCAAATCAATACTTAAAAAAAGATGTCCGGCAAGCACAACATTGCCCTTTATAAGTTAGAAAATAATTATTGAGCCTAAATAACGTAGTTATATTGAACAAAACATCATTATAAAAACGAATAAACACTGCCATCTGTCATACATGCAATTTTTAAAATTCGCGATGATTTTAAGCCACGATCTCCTGACGTCATTGAAATCGGCTTTAAATCACCGTGAATTTTTGATTATGGCATTTTGAGAGATGGCCGTTTTCATTTGTGTTTTTTTATGATTTAAGTATAATGTTTTGTTCAGTATAATTACGCGAATAAGGCTCGATAATTACTGTTCTAACAAATGCTTGCCGGACAACTTCTCTAAGGTATATGGGAACGAGAGTGACGTTTTATTTATGAATTGTGAGAAGTTGTTTCATGACAGTGCAAATCCTACACGGGCTTTGGTGTTATTCAAGACGAGCATAGTTTCAATAGAAAGTACTCACTTCGCCATCCATACCTTCATTATCTATGGTTTAATTTCGAAAGCGAGGTGGCGGACTTTTAAAAACGCAACAACAAGTTAGACTAATATTTCAAAAAATCCAATGTGAACATTAGTTTGCGTGCTCCATTCGAGACCCTAAACTTATAATGCAGATTTTGGTAAGTCGTGTCCATCCATGTACCGTTGATGATCGTGAGCCATCTATCTTCAAAAGCTGATGATAATGTGGTACATGCTGTTCGTTGGTAGAGTCATGTTTTGTTCATTTGTAACTTCTCGATATCATTGATACTATAGTATGTTTAAAATATTGTTATTATGTTTATGTTACTATGTATAGATGAATAAAAAATAAAAGAATGGAACAAAAATTAAGAACTGAAGAAGACAAAATCGTGTCCATCGTCGTTATTAGCACTAGTTCTGTGCTGCGAGAATAAGGTTTATCGCGAATCGGTAAAAAGCCATTGATTATCCTATTCTGTTGCATTGTGGGATTGAAAAGGGGCAAAATATGCCCCTTTTCTATCCAGAATGCATCAGAAAAGGATAATCAATGGATTTGTTTCCGATTGGCGATAAGGCTTATAATAGCGAGATGCAACCGAAGGGAGCTAGAGTCACAGTTTCCAGGCTATTTGGGAGGTTGGAGGCACGATTCATGGTCTGAACCCTGAAGGGAAGGGCGCTGTTTACTGATCGGCTAATAAGGGAACAGTTCCATTTATACGCGATAAATTTATCGCGACTGTATCGGGGCCTGATATGTTTTGGACCCGATGTTTTTCAAGTTGATACGCGATAAAATAGTCATCAGGCCCCGATAAAATAGACATCGGGGCCCGATACGAGGCCTCTGCCATACCCTGGGGTATGTTTAGCAAATAGAGCGGGACATTGTTTAGCAAATACACGAGGATAATACAATTCTCTTACGTTAAACATCCATAATCAATAACATTATCTCTAAAAACATGAAATGCTGAATTTGTAACTTACAACTAGAATAAATAACCCGAAGCTCTATTTACATACCGACCACTTATCTTTCGTTATATTTAAACAAGCGGTAATACGCTATACTCGATAAATAATCCTTTGCTACTCGCAACTGTACGCGATAAAAATCTCATCGGGGCCTGGAACATTCTCGCAATTTTTATCGCGTACAAATGGAACTGCTCCCTAAGGCGCAGCTGGTTATATGATGCTAGATGGCGATATTGAAATGGATGAATGGATGCCCTGGAATGAATTCTGATAGGATAAACCGCATTACTACGCCATATTACGCGTAAAGCGGATGTGGCTTAATTTGTTATTATTTTCGATGTAGCGATTTAACATTGACACAGCCTCGCCTCTGGGAAGAACCTAGTCGGTAAGGGTTCGGGGGGGGGGGGTACTCACGTATATTGGCCATACGGTTATGTGCGGCTGCCAAGACCCCCTTTTCACGCCTTCCGGCCGCTCCGAAAGACCCCTTTTCATCCACCGGCGTTTCCATAAAACCCCCTTTTCATCCATTTGCAGTTCCCTTAGACACCAAATTCAACCCAAAACCATAATATGTGTGCAGGGCTGTCAACTCTCCCGCATTAGGCGGGAGTCTCCCGCCTAGACACTCTTTCTCCCGCACTCCCGCCTAGCATATATAAATATAAACTCCCGCCTCAAAAATAAATAAAGGGAAAGAAAAGAAAAGGGAAAGAAAAGAAAAGGGAAAGAAAAGAAAAAAAAGGGAAAGAAAGAAAAGAAAAGAAAAGGGAAAGAAAAGAAAAGGGAAAGAAAAGAAAAGGGAAAGGAAAACAGATGTCAATCGGTATATGGAAAAGGCCTAGTTCCCCCCTCCACTTGGGATATCAGTGGCGTGTCCAAATGGGGGTGTGGGGGGGGGGGGGGGGGGGGATGGCTGATCTAATCCAGCTTGGAGGGGCACCCCTTAGAAATGGACAGATGGACATGGCATGAGCAGTGGCGTGTCCATAGAAGGGGCCATGCACCCTGCGTTCGAGAGAATTAAAGGGTTCATATATTTAATTCTATCAAATTTCAAGGCTTCGGTCGAGGGAATCGAAACCAAATTCTTTACAAATAGTATGAATGTAGTATGCAAGTACTTATGAACATTTATATTCGTGTGCTATATGCGTGCATATGTTGAGAAATATCATTCTAAAAGCCCATTTCAAACCAAAATATACATTAATTATAGCCAGAACTGAGTATAAAATTTGTGCGCTCCGCGCGCATGTTTTCAGGAAACAGGTAACACGGAACTAAATTCATTCGGGTGGGGTTGGGATTATACTTAGGCCTATTCGAGGAAATTAAGAGGTTTTTAGTAAATTATTCTTTCAACGCGTCAATCGGGGAAATCGAAACCTAATTCGTCTAAAATAATATGAAAAATCATGGTCGGAAAATAAATAAATAACGAACCTAAAGAGAGGGGTCATAAATATAGCTTTTTGGGGAACCATTTTAATATTTCGTTCTAAAAACGCTTAGAAAAAAACCCAAAAGAAACGTTCAAATATGCAAAAATTTCTGCTCGCTACGCTCGCTTCATATCACTAAACAGTTTCAGTTTTAATAAATCGGGCTGATTTTGTCATAATTCTTTTTTGGGGTCAAAGAGGTTAGGAACCAATGATCTATACAACTTAAATCAAGAAAAAATCATCAGGAAATATGCACAACTTATTTGTTATCGCATGAAACAGCTGTCTATCTTAGATAAAAGCCAATATTGATTGGAAATGAAGTGAAATGAAGTGATGGCATTTCAATAGAAAATCGGTCAAAAGTACACACCAAATCGCCCCAAATGGGTTCGAGAATTGATTTTTGTCTTCAAATTATGAGGGCGGCACATCCCCCCTCAGACTCCCCCTGTCCGCGTTACCGCGAAGGGCGGTGCTTCGCACCTATTTGGTTACTCACAATAGTTACTCAATTTTTAGTTTTTTAACCTTGATTTTGCCGCCCCCCTATACAAATACCCTGGCGCCGCCCCTGGCGCCGCCCCTGGCTGTAGGCCTACCTTTTGGACTGTGCGATTTTTTTTGACCGTGGTGGTTTTTTTTGACTCTCCCTCCCAGCAAATCCCAAAAGTTGACAGCCCTGTGTGTGAACATTTTATGAATTTGAGTTATGTAGTCTCACATTTGGCCTAAATTCAGTTTATAAGGCAACATTTTGCCTAAAATTCAGTTTATAAGACAACATTTTGTATAAGAATTCAGTTCTAAGAGTAAGACCCCAAATTTCGGCGACCGTTCAGTTCCGTAAGCCCCTGTTTTGGTGCCCGTAGTTAGTTCCGTAAGCCCCTGTTTTCAGACTGCCCCGCCGCACACCCCTACCCTCTTCAAAGTCCCCAAGTATGCAAATTAGGATGAGAATTATTCTGTACTGTGTTAGATGTGTGTACTGGTAGACCATGACGAGATGCATGACGTTGTATTAAGTGAGATCATTTGCTTACTTGGGTCATGCCGCTACCAAATAATCTTTGGTGTCGTGTCCGGTTCCGAACATTTTGTTGCGCCTCTAATTTGGTATGATTCAAGGTTGTCATTTTCTAATTTGAACTTGCAACTTTTTGATGAGTTTTACTTTAGACACTTTACATACTTACTTTAGTGGAGTTGGGACAGGCCCGGGAACAGGTTTACTTACTTACTTTGGAGGTGGGACAGGCCCGGGGACAGGTTTACTTACTTACTTTAGTGGAGGTGGGACAGGCCCGGGGACATGTTTACTTACTTACTTTAGTGGAGGTGGGACAGGCCCGGGGACAGGAAGAAATAATGAGGACAAACAAGCAAAATACAACTATTTATCTCACAGTTTTTAAACTTTAAAACACTGTAATTTTAATGTATTAATCTGAAGCAATTTTCACAAACTTTGCCACATTTACATTATATATCGTTATCAGATTTTAAAATAAATTTTGTTTACATCATTTAACAAAACGTAAAAATCACACAACAAATAGTACCAATTGTCGTCGTTGAGTGTTGGCCTTTAGCCGCAGAATTTCATTAATTGTTGCACCAATGTATGAAACATGTTTACATCTGTTTAAAATAACTTTTCATTTCCTTATGTATGATTCACTGTTAAAATATGACTTTCTTCATGCATGTCCAGAGATGCATGCCCAATGTTCAATCATTTCGCTTGTTCTTTCATTGCATTGTTTATGAAATGTCTACAGGTGCAAAACACAACGGGCCACCATGCAACTCGTATGTAGCACTATTCAGAGATCTTCATAATGACCTCTAATGTATAATGGATATGACTTGAAAACAAAGTACGAGCAAAGAAGGTGCTTAGTGCAAGTCTAACATGCTTAGCATTCACGTACTAAAGTGCTCAACAAAAGAAAGTCATACACTTTGTTTATGTCCTATAGAGTGTCTTCCGATTATTTCATATCCAAACGGACAAAATAGACATTTAGATGAATATTTTCGAAACAATTTGGTACCAAACATGCCACAAAACAACAAAGATTAACACCAATTAATACAATTCCGTGACGTTTCCAAATTCGCATTTTCAACGCACGTAAGCGGCGAAAAAATGCTGTGTGTGCCACTTGAATGGCCACGAATAAAAAGGGACATTGATCACACAGTGAATCTGCGTTGGTTCGTGCCTGAGCGCGCGGGCTATTTGATTGTGAACATGTAACATTGTGGTCTTCTCCCCGCGTAGCTTGTTGAAAATGTAAATTTGGAGACGGTACGGATTTTCAATAAATTGTGCTAATCATGGCTTATCTTTGTTGCTTGGTGGTAAGTTTGGTACCAGATTGTGCCTAAAACAATCATCTAAATGTCTAACAAGCCTGCTTGGTCAAAAGATAATCGGAAGTTACTTTATTGGACATAAACAAAGTGTATGACTTATTTTTGTTGAACACTTTATAAGCATGTCATTGGAATATTATGTCAATGGGAACCAGTAGACACAAGAGGCAGAAACCACTGGTCGTGTTACAAGTAAAGCATGCTAGTGTTGCTCAAGAAATCTTCTTTGAAATATCAGTTACTACATAATGAAATATCCAGCACAACCATCGATGTTTAATTGTTTAAGATATTTTACAAGAAGACGTTGCCTTGGAAAATCGTATTCTAAACTTGTTGTCTATGAGCTCCTATTGGTTGAATATATCAGTTGCCGGACAGTACCGGTAAACAATCTTAGACAAGCACCCGACGACGTAGATATATTCATTAAGCACCACTGCAGAGATCCCGGACAACGCATGAGGCATGGGTGCACGTCGATTCCAGGTATTAGTGTCTGGGTTATAGCTGTGGACTTTGTCGGTAGCATTCTCGTTAGAGAGAGCCCCACCTATGACGTACAACTTGCCTTCGTGTTCAGCAGCTGCCGGAGAACTTACGGCTTCTGGAAGCGGTGATACCTGTTATTAGAATGAAAAACCTACATTATCATTTGAATTTGTAACATTTTGAATATAAAATAACTTGAGGCACACAGTGTAGTACGTATTCATCATGATCCAGGATACCATGGTAGTTTATGTTGAAGGTCGAAAATGATACTTGAGTTATTTTTCAACCAATATCTTATTAACTTGGACTCAAATTGGATTGCATGAACAATTATTTTGAGATTATCATGGATTCGTCAGTATACAACTTATCTGTGTTGATCGAACTATTAATTTCAAAAACTGAATGGCTTTGCATAAAGATCATGCAAAGTGAAAAGTAATGATGGAACACATTCAAAACAATAACAAATATTAACACACACAAAAAAGAAAGATTAAATAACACGATACACCATCCACATCTATATTACCTCTTCCCATTGCGTTGTTTCCGGGTTGTAGCGATCTACAGCAGACATCCTAGACGAACCATCATATCCTCCTAACAGATAGACCCGCCCATTCAGAGAAGCAGATGCATGTCTGTGTCTCGCTCTATTGGACATGGTAGCCATCTCCGACCATCTGTCATCTCCAGTTGCGTAGACCCATATCTTCCCGTTCAGACCTGACACACAGATGTCATTACCAACAACGGCTACACT
The DNA here is from genome assembly GCA_035610835.1 of Ophiura sarsii. Classification (NCBI taxonomy): domain Eukaryota; kingdom Metazoa; phylum Echinodermata; class Ophiuroidea; order Amphilepidida; family Ophiuridae; genus Ophiura; species Ophiura sarsii. The sequence goes on from CM069452.1 coordinate 23,621,883, forward strand.
TCCTACTGATTCCACGGAGTTCGGCAGTTGCGTTAATGTGGACCACTTATGTTGAATAGGTTCGTAGCATTTCAAGTCTTTCAGTTTGGTGTTTGCAGGACCGATTCCACCTACAACCACCACAAGTCTTCTAGAGCGCGTTCTCCTGGTCCGGCGTCGCAGTATAGTACCGGTAAAGCGATAATTACCCGAGGTCCTGGAAATGAATTCTTCCGGAACACCCACATCACGAAGCATCTCATTGGATACCACGGATTCTTTCAGGTATCTATGAGACATCATGTGCGGCCTTAGATGCGCTAACAACTGTTGAGTGTACGGTTCACGGTGTGCCACATCGGTATTCACCCATTTCATGATAGTCTTGTACACTTCCTCCTCTGATTCTACTACCAGATCGTCGCTGGACACATAGCGTTCTACTAACTCGAGAGGCTGTTCTAATATCTCATGGTTCTTCGATACTTCATGGAAATTAGTGAGAGCCAATGCCCACGCTTTCTTGCTTAATGTCAAGCATGAGTGTCTCTCTGCAAATATGTAAATACCGAAGCAGTTGGTAGCATCCAGCTGCCGGTCAAGAAAGTTTGAGCAACCGTCACGCACAGGTTGTATTTGAAGAAGATCAGCTGCTTCTAGGAGTTGTTGGACATTGCTAGAAGTTATATGAAGCTTTCCAGTGTACACAAAGTCTAGAATCAGCTCCATTCCAAGGGACTTGATGCCTTGTATGGGGATAACATTTTCTCGGCTCTCTCGCATATTGTTGGAGAACATCCCTTTGAAATAGGCACTCGAAGACACCAAGACGTTTCTGTGACAATAGTAGTCATTATTCTCGACCTGCATTTACAGTAAATAAAGAATGGATTAGTCGGAAGCCGAAAAAGGTGACCTGTTCTGACAACATCTAACCAGCACCAATAGATGTTACCTTTCATGCTCTTTATAGAAACATGATGGTCTTCTCTTCTCACAGAGTAAGACCATTTAATTCGAGATGGTATGGTAGATACGAAAACAAACAAAAGATTTCTTGCAGGGTTAACTTCTGATATCCTTCAAAATCCCTTTGACTTGATTTTACTTCGTTGTCCGATAAATAACATTTATGAAAATGATTGAAAGAATGCTATCAGTTAACCTCTTTAGAATGAAAAATTGTGAATCGAAATTACCTGCAATACAACATCTGTGAATTGTTGAGTCTGTCTTAATTCCTGCAGTCCTTCAAGTAAATGTGATCCGTGTGTGTTTAAACTGAATAGCATACCATCGTTTGAATTCGCTTCTAAAACCATCTTCGCTTCCATCCTCAACCAATTCAGTATTGATCACTGCTAGATTTACTCTTCATACAATTATCATGGTCTGTAAAAAGACAATAGAAAGCAAGGTCGTCGTTATTGCTATATCCAGTATTATCATCTGTAAAATAATTGGACTATCTTGTCTGAGCCCAAAAATCCCGGGGGGGGGGGGGGGGGGCAGTCAAACATAATGGTGTACACAGGCGTGACCAAAAAACGCGTAAAAAGGGGTGTTTTTTCAGTGTTGGACGCGTCACGCGCGTGACGCGTTAAGGGTATCAAAAACGCTGATTTTCAAGAAAAAGGGTGGCTTAAAATACAGGTCGAACGCGTAAAAAGGGGTGTTTTTTCAGTGTAGGACGCGTCACGCGCGTGACGCGTTAAGGGTATCAAAAACGCTGATTTTCAAGAAAAAGGGTGGCTTAAAATACAGGTCGAACGTGTTTAGGGTAACTTGTTTTGTTCCCCGTTCCCAAAAGAATGTTATCCCCGTTCTTGTTTAGGGGTCATATTCTGGCAAGAACTTGTTTAGGGGTCAAAATTTGCAAGGAAAGCGCGCTAAAAACTTGTTTAGGGGGTAATTTTGCTTGCAGGGTAAAACTTGTTTAGGGGGTGTCTGGAAAAAATTTGGTCACGCCTGTGTACACCATTATGTTTGACTGGCCCCCCGGGCCAAAAATACGAGAACCGCTCTCGTTCGGAAAACCTCTGTCAACCCGAGAATCACATGTGCTCTTTCAACAACTATTTCCTAAACTATCCGTTTCTTCGCCTCACTAATATGAAAACATAGCTACGCCACTGGTTGATAGAAATACATGTGTGTCCTGTTGGAACCAACACAGCTCAAATTGCACGGAAATTCCGACACCAAGGTGATGCCATGATGTTGATGTACTTCAAGTCTAATCATAAACCAATATCATCATGTATAACTCGATTATTATTCAGAGTAACTGTCCGCTGATAGTTATGATCATGTCTTCAAACCACTTATTGCTGTTCCGGTATTGTTGACGGTAACACTATATTTATAAACGTACATGCACAATGATAACAATTAGCCATGCGTGACACTAATTAGCCATGCTTTAGTATTAGTCACGCATGATGATAAGTTATGTCTAATAATAATTAGCCATATTAAACGGAGAGACCGCTATCGGTAATGTAAGCTTGGTGTATTCCCATACCAGTGTCATTCGACTGTGTACATGTGTGAAACAAAATAATTCTCCACCAGCGTCGGTCTTCTTTCAACAGTTAGAAAGTAGATTGAGTTCCGACAGAAATTATTGATATTCACACTTTGGTCAACACGAAGAAATGATCAATTGTATGATACAGACAGCCTGCCAGCAATACAAAATATGCTCAGAAAAAATCTCAACGGCATTTTTTGTTAGAGCAATTCCATCCATGTGTAATAAAATCACCAGGATGTACCTCACATGGTATAGGGGGTTGGCAAATTCCAGATTGAAGTTAAGTGTGTAATTTTGCCCAAAAACCGTGATTTTTACACGTTTTCGACCAAATTATTGCTTTTAGAAATATCTCCATTATTAAAGGTCCGATTCCATCATGACTGGTGTCAAATGAAAGGTGACAATATCAGCTTTTATATGATATCAGTATAAGCGAATATAAATCATGAACAATAAAACAACGAGTGAAAAAACATACATTTTTAGCATTTTTAGACTAAAATTCAAAAAATGTAATTGGTTAAATGTTATTTTGAGATTAAAAATAAAACCACAAGTTTCCCATATGTATTCAAAACTGCTCCTAGTATACATAAATAATTTTAAAGAAGAAACAGAGTTGCTTGCTTATCCCAATTTATCGCTATAGCATTTTTTTCCCGAAACAGTTATGTTTACACGTTTTTCATCAAAATACTGTTTTTAAGGATATATCCATCATTAATGATCCGATTACATCATAACTGGTGTCAAATGAAAGGTGATGGTATCAGCTAATATATGTTACCAGTATAAGCGAATATAAATCAATAATAACACAACATGGGTGAAAACATCAATATTTAGCATTTTTGGACTCAAATCCAAAAAAGCTAATTCATTTAAGTTTTACATCAACTAAACGTGACGAAGTCAGCTTTTGTATGAATGGTACTATATGACCAAATATAGATAACATTTAACAACATTTTAAAAGTAAAATACTCTATAAAGTGTTTTACAATTTTAACTAAATCTTAAATTGTTAGCCAAGTGAATAATACAGGGTGTATCAGAATGATCCATACCGGGTTTCAAAAATGTATTAAAATATAAAACAAATAGTGTTTCAAATTTAAACACTTGCGATATGATGGTGGAGATGTTTCTTACGTATTCTGTTAATTTCATTGAGATATCTGGTTTTGTTCCGCTGTGGCAATACATAATCAAAAATTAATGAAAAACGTATTTTCATATTTTGGCTCACATAATTAATCTTTACAGCTATTCTCCCAAGCACTACCAGCATTTCAAACAATGAACCCACACCTCATAGGAAAGGAAGGTTAAAACCACTCAAGCTTTATAACAAATCCTGCCCTATTCAATCAAAACTTTGTTTCTATGCACACAACAATCGATTGTTATCAAAAAGCTAATTCAAATAAGAATTGGATCATTTCGACAAAAACTTGAAATCTATTATCGTTACCAAAAAGTATGTATTTTCCATCAAAAAATGTCCGATTTTCAAAATCTTAAAATTCCTAAGAAAGCTGGAGCAAGATATACATGTATGAAAACAGTTTGGACAATACCAAAAAAATTGTATTACCTCGGATAGATCAATGGGCTATTCCAGATAATAATGAACCTCCCTATTAGGTACAATTTTTTTAAATTTTAGTCCGGAATTCCATGACTCCCTTTATGAAAAGTATCAAACTTCAAAAAAGTATGGAATTCCAGATCAAACTTTAAAAAAAGTATGGAATTCCAGATCAAACTTTTAAAAAAATATGGAATTCCAGATCAAACTTCAAAAAAGGTATGGAATTGGTGGTGGAAAAGTCTGGAATTCCGATGTCCTCTATAGGGGGGGGGGGAGGGTCTAAATTGTCTGGAATTCCAAGAACATGTGCCAAAAAGATATGGAATTCCATTGAAAAATTGGTGGGGAAAGAAGTCTGGAATTCCGATGTCCTCTCATTATTATCTGGAATAGCCCAATCTGAGATACCCTGTACATGTCTGAGAAAACTGAAGTGAGCTTATACTTCTAATTGCTAGAATTTCTTGTAATAATGGTCAATTTGTTCCAAAAACATTGTTTTCTTCTTAATTTGTGTCGAAATATTGCTTGAAGGATAGGCCCTATATTATACGACGTAAACTCGATTACTGCATGACTGGTACCAAATGAAAGGCAATCATGTCAGATATCATATAATTCGTCGCATTTTGAGTAAATCGCGTTTCAAAATGTGTTCGTAACCTAACACCCTGATTTGAGCCCTGACCTAAAGCCTAACCAAAACCATAACCCTAATTCCAACCCTAACCCTAACCGTAACACATGTTACAATCCCTCGCTAGCCTGGTTAATTATAAATTTATATAAGAAAATAGCGCTTCCTGGTCTTGTAAATATATATACGAGGGTTGGTCAATATGTAATGCAAATGATCTTGCTATGATACGCATGAGTGAATCTATTATTATAGCGCATGAACCTTTGTCTTTTAAATAATTCACTTTTGGAATTCTACATTTATAACTATGACGCATTAGAGTCAGTACACTTTGGACCCTGCCAAATCAGCCGAGTCATGTGACTCATCCACCGAGTCAGATGATTCAGTGGATGAGTCAGTTGACTCGGTGGATGAGTCATGTGACTCATCCACCGAGTCAACTGACTCATTAAAATATCACAGTGTTTCAGTACACGGACACACCAATGACTCATTCTAGTGAGTCAAGGGACTCAAATAAATGCATCAAATGACTCGAATAAATGCATTAAATGACTCAATTTGATCCACCACTGAGTAACTTGACTCATTCAAATGAGTCAGGTGATCAATGCATGTTTCACATGACTCATTACTAGTGTATCATATGACTCATTTAAAGCATTAATGAGCCATTTGACTCATTGCTGGTGCATCATATGACTCATTTAAAGCATTAGTGGGTCAATTGACTCATTAGTGTTGAGTCATTTGACTCAGTAAATCGTTGAAGTGTCTCAGTACACGGACAAACATAAGACTCATCAAAATGAGTCAACTGACTCAGTTAATATTTTCTGTGATTGGCAGGAAACACGTGCTAAGAGGATTGCATAACATAACAACAGGTAAATCACAATTTTGTTATTGCATAACTATGATACCGAAGACAATAACTTTAATTCCTGTGTAGATTGAAATATGTAGTTAGTATAAGGGGGGAAGTGAGGAGAAGCAGTTAATATTATGCATATTATGCGATCTTTTCCGAGTGAACGCCCGTTATCCTTGATTTTACTCTGGAAGCAGATTTTCATTTTTGATCATAAATCGTAAACTGTAAAGATCTTTTAAGTTACAGAGCAATACCCACTTCCCCTTGTTTGGGCAAACAAAACCCTTTTTTTTATTTGGCCTAACAAACATTATATCGTCTCTCCAGACCCTACCCTACAAAAATATATCTCATCATCCAATCCATGAAGGGTTGGTAGTTTTTCACATGTGGGCCAAAGTTTGCCTGTCTTCCTTCTCCTTTCTGTCCGTTTTCTTTCCCTTTTCCCTTGCCTTCCCGATTTTCCTTTGACTTCCCGATTTTCCCGGTAACCTCTCTTTTCAGGGGGGGGGGGCCTCTGGCCCTCGCCTGGCTACGCTACTGACATTGATGTGCTTTTGAGTTTTTATTCGCATGGGTATTATAAACATAGCTAATATCATCGCCTTCGGTTTGACACCAGTCCTAATTAAATAAAAGTTTATATATATATAAAAGCGATATTCTTCAAAACAATATTCCGATCTAAAACGAGTTGACAGTTATGTGATGCTGCACCAAGACCATGAGAAAAACTCAGTTTCGGGACACCATGTCAATCCCCGCCCCTCAACATTTTCTGCCTCGACAGTACCGCCCCCACCCCCACCCCTCTTAAATTCCTGATTCGGCGGCTCCCGTAAGAAAAAACTGACCGATCTACCATACCTGAGAGGTCCGTTTGCCCGTAGAACATATGTAATTTGAGCCGTTTTGTAGAAAATGTGGAACAAATGCTATTTCTGTTTGGAATCTAATTAATACATTTCAATATGCATAATAATTTGTTTTTTTATTGTAGTTAAAATGCTAAAATATAGGTTTTTGGCATCTACATTTAAAATGGTAAATGTTATAAAATTAATAACAATTATTATAATTAAAACATTGGATATTAACTTGGATGCTTAGTAGGTAACATCTATTACTGGCATTGTGCTATAATTACAGTGGTGGACTTGTCTAGTTCATTATCTTATTTATAGTTCTTAACACTTTTGTTTTTTATATTTTGTCCCTGATGAAGGGTGGTATATCCACTTGAAACGTCGGTCTTTATTGTTACCATATATATCCTGAGTAGTCTCAGATATATCTTTGTTGTTTTATTGCACAGCAATTTTCATTGCTTGTCCCAGTGCATTTCCGTTTGTTTAGTTTTTTTGTTATTTATCTGTTTTATCGCGTTATTCTCCCTTGTTATTACCTGTTTCCCCACACCCTGTTGGTATATCTTGCTTTTACTCTTAGCATTGGATATATAATTCAAGTGTAATATCAGTCATTTGTTGAAAATATGGAACAAACGCTATTTTAATTTAAATCTAAAAACTTGTTTTTACTCCATTTTGTATTCCTGGTTTCTGTTTCGTTTATATTGGTATCATTATAAAAGCGGACATAACCTTCCATTTGATTGACACCAATCATTGAAAAATTGAATATTTGACAAGAAACAATAATTATGATCTTAAACGAGTCGAAATTACCGTTTTACAGTGAAACCGACCAACGATGCCTCGCAATTGACATAAATGACAATGACAACACCATATTCCCAATAAAGTCAAGTTTAGTGATGAATATTTAATATAATGATCAATTTGGTAAAATAACCTCATCTGCGTATTCCTCATTTCTGTATTTAATCAGTGTGTATACACTTTGTACATACTCTTAGCTTTATCTGTATGTAAACAAATTATTCACCAGGCATGAAACCCAGGGAACACGCATTTGAATTTACCGCGTCAGCTGGACATTATGCCATAATAGGTGCATTCATGCACGGTAATTCACACAAGTCCTGTTCGGGTTCATTAAACCAGTCCCCTATAATGTGCTTGTTTATATCCTATATAGGTAATATGTATAACACTTTGAAATAAAGGGGATTCTTGCTCTGTTGCTTTGTAGAATAAAATTGCTATAAAATACGATTTGAATTATCGAAGCATTTTTTGTTTTTCCTCTATATTATTTAAATGTTATATGAGCAGTTTTTCAGAACATATGGGACAGATGCTGTTTTATTTTGAATCTTAAATTAATACCTAATTAAATAACTATTTCGAAATTTGATCAAAAATTGCTAAAAATTGCTGCGTTTTCAATCACAATTCTGATATTCGAGATTTATACTCGCATATATTCGTATCATATTAAAGCTTACATCCTCATCTTTCATTTGGCACCAGTCATGATGAAATAACATGTTTAAAAATAGAAATATCCTGAAAAACAATATTGTGGTGAAAAACGGATTAAAATGACAGTTTTTGGGCAAAACTTCACACTAAATCAAGATATAGAATTTGCCAACACCCCACATCCTATGCAGTGTCATATATATTGATGATTCCACTTCCACACGGTTGGCATTGCTCTAACAAAAAATGCCGTTGAGATTTTTTCTGAGCATATTTTTTAATGCTGGCAGGCTGTCTGATACACTACCACATCAATCCGTCCGTCCATACGTCTGATAAACATGACAAGGAAACCATAGATAATTGTGGCAGCACCCGATATCGATATGTCCGAGCACGAACAATTCAGTCATTTGACGATTTAAACGTGCGCTCTCGCGCTTCAGAATGAAAATCTTAAGAGAATATCAACACCATCAGTATGAGGGAAAGTACAAACAAATTATTTCAGGTAATCTTTCTCCAGCACAAAAGAAGTTAAATATATACGCTGCCAAGTGATGGAAAGTACAAACGGATTATTTCAGGTAATCTTTCTCCAGCACTATCGCAAATACGCTGCGAAAGTAACAAAACGTACAAACAAATTATTTTAGATAATCTTTCTCCAGCACTATCGCTAATACGCTGCGAGAGTAACAGAAAGTACAAACAAATTATTTCAGTACAAAGGATAACGAAAATAATTGTACCAACAACAACAAAAATTGGCAAATTTGCAGAGAAGTTAATCGTAAATACGCTGTGAAAGACTTATAGGTAATCTTTCTCCAGCGCATAAGCGAAAACAAAAACAAACAAAAACAAACAAAAAAGGAAACCTTTTATAGCAAACCGTAGAGATGTAAATTGTTTAACGACATTGATGCAATGATAAACCGTGTATGACGTTTACATTAATCCAAAAGATGTGTTTACGAAAACGATTTTTTTTTCTTTTTTTCTTTTTTTTGTTGTTGAAAAAGTAGTGTTATTCGTGACATTTAAATAAGAATTACATTGTTTAGCAACATATGAACAACTTTTGGGTGAGAGCCCTATCATATAAACGCAAACATTACGGAATAAAAGCATTTTAAAACCCTAAATGTATAGGCCTATGATAGTAGTATGTTGAACTAAAGACAAAAAAAAATCGATCGAGTATTGTTGTCGCGGTATGTGCTTACAGATGAAAAGTGCCCATTTCCATTGTTGCAGTAACTCCTATTGATCATGCGTAGTTAAAGTATAGTTTTAATAGTGGGATGTATGTATTAGACCACTAGACACTCATATATTTTGTATTTTTGATTTATACCTTAATCCAAGATGGCCACTAAAATGGCCGCCAAAAATGGTAAAATTTCATAAATTGACATATAGGGGAATATGGGGCAACTGGACCGTGGGGCAAGTGGTCCGAAATGAAGGATTTTGTAATTGTATGGGCATACTGCTTTCTTTTGAACAATACGACTTTTGTTGATACTTGACATATATCTTTACCTTCTACAAATCAAAACATTTGGAACTTTAGGGTATTTACACATGTGATTTTTCTCCATATCTTTGAAGCTAACTCCTTGAGTGACTGATTGAAAATTCACAGATAGTATGGGCGATATATGAAGATGGGTTTAGATCATGTTTAATGTACTTTATATGATTGACAGATATGCAACAGTAAATATATACATGCAGTACAGTCGTCTTAAGATACTAGGTGCATATTGCATTTGATGGGTGCTATATTGTAGTGTGCTTAGGGACTTTCCGAAATATGATTAAAACCATAGGTTGTGGTTGAAATGACCGTAAAATGGCGCATATTGCTAATTTGTGACATTGGTGGTTTGGATTTCCGATCAATATTATCATTTAAAGAATGCTTCAACTTAAATCATTATCACGGGTATTCATTTGGTAGAGTTATTAGTTCATGAATTTGCAAATAACAAAGTACACCATTTCTTACTTATCTAAAGACACTCGTCTACTTGTAGGACCCGTACGCCGTAATATTTGCGAATTCAAAGATACTCACTGGCTACAGAAATCTGTGTAATGGCTTAAAACAAAAATGCAGTTTTGCCTTTTTTTCTAAAATGTATTGGAGTTATTGATTATTATGACAAATGGTGGTATGTTTTAAAACATTTTGGCGTAAAATTTATTACGTCACAGGCGTGTTTTAATAACGTTTCATCTCGACAAAGTGCTACGTCATTTGTTGGGGTAAGTGGTCCGAAGGGGTGTGGGGCAACTGGACCGCCTGCAAAAACGTAATCAAAATTGTAAAATTCATTTTGAAAATGAGTTGTTAGTGTCAATAAAACATGACTCGGTATTGAAATGTGAATAGAATATTCTTAGACATTTTGGGCATTTCGGGTCTAATACCACTATTTCTGATATTGAAGGATTACAATATGACATGAAATTGCTTTAGAATGGTTTAAAACCACGGTATTATGAATTACATCTTTATTATATTTTGAATGGTGTCTGTAAAGGTATTTGCTATGACGAAATATCATGATTTATGTATTTTATCCACTGCTTTTTGTGTATATCAACCGTTGGGTCATCATTGTCATATTGACTAACTTCCCCTGTAACATGAAAAGCTGGCTAAATATCAAGATGGTTTATTATAAGTACTAAATGATGATTATATGAAGTAAATAAAATCATTAAAGAAAGGGGTATATATAGACAAATGTATGGGGCGTCTGAATATCGCAACCATGTAACCATTTAACTAGGTTCATACCGTTTTATCTATAATAAACGTGCAGTCGAAAATTGCGCTTGCTTTGTACACCATTAGTATTACTGCTTTTTACACGTTAACCACGAAAACTGTATAAAACATGGGTTTCATGAGACCTGTATCATTTTTACACGTTAAATAATATGGAAATGAGTTTGTAAAGAAAATACTGCTTAGTTACCGTGTTGTCAATCAATGATTTCTGTGTATTCTAACCGTTGGAACATATAGGACCAGTTGCCCCAACGATGGGGTAACTGGACCGTGCCAAGTAAAGTTTTTAGTTGGTGGTAATTGGCCTTTTGTTTGGATATTTTTAAACATTGATTATATGTTATATGTAAACAGTTACATGGGTGATATTTTCATAGCAATTCCATAAATATTTACACGAGCTTTAAGCTTTTATATCATGAAATATGCTTAAACGGTCCAGTTGCCCCACCCTCCCTATCAACCAAGATGAAAAATCAGAATATAACTTTAACAATCACATGTAGGCCTATGTGTTAGACCACTAGAAACTAATATCCAGTATTTTGCTTTGTTAACATAATTTAAATTCAAAATGGCCGCCAAAATGATGGTCAAAATTCCATAAAATGGCACAATATCAAACAAAATGTATGCTGAAAACATTGGTTTAACAATGGGATATATGTAACTCATGGCCAGTGTGTTTGCTTTGTGAACATACTTAAAATCCCAAATGGCTGCCAAAACGGGTCTCCATAATGGGTCCCAAAATGGCTGCAAAGAATTTAACTAAAATGTATGGTTAAAATAACAATTGGATGTATCTAGTAGACCACTAGTAACTCTTATCCAGTATTTTTGCTCTGTAATAACATACTTTTAAACCAAGATGGCCGCCAGAATGGCCGCTGAGAACCCAAAAATAGTCTATAATAGTGTATATTGTATCTCATTCACCAAATAGTATGTTCTAAACTGCTAAACTATTGCTTTTAGATATGAGACCCACCTCTGTCTGTGACAATTTTGATGGCTGCCAGATGGTTAAGTTGATGTAAAGGGGGGACTTAAGGAAGTTTTTGATTTGATTTTTTTAATTTTGTGAGTGCTGTAATTATTGAACTATTAATAAAATGTATATAAAAGTATACATTTTTGGAAAGGAAATGAATCAGAGAATCCAAATTAGGCGTCAATTTTGACCCAAAAAGTAGATTTTTTGAGAAAATCACAAAATTCACTTTTTTGACCCAATTTTTTTTGAACAAAGCTAACAAAAAATAATTTTTAGTAAAAATGGCCAAATAACTTTAAAATGATGTTAAGACACTAATGAAGGGACGATTATTTTTATTGTTAAACCTATTCTAATATTTTTGAAAATTTTGACCAAAAAGTGCCAAAAAACGTGAAAAAATGGATTTTTAATTTTTTTTCAAAATTTCAAAAAATATTGGATTACATTTAAAAAAAAAAAATTCGTCCCTCCAGTAGTTTCTTAACATCATCATCAAGTGATTTGGACATTTTTAACTCAAAATTATGTTTGTTAGCCATGTTCAAAAAAATTGGGTCAAAAAAGTGATTTTTTGTGATTTTCTCAAAAAATCAACATTTTTGGTCAAAAATGATACCAAATTTGGATTCTCTGATCCATTTCCTTTCCAAAAATGTATACTTTTATATACATTTGAGTCATGGTTCAATAATTACAGCACTAACAAAATTCAACAAAAAACTTCCTTAAGTCCCCCCTTAAATGACCTAAAACAAGTGTTTTGTATTGTAAATGCCTATACTATTATGTCTATGTAATACCAATACCCCCAAATATAATGGGACAGCATTCACTATAAGCCTAGGGGCTGTAAATCTAGTTTTAAGTATTTAAAAATATCAAAGATGCTCTGCCGTTAACGGCATTGAGCACTTTTTCCAATGGCTAGTCTAACCGCCAGAAACGGTTGTCAATAATTACGCTCCTGATTCATCAGTTGAGCACTTTTTTATATCTTTTGATAATGTGTATTGACCTCTTTTGGAATATAATGTTGCTCTGACCGTAACGAAAATGACTAATTTTATTGCTAAAATAGACCAACTTTGACAAACAAATGAACCTTAAAATGCCTCTAAAATGATATAGAATAATAAAATATTATTCAGATTACTTTTGCATCAAGTAAGAAACTAGTTATTGCACGCTATTAATTTGAGTAAAAGTCACACAATTAATGTTCTTGACGATGTGAGATATTGCAATATTCATTATAAAAAAAATTGTCAATTTTAATCAAACCTCATTATTTATTCATAAGCTAATTAACATATTATTTGCATAATTAATTAATTGTTTATTATATTTGTTTGCAAGCCGAAGCTTAGTCTGCTCTATCCAATGATTTGCTAATTGCTTGCATGTTTTCTCAATACTGCATTGAATTGATACAGTGATCGTCTATTACCTTCTGAAATAAACCAATTTTTGTGATTTTAGATTAATAATAGGGTAACGAAAGAAGCACAAATTTAATGTTAGTTAAATTCGCACTCATTTACAGTTTGCTGACGTCTTGTTGGAAGCATGAGTATAATAATCTTGGTACAATGCAAAACCCGGTCTGAGTGCATGATGTACATGTACATTATATATACATGTACGTTCATGCACATTATATATACATGTACGTTCATGCATGGTGGTGGTGGCGGTGTTTTGTGTTATTTTAAGAAAGTCAACCCCGGGTCAACCCTCCGTGGCTCTATACATAGAGCAATAATTCAATGAATAACTTGAGCTTTTGATAGGAATCGGACAAAAGTGTTTATATTATGTTCACCAACTGTCTGGTTCACTGCGAAAATAGAATTTCTCCAATGCTGATTCCCGTGCTGATTACCTCGGGAGCAGGGCAAGCAGTGCAGCAGTGGTAGTGAGTTGTAGTATCTATAAGGTCGAGACGGAAATCTGTTTTTGACATGGTTTAAAAGTGAACAAAGCCTGTAAAGGATTTCTACATATTGTACAGTATGTAGTATCGATTCCGTGTAATTGATACCACCAACGTACAGTCGGATATCATCCCTGATGCTCTTCACCCATGATGTTACTTGTATATCTGCTCGTCGTAACAAGCTATGTTCCGGCAGGGTCACGTGCACAGGTTGGTAAGTTGCTAATAAGGAGCATGGAAGTGTTAGGAGGTAGTTACAATTTAAAAGAATAAATCCTTACAAAACCTCGTTAGTCGACGTGAATGAAAAAATCTCTTAAAGTATAACTTCACTTGTATCGTGTTTTCCTTCATATTAATTAGCCCGTGTGACTATTAACCTTTGAATATTATTTGCTGTTAACATTTTATTTGCAGATGTCAATCCTACAACTACAATAACAGTAGATAATATTTTCAGCACAAATATCAGTTACTCGTGGAACAAGGTATCATGTCCCTCATGTCCCGGAGGCATCATGGGATACTCATGGAGACTACTGCAATCTGGGGTAGAGATTCGTAATGACACAACAGTAGGTGATAATGAAAGGACAGTGACTATCCGTGGATTGATGCCGTGTACTGAGTATGAATTCAGTGTAGCAGGGGTATATGCTGATGGGATAGGGAGTTATAGTGATGGAAGGGCAGCAACTACTGCAGGAGAGGGTAATCATTTACTAAAGTATTTCATTTCATTTCACATTACGCTACAAGGCCCGCTTAGCAGCGCTATGAATTGCTGCCCTAAAAACCGGCACCAAATTTAAATATTTGCCTTCATCAAAGCTGGTTGCTATATGACATAATTCTCGTATGCAACCAACCGGCTGTATTGCAACGCCCATTGAGTAGTATAAACGCGTGAGCGTGGATGTAATTTGCAACATAATGGAAAATCACCTATGCAGTTCGCAAGAAGTACTGCTCGTACATGCCCCGAATTTAAATATACAATCAGGCAATCCTCTCGTAGTAATTGATAACAATAGGTTTACCAGACCGAATTAATAGCGCTCCTAAGCGGGCAATTTATGTCATGACCATTTATTTATTTAAACTAATATATTAACTAGTTTTATTTACAATGGGTTCATCATGTTAATTGGTTTTTTCAATTAACAAATCATTTCAATTAGTATGATAATGATAAAGGACGATACCTGGGCGATTGCATTGATAAAGACGAATGACAGTAATTTTTGAATGCTTTTTATTAAAGGCTGTGCCAAGATTGAATGTTTTATTAAAGGCTGTACCAAGATTGAATGCTTTTATTAAAGGCTGTGCCAAGATTGAATGCTTTTTATTAAAGGCTGTGCCAAGATTGAATGCTTTTTATTAAAGGCTGTGCCATGATTGAATGCTTTTTATTAAAGGCTGTGACAAGATTGAATGCTTTTTATTAAAGGCTGTGCCAAGATTGAATGCTTTTTATTAAAGGCTGTGCCAAGATTGAATTCTTTTTATTAAAGGCTGTGCCAAGATTGAATGCTTTTTATTAAAGGCTGTGCCAAGATTGAATGCTTTTTATTAAAGGCTGTGCCAAGATTGAATGCTTTTTATTAAAGGCTGTGCCAAGATTGAATGCTTTTTATTAAAGGCTGTGCCAAGATTGAATGCTTTTTATTAAAGGCTGTGCCAAGATATGTGTTTCCAAGGAGTACCACTGAATACCTTTTTCTTTTGATTTCCCATTTAATTTGCAGCACCTGGTGTGGTTGGTAACTTAAACAGTGATTTCTTTGGGTCCTCAATCTTCATCACGTGGGAGTTTCCATCCAGCTCTTGTGCACCAACCAACTATACTGTAGAATACAGACTGACTAATCGCGACCAATGTGAACCTGTCATGGATGGACCACGGGTGATAGCTAGCACTGTAACTGGTCAATTATACGCTCTCATCGATGATCTGCTTCCATACTCAACGTATGAATTGTATGTGTATGCTGTCAATAGCTATGGACAAGGACCTGGTACAAAGGTTACAACAAGGACCGTTAGGGATAGTGAGTATCTGCATCAAAGTAATTATGTGATATCTAAAGTGTACCAAGGGACACACAAGTTCAAAATAATGTTTGTGTTATTTCTTTTGCATCCTTCAAATTTGAGACAGTCATGGTCCGTCCGAATCAATAAATAGTGCGTCACAAAATTGACTTCGGGTACCGTCATTGTAAAGCAAAGGTCCGTCATAATTGTGAAACGGGGGTGCGTCATGGTGCGATTCCCGGGGGTCGCATAGTCATGATAGTGCGTCATACCACTGACATGTGCAATACCCTTAAATAAGTTTACCAAAATATTGAAATTGGTTAACAACATTATTTGCAAACACAAATAAAAAGTGTCTTCAGAACATTTCATTTCTGCTATATTTTAATTTACTATGGTAGAAGGGGTACAGTATCCTAATTTATTAAAGTATGCAATGTTTTAAACACGTGTGTGTCAATATTGCCTCGTTTACTATGCCAGTTTCACAATAGATTTTTTGATTCACCCTGTATGTACATACTATACAACGCTAAATTACAGTATACTTTTTTCAGTTCCCTCAGCAGCACCTGCTAATGTGAGAGTCACCTCTACTAGCCTGGATAGTCTACGATTCTCTTGGGATGAGGTGCCATGTGGAAGCAGACATGGTGTCATACACGGGTACCAGTACCAGCTCCTGTATCTCGATGGTGCAACTGCATCAATAGACTACACAACAGACAGAACGGTTACCATCATGTCTGGTCTGTCACCTTGTACAACCTATATATTTCAAATCAGAGCTCGTAACTCCCACGGTTACTCCAATACTACATGGAGTGATGACATTGAAGCAGTAACTGCAGATGCAGGTAAATCGTCTCCAATTGAAGAACAACTCAATTTCATGTTTAAAGATAGGCCATCACAAAACAAAACTACCCAGATAATGACGAGGTATCTCCCAGGGAGGTGGGTGGGTACTTAGTGGATATAAGGTTACTGGGATGTTCCGTCAAATAGGTTCCCATTTTGCACCCGTCTGGACTCCTTTTCATAGCCATTTTTGGTAAATGTAAGGGTGTACAATAGTTACACTCTGGTAAACACGACCGGGATAGTGCCTCGTCACACGCGTGAGCAATAAAATCTTGATCTCAACTCTCAGTTGACAACCAGTACATTACAGCTATTGATTTTCGCTGGGGTTGGCTTTTTCAATCTGTTTATAGCTCAATTAACTTTTTAAAATCAATACCGAAAGTCTATGAATGGTTTCTTTATAGAACGATAGAGAGAGCGTAATAATTATTCCAAGAGTGCGCTATTATGTCCGCAAAGTAACAGATTGATAGTGTAAATTGGTCCGGTTACGGCATTAAGTCAACCGGCGGTTGTTCAGTGTTGCATGCGTGAATATTCATATACCAGTAAAACATTTGACCTGAAAGAACCGGGCAGAACCGACCGTAACCGGCGGTCAACGGGCTGTCAATGATGTCTGCCCTAAAGGGTTTTTTCTTAAATTATGCTCAAAGCGTATACATTTAATCCGCTGTCACTAGGATAGCCTACATCAGAATCGGATCGCTTCACTTGTCTTGCTGCATATCATTACCAAATAAATACTGACAATTGCGCTTATTCCTATATATCAGACACTTTTAGTGTGATTATACCCAAATAGCTCCATATTTTAACATCTGGGTGGGGGCCGCAGTGGTCTCGCAACATTCACATTCAGCATCTGAGGCAGCATCATTGATGAGAATTTGGAATCCAATTGGACGCAGCTTGGTGCCCTGGGGGACACCGGCAGTGAGCTGTATGTCTTGAGAAAGTACGTTGTTTATTGAAAGTACATTGTTTATTGAAAGTGGTCGCTTTCTGCAATCCCGGGATCCAATCTATACACTTTCTCAAGAGTATCACTTTTTTACAATTATGAGACACACAATTGTATATCGCAATAATAATTGATTGTTTTCGTTTTCGATAGTTGATAGTTTGTCCATTGTACCTCAGTCATCCAAGCTTGCTGTATCCTGGACAGTCCCTTCGGATTCATGCGACGCTAACAGGACTAATGCAGAGTACACGGTTGAATATCGCCTAACAAATCAGGACCAATGTCGGGTATCAGACAACAGTGTGGTACGTCAGTATGGAGCTGTATCAGGTACAAACGCCGCCATCACATTTCTGTTACCATACTCGACGTATGAAGTGTCTGTGAAAGTTGGTGCGAGTGTTGCAACCGAATCGGCTACAACCGAGGGCGCTAGTGAGTATTACAGCAGTGATGAACAGATCATTATATATCCACCCTTTTATACACCTAGCACAAAAAGTCCCTGACCAGGTGCTTTGATGTTGGCTAATTCAAAATAGATAATCGGTACCAAAAGTCTAAGATATACATTAAATGAGCAAATTTCCTCTCCGCAGTTTGATACCTCATACAAAAAAAATCGAATGGATACTTTTAATGTTATGGCTATTTCAATGACCGCACGTAACACCAGCAAGTTGCACTATAAATTGCTTTCTGCGGGATATCATTGATTTGTGTGTGATTACGCAGTGATTTTTGAAAGCAAAGACGTTTAATCTTCACAGCTAGTCACACCCTTTATACCGCAATCCATCCAGATACCTAGGTGGCTGGTTCAGATAGCACACAGTTTGAATTAGTCAACATCAAAGCACCTGGTCAGGGACTTTTGTGCTAGGTGTATAGTAGTGTAGCATTCACAATGTTAGAAAAATAACTTAACGGTTTGAAACGTATTCTTCTGCAATTTGGCAAAACTGACAATATCCTTAATAAAATAATAGATTCGAAGTTTTGCCAATTGAAGAAGAATGCATTTTATGTTTTTATTTCAACATAACGACCGCTTTTACCAGAGCTATAATGATATTAAAATATCAAAACGTACCGGTACCATACTAGACGGGTTTAGTCGCTATGTAATGCCCGGCCCTGTCTATTGCATGCGTTGAGTTAAAGCAATTATATTTTTATCTCTCTTCTAATAAAGTTGAATTATCAGGAAAGACTTTCCTGGGCACGTTAATCTTTCTAGGGAGTATTGTCCGTAAAAACCGTCACAGAAATTAACTTTTATTAATTAATTAATTTAAATCAAATGTATTGTTATTGGCAAAGATTAATTATATTGACTCCATCAATCACTGTCAATATCTAATTTCACCGATCGAATTGAATTTGAATCAAAATCTGATCCCCGGATGGAAATAACACTGGTGTACATTCTTGTCTAGTTCCTTCCTTCTAAGGTGAGATGCCATGAAACAGTAGACAACTTACCAATTAGGAGTAACATTGTGTTCATCAAAACCAGTGATTGAGGTGAATAATTGGATAATCACTTAATTATCTTAATTAGAGGACAATGCCAATTGTATATATGAAATACCTTGCACATTATGTGACTCTTCTTATACTGGTGAACTGGCTGTTTGGTAGTAGAATGTCTCAACAACAAAAGGATTTTGAAAAGCCATGTCAAAAGAAATACACCAGAGCAGAGGGGAAAACGTTTGAAAGCGAGCAGAATAAGTCAGCCATCTCGAATCATGTAGCGATAAATAATCACATAATAATACAATGGGAATATACAAAAAAGGAGGAACGTATAAAACGGGGGATCAAGGAAGCGATCAAAAAGAGGGGCAAGATCAACTTGATGAACTGGGACGAGGGCACCTACATGTTTAGTCGCTATGTAATGCCCGGCCCTGTCTATTGCATGCGTTGAGTTAAAGCAATTATATTTTTATCTCTCTTCTAATAAAGTTGAATTATCAGGAAAGACTTTCCTGGGCACGTTAATCTTTCTTGGGAGTATTGTCCGTAAAAACCGTCACAGAAATTAACTTTTATTAATTAATTAATTTAAATCAAATGTATTGTTATTGGCAAAGATTAATTATATTGACTCCATCAATCACTGTCAATATCTAATTTCACCGATCGAATTGAATTTGAATCAAAATCTGATCCCCGGATGGAAATAACACTGGTGTACATTCTTGTCTAGTTCCTTCCTTCTAAGGTGAGATGCCATGAAACAGTAGACAACTTACCAATTAGGAGTAACATTGTGTTCATCAAAACCAGTGATTGAGGTGAATAATTGGATAATCACTTAATTATCTTAATTAGAGGACAATGCCAATTGTATATATGAAATACCTTGCACATTATGTGACTCTTCTTATACTGGTGAACTGGCTGTTTGGTAGTAGAATGTCTCAACAACAAAAAGATTTTGAAAGCCATGTCAAAAGAAATACACCAGAGCAGAGGGGAAAACGTTTGAAAGCGAGCAGAATAAGTCAGCCATCTCGAATCATGTAGCGATAAATAATCACATAATAATACAATGGGAATATACAAAAAAGGAGGAACGTATAAAACGGGGGATCAAGGAAGCGATCAAAAAGAGGGGCAAGATCAACTTGATGAACTGGGACGAGGGCACCTACATGTTGAGCAATCTCTACAATCCACCACTGAATAAAGAATCTAGCAACTCTGGTTC
This sequence comes from Ophiura sarsii, assembly GCA_035610835.1. Lineage (NCBI taxonomy): Eukaryota > Metazoa > Echinodermata > Ophiuroidea > Amphilepidida > Ophiuridae > Ophiura > Ophiura sarsii. Next base: position 23,642,204 of record CM069452.1, read on the forward strand.
CCGTATTTATGGAAACATGAGTTCCCATGGTTCAGGTAGTGGATCACAACTCTGATGAAATCTGACTGACCAAGTCATGAGGAAATGTTAGTTACGGAGTAAATTTCCACCTCGATCACTGGTTTTGATGAACACACTGTTATTTCTTATTTATCTTAACAAACCTCATGGACCAATTGAAGAGACATCTAACCACTTTCACGGGATGAATAACCGTGGGTTTGTTTGTATGTAGGCCTACATGCCAAGCTAAATTGCAATATATTTTCAGATCCCTCTGCAGCACCTGCAAATGTGAGAGTCACCTTTACTGGTCGTTATAGTCTAAGTTTCTCTTGGGATGAGGTGCCATGTGGAAGCAGACATGGTGTTATCCAACAGTATGATTACAGTCTTTTAACGGAAACAGGGTCAACAGTAACATATTCCACCACATCAGACAGAACGGTTACCATCATGTCTGGTCTGTCACCTTGTACAACCTATATATTTCAAGTCAAAGCTCGTAACTCCCAAGGTATCGCCAGTATATGGAGTGATGAAATTGAAGCAGTAACTGGAGATGGAGGTAAGTCACTCATTTAACCCTAACGCCAATCAAACTATACATCTCAGATGTGGGTACTACCGAAAATTAATTTTGAATTAGTTAACATGAAAGTACCTGATCAGGAACTGTTTGTGTTATTAGTAAATTCGCTGCGAAAACACCATGAGGAATCAACAATGCTCTGATAAAATGCTCTTTGACTGATGTCATATAAAATATAATGAATGCAATTATACAAAAACAAGTTTTACCACAAAATCGAGCACTCCATGTCCATGATACGTTTGCAAATTGTACCCCCGGTGAACACGCTGAAGGCCGGGTACCACCCCTTAGTACTTGTATTTGCTTTACAATAATATTGTTAGTCAGCCAAAGTCAGTCAATCAGTGATATCGCTGTCAGCAATATAAGGGAGTGAGAAAAAAACGCTTTGAGAAATTATTTGTTCCAAATTCTAATCTTCGCTCAAAGAGAGTCAAATGCTAGTAGAAACATATCACTCTCTAAAATTGTTTATTGAAAGTGGTCGTTCAGCTCATTGGCTCCAGTCTAGAAATGTTTCTCAATTTAACAAATTATGAGAGTTTGTATATTTCAATAATCATGATAATAATTCATTATTTGTTATCGTTTTCGATAGTTGATAGTTTGTCCATTGTACCTCAGTCATCCAATGAGCTTGCTGTATCATGGACAGTCCCATCGGATTCATGCGACGCTAACAGGACTAATGCAGAGTACACGGTTGAATATCGCCTAACAAATCAGGACCAATGTCGGGTATCAGACAACAGTGTGTTACAGTATGGAGCTGTATCAGGTACAAACGCTACCATCACAGGTCTGTTACCATACTCGACGTATGAAGTGTCTGTGAAAGTTGGTGATAGCGTTAAAACAGAATCGGCTACAACCAAGAGCTCTAGTGAGTACACAGCATGCGCATTACACATATTAGATATCCACCCTTTTGAGTATTAGTGAAGCATAGGCCTACTACATAATGTTAGGAAAAAGTAACTTAAAGGTTTAAAACACATTCATGTAATTTGGCAATTTAGCTTCAGTAAACTACCAATATCCTAATATTATGTTTTTATTTCCCCGTATTGTACAAATTATAGGCCATACATGCTCCCTTCCGAAGCCCCTATCTAAATCTTCTATAGGTTATCTGAAGGTGCTTTATCCCATGGGAAATTAATCTATATTTTTAAAAAAATGGTAGTTAAAAATTAACTAAAACTTAACAGGAAATTGAATTTGATTGAATCATTGTCCAAAAGTGAATCAAAATAACTCAGGTACTTTAATATGTGATGTATTGAAATTCATTTAAATCAAATTCATTTAAATTGACAAGTAACTATATCAAGGCATTGATTATATTGACGTCGATATCAATATTACTTACATCAATCGAATTGAAATTGAGTCAAACCAGATCCCCGGACCCGGATGGAAATAACACTGGTGTACATTCTTGTGAGATGCCATGTAACAGTACACAACCCGGGACACAACCACTATCACGGGATGAATGGTAATGGGCCCGGTAATGGGTTTGTTTGTATGCATTAGGTTACAAGGCCCGCTTAGCAGCGCTATAAATTGATGCCCTAAAAACCGTCAACAAATTTAAATATTCGTCCAATATGCATCCAAGCTGGTTGATATATATGACATAATTCTCGTGTGCAACCAACCGGCTGTATTGAGTAGTTTAAAGGCATGAGCGTAGATGTAATTTGCAACATAATGGAAACTTACCCATGCAGTTAGCCCCGAATTTAAATATGCACTGGGTAATCCTCTCGTAGTATTGATAACAATAGGTTTACCAGAGCGAATTAACAGCGCTTCTAAGCGGGCAATTTATGTCATGTAGGCCTACATGCCATGCTAAATTGCAATATATTTTCAGGTCTCTCTGCAGCACCTGCTAATGTGAGAGTCACATCTACTAGTCGTAATAGTCTAAGTTTCTCTTGGGATGAGGTGCCATGTGGAAGCAGACATGGTGTTATCCAACAGTATGATTACTACCTTCATGACTTTTGGATAGGAGAACATACCACCACATCCATGACATCAGACAGAACGGTTACCATCATGTCTGGTCTGTCACCTTGTACAACCTATGCATTTCAAGTCAGGGCTCGTAAGACCCACGGTATATGGAGTGATGAAATTGAAGCAGTAACTGGAGATAGGGGTAAGTCTTTTAGCCCTAACGCCAATAAAACTATCAGGGGAGAAAACAGGTTAAATTAATTGGGAATGTCCGGCTGCTCCGGCGCCGCGTGGGAATCGCCTGCGTTGAAGTCCTGCCTTCCTGGTCGCGCCGCGGAGGCAGATTGTAAACTCTTTAGATGTTCTTTAGCATAAATATGATAGCCAGTCGGATCGCGCCACGAATTCCCGTTTGACACGTCATAGTCTACTTTTACGGGATATCGTTGTTTCGTATGTGCCACGCAGTAACCACTGACTGTGATGATAGCCTACACAAAGCGTCAACTGTGCCTGAATGCTCTCAATAGAGAACGATGTACCAGGGTCATTCCTGTTTTTAGGAGTCCAGTTGGGTGACATATATAATCCAAAATTCAACATTGATTGTTAATCTTAAAATGTTGCTCAAATAGAGAGAAATGCTTAATTTATATTTTTTTGAATCCAAAAGAATTTTGCAGCTACGATTATCCAAAAAATTATAAGTTGCCAGCAACTACTGACAATCATCCGCCCTTGTCAGATAAACGGGACACGAAATGAGCATTTTAAACTTCCTCTAAATAAAAAAATAAAAGCTGTTAATTAATAGTTTAACATACAAAATTTTAATGTGATTTAGGTCCCTTTAATACAAACAGCAGAAAATCTGTGAGAAATTCTTGCTAACTGCAAAAAAACAAAACAAAACAAAAAAACCTGTCGGATATAACTGGGACACTACAATATGTTGTAAAAATGACTAAAAGTTCATTATTAAGTATATTTGGCACTCAAAGTTACCCATTAATAACTTAGAATAATTATCTGTTCAATTTTTCATGTGGAAACAGCCTAGGTATACACAATTTTTTAATTGGTGGTTATTTCTTCAATGATTTCCATGCGTATGAGGGATATTTCCGGAAATGTTGGTGACGTACATAACTGGGACATGAGGGGTATTGGTGTCCCAGTTATGTCGGACTTTTCCAAGTTAACACTTATTGAATAGTTTTATTTACCTCGAAAGGTATGAACACCTTATAAAACATAACAGTATTCACTGAATGTCAGAAGTCTATGTTTCTAAAAATATCTAGCTGTATTACTTTTCTGGTGTCGTCGCGCATAACTGGGACACTAAATCAGCTAATCAACAAAAACAGAGCCCCATGATTTTGGCAGTTAATCCTTATTCCTTAATTAAGTTTGTAAAGTAAAATATTAATTTACATCTGTATCAATCCTTCTGATAATATTTCTCAAGCAGTAATCAGATGTTTGTTAGTCAATGTAACACATTGGAACTTAGATCAAATGAGATGTCACACACCGTACCAGGAGTCCAAATGAACCCCTGTAAACGGGAATCATCCACGGTCACACAACTCAATAAATCCAATAGAAAAAGAAATTAACTAGAACTTTTTTTTCTCGTTATGGTTACTATCATGGGCCGTATTCTCGTACTACGCGGTTTTAATGATTAACTCGTGTCTAAATTAAGCGTGACATTATCTTTCAAATGACGTGTCCGTTTCTAAACACTGAGTCTCGTCCGTTTACGTTACTGTATAGTATACAGTTATTCAATTATGTATGGCCCAAATGGGTTATAGCTGATTAGCTGCCGACCGAATTCCTAAAATGCACGTGTGTTTTTAAGACTACACGATCTGCACATGAGTAATCATTCAAGGCATACGGTTGGTGTATGACTTCAGTTAGCGGTCAGTGTCTTTAAGAGTGTACCATTTAGAGGGGTTGTGATTCACTGGGTCCTCAGATGGTTTACCGTGAGTACAGCTTATGAGGGGTCACATTCCAATTCAAATAGACACCCCCTGGGCATACAAGCGCAATTGGTCCTGCAGCATCAGCGAATCATCCCCTCCAATGTTCACAACAAATTAACGCTACTGCTAGAATCGACTAACTTGTGGCATAAAACGTTATGCCCCAACTTACTCTTTGGTACGGTCAGGTATAACATTTAGCGTAAATTACCCGCCAGTTACTAGCCTAGTAGCTTACCCCGCATTGGCGCTCTCAAAATGTTGGGTTACGCCTCAGTTACTAGCGAGGTAGCGCTATTCTTCAGCTACCCGTCATTGGTGCACTCGGCCGTATACTAACAATCGATGAAAGAAAATCATATTCATTGAAAGAGTTTGGAGAGTTGGTGTATTACAGTAATTATTTCTTGTTTATCATTTTTATTAGTTGAGACATTGTCCATTGTACCTAAATCACCCACTGAGCTTGCTGTATCCTGGACAGTCGACCCTTCATGCTTCGCTTATACAGAATATACCGTTGAATATCGCCTTACAAATCAGGACCAATGTCGGGTATCAGTCAACAGTGCGGTACAGTATGGAACTGTATCAGGTACAAACGCCACAATCACAGGTCTGTTACCACACTCGACGTATGAAGTGTCTGTGAAAGTTGGTGATAGCGTTGAATCAAAATCGGCTACAACACAGGGCTCTAGTGAGTATTTTTAATCACACCAATGATGAATAGCGCATAGATGTCACCCTTTTGGCATAGTATTGTAGCATACAGTATGTTATGAAAATTCAACTTTACTGTTTGAAACACATTTTTCTGCAATTGGGCAATTTAATTTCAGTATCCAATATCCTTATATGATTTTATTTTAACATTACGATTGGTTTCACCAGAGATTATGAATTTTAATAACAAAACGTAACTGAGACTGTTTTTAAGACACGATGTAGTGCTCTGACTATGTGGTGCGCTTGAACATCTTGAATTGTGTAAATACAATCTTGGGAGACCCTCAGATTCAAGAGAGCGATGCCATTGGTGTAGGCTTGTGACCAGGTCACAACCCTCGAGATACATTATCTCAGATCAATTTGTGTGTGTGTCAGATATTTATCAGATTTTATATTTATAATGAGCAATCGGTTAAATAACTAATCAATTGATTAATTAGTTTTTCTTGATCACATCACATACATCGTATATAATAAATACTTCTTCTGATGTATTATTTGCTGGTTGGTTCCTACACCTTAGATCTATTAACTGGCAATTTCGGTGTATCGGCTTTTCAATAGCACGATTACACTCAATCTGAATTTGTTTACGGCTTAGTTCCTAGGCCTGAGACTTAATTAACACTATTTTTGCCAACTGGCAAGCCAACCTCTTTTCGAGTTAGCGTCGTTTCTGCCAAACGTCTTATACTCAATCTGAAATGAATGCCCTCTGTCTATAAAGCCATCGACAATGCAGCTTCACATAATCAGGATTTAATTTCCGTCATTTTCCAGGACCCACCGGTTCCCCTCAAAACATTCGTGCAATGAGTACCACTAATAGCAGTATTGCATATTCTTGGGCTGAACCTTTATGTGGCGAAAGGAATGGTATCATAGCTGAATATACTTACACATTCTTAAAGACTGGAAGCTCTCGCGATCTGCAACACAACGGTTTTTTTACATCAGACAAAACGGTAACCGTTGGTGAGCTTGAGCCAGACACGGGGTACTCTTTCGTCATATCAGCCAAAACGGAGGATGGTATTGGACCAGAGATTACTCTCAGCCATCGTACGCTTGAAGGAGGTACGTAGAATTAATATTGTATGCTGTCGAAAAATTAAAGAGCCATCTGTCTTCCTGAGATCGAACGAATCTTAAAATAAAAAATAATCTAAATCAAACCAAAATAAACAATCCAGAAGCACATACTAGAATTAGAGAATAAAGGTATTGTTTTTAGACCGTACCCGTGTTATATTGTCTGACATAAATGCGGACGATAGTATTATTTTAAGTAGAGTGTGTCTCAAACGGAAACGATCGCAGCAAAAATCAAAGAAACTAGAAAAATGCTTGTACAGAAAACTTTGACGGGAACATCACCAGTAGTCACTTCCAAAGGGAAAACTCCCAAAAGCAAGAAAAAAAACAAAAGGAAGCAAACTTCTCCTGGTTATGTAGAAGCAAATGCAAGCATAAGTAAGAAAGGGCGCTGTGACAATCCGATTCTACCCGAACATGTAGACCCAAACATGTCAGACTATGACACTGCAGACAGCGGGGAGATAGGATGATAATATGTACATTAATACATCTTTGTATATAGTGTAAATAAATGTACCTACTATAATTTATGACCATGTTTATTACTTTAAACGTTCGTGGTTTGCGTAACAAAACCAAAAGAATTTCCATTTTTCATTGGCTAAAAAAAGAAAAGGCTGATTTTTATTTCATACAAGAAGCCTATTGTCTTGAAACTGATCTACAAGAGTGGAAAAGAGAATGGGGTGGAGAAATGTATATAAATTGCGGTACAAATCATAGTAAAGGTTTGCTAATATTGGTTTCACCATCTTTAAATATTAAAGTAAATAACTTAGTAAAAGATATAAACGGTAGATTCTTATATATTAATGCTACAGTTAATGAGGCTATCTATAATCTTTGGAATATTTATGGCCCGAACAAAGACAACGAAAAGGCTGATTTCATTGAAATACTGAGTAATCAAATTCAACAACATAACTTAAATGGTATTAACATATTGGGCGGAGACTTCAATTTTGATTTAGATAGAAACGTTCATTTGAAAATTAAAGAGAAGTTTAACCAGCTTCTGAGCAAATTTAATTGCGAAGACGCATGGAAGGTCAAACATGTCAATGAAAACAGATTTACATGGCAAAGAAGTAATCCACCATGCAAATCTACATTAGACTATTTGTTTATTCCCACTTTAGTAAGAAACGATGTTCAGAACTGTTATATAAAACCTGCGCCTCGTACAGATCATTTAGCTGTAATACTTAAACTTAAAATGAAAAACCTTGATAAAGGTAAAGGTACATGGAAGTTTAACAACAGTCTTTTGAAGGATGAACAATATACAGAGGAACTTATACTTCTAATCAAAAATTTAAAAACAGAATATGGAGACTTACTTAATCATTGTATGTTGTGGGATTTATATAAAAATAAGATCAGAAGTTTTAGTATTATGTTTTGTATAAATAAAAATAAAGATAAACCAAAAATTGCAAGCTTGGAAGAAAGTCTGCAGCAGGCAGCTGATCAGCTGGAGAAAAACAATTCAGTTGAAACCCAACAGATGTATATTAAAGCTAAACAGAATTTAGAAATTGCTTGGGAAAGCTATACAGATGGTGTGAAAATCAGATCAAGAGAACAATGGTTACAAGAAGGTGAAAAGAGTACCAAATATTTCTTAAATCTTGAACGGAAAAATATTGTAAATAAATCAATAACCTCTCTTCAAAAAGACGATGGTATGGTCATAACAGATCCAGATCAGTTACTGGAACAACAAGTACTTTATTATAAGAAATTGTATTGCATAGATGAAAAAGTAAACGATGTTGATTTTGAAGACTTTGTTAAAAATGTAAATTGTAATACTTTGGATGAAAATGATCAAATGGTATGCGAAGGTGCACTTGCTTTAGAGGAATGTAAAAAAGCACTTGACGATATGCAAACTAACAAAAGTCCGGGTTATGATGGATTGACCACAGAATTTTATAAACACTTTTGGAATGAAGTAGGTGTTTTAGTTATGAACTCATTAAATGAAGGTTATAAAAATGGCCAACTAGGTCGAAGTCAAAGGAAAGGTATAATAACATTAATACACAAAGGCAAAAACCAACCACGTGATTTACTGTCAAACTGGAGACCAATTACATTAACGAATGTCGATTATAAAATAGCTACGAAGGCTTTGGCAAATAGAATGCAAACTATCATATCCAAGATTGTCGATCCTGACCAGACAGGATATATTAAAGTGCGTTTTATAGGTGAAAATGCTAGACTAATTGAAGACGTCTTAAGGTATACACAAACAGCAAACATGCCTGGAGTTATTATGTTTTTAGATTTTAGTAAAGCATTTGATAGTATTGATAAGCAGTATATGATGGCAACTCTGAAATTATTAAATTTTGGTCCTAGTTTCATCAAATGGGTAGAAACTCTGTATAATGATATAAGTAGCTGTATAACCCATAATGGACATGTTTCTGAATTTTTCCCTATAAACAAAGGGGTAAGGCAAGGATGTCCTTTATCTGCATTATTATTTGTATTATGTATTGAGGTATTAGCATGTAAAGTAAGGCAAGACGAAAATATTAAAGGTATTAAACTGCCTTTCATAAATTACCAGAAAAAGGATGCAAAAATATCACTGTATGCTGATGATATAACAATGTTTTTAAGAAATGAAGATCAAATTAATAAGGTCATAGCAGTCTTGGACAAGTTTAAGTCTATATCGGGTCTCTCTCTCAATAAAAATAAAACAGAGGCAATATGGATTGGATCAAATAGCCTAAGAAGAGATACGTTTGGTAAATTAAAATGGAATGTATATCCAAATAATAATGTTAAAACCTTAGGTATTACTTTCAGTAGTACTACAAGTGCTAGCAATATAAATGAAAATTGGGAAACAAAAGTGAATTCTATCAAATTAATTATAGAAGCATGGAAATATAGACAACTGTCAATGGTTGGCAAAATATTAATAGTTAAATGCTTAATGGCATCTCAATTAACATATGTAAGTTCAGTCATTGTCTTACCGGAACATGTCATTACACAATTAAACAGTATATTTCACAAATTTGTATGGAGGAAAGGAGAAAGAGTCAAACGTAAAACACTGATGTTAAATTATGACCAAGGTGGATTAAGAATGGTAGATTTGAAGTCATTCTTATACTCACTACAAATGTCATGGGTAAAAAAAATGCTAAACAATGACATATCCGCTTGGAAAAATATTGCTTTCTTTCACATTGGAAAATTTGATATAGGTATGGATATATTCAATTGTAATTGTTCTCTAACAACTTTAAGTAAACAATGTATCGATATTTTAAACAAACTGCCGTCGTTTTATAAAATGTTGATACAAATATGGTTCAAATGCAATACGGTTAAACAAATAAAGAGTATAGAAAATCATAACAACCAAGTAATTTGGAACAATGAACACATTAGATACAATGGAAAGACGATTCACTTTAAGCTCTGGATAAAATCAGGAATCATTAAGATCAATCAATTATTTGGTAAAGATGGGAAAATGTTAGATGTAGTAAAGTTAAGAAATAAAATGCCACACAATGGTGGGCTATTGATGGAATATTTAGCTCTTATCAATGCAATTCCTAAAGATTGGAAATGTGTCAAACACCCTCATACAGAAGATAAGTGTATTTATTTAAGATGTACTGATAGAGATGTTAACATTGATAAGACAACAGTAAAAACCTTTAAAAAAGAACTGATGAAAAAAGTGTCTGTGATTCCAATATGCCAACATTTCTGGCAGAGAAAATATCCAAACTTCTCTTTTAATTGGAATAAAATATGGAATAATATTCCATCTACAACAAGAGAGGGCAGATTGATATCACTTAATTGGAAAATCACTAGTAATATCTACCCCACAAAAATTCTTCTGCATAAAATGAAAATAGAAAATAATGATGTATGTGATATATGTAATGAAAAGGATTATGTAGAACACTTCTTCTTTTTCTGTAAGAAGATACAACCAATATGGTTAGAAGCAAATGACATTATATCTTTAAAAGTATCAAAACATGTAGTTCTAACACATTTTGATGTACTCTTTGGGTTTCAGCAATGTACAGAAAAAACACAGAGAGATTTCATTACTAGTATAATTATGATAGCGAAATTGTCAATTAGTAAATTAAGATATGGGAATCATCCCAATCTGTTATTTCTTTTCAAATCAGAATTGAGGTTCAGAAAATTGATTGACATTTAAATAGCATCAATTTACATTGATCAGATGACTGTGCGTAACAATGAGATGTGTAACTTGAAACTATATCATATTTTGAAGCTGCATATCATAGAAGATACAAGGAATAGTAAAAATATGTAATAGGTTTGTAATTTAAACTGAACATGTTTGATTTGATATACATGTATGTGATTGTGATAGAAAAGAGTGGCGATTTGTAATCATGAAGTATTTGTAACTGAAGAAAGAAAGATTAATAAACTTAAAAGATAAAAAAAAAAAAGTAGAACAACGACGCCGCAGGCGGAGTTGTTCTACGCAAAAAATAATACTATCGAACGCATTTATGTCAGACAATATAACACGGGTACGGTCTAAAAACAATACCTTTATTCTCATTCTTAAACAATCATACTTTAGACATTTATCAAAGAAATAAGTACAATTTATTGTCCACATTTGACAACTTTTACCCCTGTTAGGATCGAATAACCCACAAACATTCCATCCAATCACATGCGACGAGTAAACCATGCGTAAGCGTCGCGGCGCGGCATAAACGCAGGAAAAGCGCTAAAGACGCACTGCAAAAGTGCGCGTTATGGAGCAAACCACGCATTGTGAAGGTCGGGCGCACTGTTAAAACGTAGGCCCCACCTCCCCGTGTTAAGTTGTCTCATCTAGATGTCGCCGATTTCTCTGAGAACCAATGAGATTGCTTAAACTTTCTTAGCTGTTTAAGAATCTTTCGATACAATTCATTATCGAGGTGATAATGTAACTCCCTGGTTACTGAATCACCTTTTATGAATGCTAGATCATCCCATTGACCTTATGTGACGATCATTTCAATCGGTGTTCGGGACTCGAAAGCGTGATCCAGTTAAAATAGTGATAATCGGTTTACACTTAACACTTCCATATTGACCCTGACCGCACGGACGTAGTTTTGGGAATGTAATGTGTTACCTCAGGAATGGTCACCTTTCCTGGTTATCTTAATACCCCCAGGTAAAGTCAGATTCACTACTGATCTGCGTGCGGTATAGTCTAACATCACTTACACTTACAAATCGTAACCGTCTCCAATTTGTTTCCCACTAGTTCCGTCGGTACCAACCATCGTTAATCTTATGGCGGGAACCAAAGAGGGTTCGATTGTGATCGAATGGGAGATCCCAGATGTGACAAACGGTAAAATTATCTTTTATCACATTCGGTACTGGGCATCCAGCGAGATGGACGGCATAGTTGGTCACATAAATATAGACGCTTCTAAGAAAAGAGACATGCATGTGCTGTTAGGACTTGAAACTAATTCGACGTATAATATTCAGGTATGTATTTCATAGTTACAATGATGAATTATTGTATAAATCAGTCTCATCACTAAACTCCACATTTATCCAAGGAATTCTGTTTTGCTCCGTTTTTTTCTCGAGCTTGTTTGAGCTGATAAACTTCCATGCAATTGTGCTTAAATTGATGTAGTTAATGATAGGAATGAAATGAAATATTATATGAATAATGAAATATAAAGATTGGAATTGATGACATGAAAGAAGGTTAACCGAACCCTCTATCATCATGATCATGGGAGAAAATCGGGTCAAAATAGTGGAATGGTCCGACCGCGCCGACAACGGGATTCGAAGCCGGGTTGCCTATAGGCGAGTCAACCCGCCCCTACCTGATTACATCAGCTTCGTAAAATCTCAAGATTTTCCTTGCCATATGATAGTTCGCCTGATCGTGCGCTACCAGTACCTAGTACTGTAGCATTCGAAATTAATTTGAAATCGATTTGAAATTTAAATTGATTTTAGAATGTTTGTAGGCCTATTGTTACTGTGACGAAAATATAGCAAAGTGGTACCAATTTTTTTCGTATATGTTTTCTTTTCCATATTTAGGTGTTTAGGTGAATTTGACTTGAATTACTCATCCGAGTGGTTCTAAATATAAAAACAATAATTCCCTTCAAATTTTATCATCGAACGTTGCACACATTTCAAGTTTGGTATTCCTATACCATAAGTTGGTGATAATTCACGACTTAAAACATCTACACAAAACATCTCTCATGCCTACGACAATTGCAGAAATAATAAGATAAACAGAGGATTTTGTCAGATACCAAAATCTCAATTTTGATATGGGGAAAGTGATATTGATCGGGTCAGTCAGGACACATCTCTTATAGTATCCCTTTATTCCTTTAACATTCCTCAACATTGCACGGGGGGAAGGGGTGATAGTTTACCGTTGTGAACGAGTAAGCGTTCCAAGACCCTTTTTTCCAGGATTGTAGGGCTGTGTAATTGACCCCAGATGACCCCCCCCCCAAAAAAAAAAAAAACTAAACTATGCCCCAGTTTAATAACCCCAGATCCCCAACACCAAACCAAGACTCCAAATGTATTCCCTTTAAAGGTATATTATGTGATCTTTTCCAGGGGACGCCCTCAATCCTCGAAAACAATTGGAAGCAGATTTTATTGCAGATTTACATTTCTGATCATAAATCATGAATATATTCCAAGTTACAGAGCAATACGACTCCTAATTACCTCAAAATCGTGGTTTTAGAGTGAATTTAGAGTAAAATTTGAAAAATAGATTGTCCCGGTACCGAGACAATCTATTTTTCAACCTCTTAAAACCATGTAACTTAGAAGATCTTTATGATTTATGATCAAATGTGTAAATCTGCAAGAAAATCTGCTTTCATAGTAAAAAATCAATGATAGAGGGCGCTACTTGGAAAAGATCACATAATATGCCTTTAACTCTGACCCCTCCGATCACCACCGCCGCGTCCCTACCAACTGAGTTAACCTGCCAACACTCGCCCGATGAGTTCGGATGATGACGTCATCGAATCAATGCTCTAGCATGCGCGTGTATACATTGTTTTTGGCCGTAGTGAATCGTAGTGCTACGGTAGGTTAGGGTTAAGAGTAATGCGCGTATTTGTTGGAACCAATCAGCGCTCATTTTAAGTGTTGTTCTATACGGAATAAACGCTGACCTCGTTGAAGCATAATCCAAGCGGCACAGTTCTTTCCCATTGAAAAGCACGTCCAACAATTACGTAGAGCTCTGTGGTGGAGATACCATGGGCAATTGTGACCCACATATCAGTTCAGATGATGCTCGTGGCATGCGCGTGGACATTGTTTTTTGCCGTAGTGAATCGTAGTGCTACGGTAGGTTAGGGTTAATCGCACTTCTACTTCCACCGCGTCCATGTAGTGACAATAAGGCCTAAACAAAATGGTATGATTGGCCTATGACAAAAACAAATAGGGTAGGTCAGTAGGGATTTTTTTAAATTTTTAAATCACCTGCTTTGGGGACTTAAAATAACTGAAAATGAAAGCAAACAGTCAGAAACTTGAATAGGCCTACTTTGTTCAATTTTTATCCCCTGGTTTGTAAAACCAGAAGGGGATTTTGTCATCATGTAATGTGCGTCTGTCTGTATGTATGTAGGCCTATGTAGGGGTGTAGGGGTGTGTGTGCGTGTGTGCCTTTTGGTTAGCCTTTTTTCCAAATGCTGTATCTGTTGAAAGGATAGACGGATTGACTTCAAACCTTCAGTGATAGGTAGGCCATGGTCAAACACTGTAGCTGCTTGTTTGGGTCTAATTTGCAAAGGTCATCTGAGGTCAAAGGTCATCTAGAGGTCAAATCGTAAAAGTTGCCCGAATGCTGTATCTGTTGAAAGGATGGACGGATTGACTTCAAACCTTCAGTGATAGGTAGGCCATGGTCAAACACTGTAGCTGCTTGTTTGGGGGTCTAATTTGCAAAGGTCATCTGAGGTCAAAGGTCATCTAGAGGTCAAATCGTAAAAGTTGCCTGATTGACGTCAAACTTAGAGAAAAGAAACATGAACACCGGGTGAACATGTCTAAAATAAATTAGAGGTCATCCAAGGTCATCTGAGGTCAAAGGTCATCCAGAGGTCAAATCGTAAAAGTTGCCCGATTGACGTCAAACTTGGAGACAAGAAACATGAACACCGGGTGAACATGTCTAAAATAAATTAGAGGTCATCTGAGGTCAAAGGTCATCCAGAGGTCAAATCGTAAAAGTTGCCCGATCGACGTCAAACTTGGAGACAAGAAACATGAACACCGGGTGAACATGTCTAAAATAATTAGAGGTCATCTGAGGTCATCTGAGGTCAAAGGTCATCCAGAGGTCAAATCGTAAAAGTTGCCTGATTGACGTCAAACTTGGAGACAAGAAACATGAACACCGGGTGAACATGTCTAAAAGAAATTAGAGGTCATCTGAGGTCAAAGGTCATCCAGAGGTCAAATCGTAAAAGTTGCCCGATTGACGTCAAACTTGGAGACAAGAAACATGAACACCGGGTGAACATGTCTAAAATAAATTAGAGGTCATCTGAGGTCAAAGGTCATCCAGAGGTCAAATCGTAAAAGTTGCCCGATTGACGTCAAACTTGGAGACAAGAAACATGAACACCGGGTGAACATGTCTAAAATAAATTAGAGGTCATCTGAAGTCAAAGGTCATCCAGAGGTCAAATCATAAAAGTTGCCTGATCGGCGTCAAACTTTGAAACAAGAAACATGAACACCGGGGGAACATGTCTAAAATAAATTAGAGGTCATCCGAGGTCAACGGTCAACCAAGGTCAACAAGGGGTTAATTTGTGCAATGAACACCGTGGGAACATGTAAAAAAATAATTAGAGGTCATCCGAGGTCATCTGAGGTCAAAGGTCATCCAGAGGTCAAATCGTTAAAGTTGACCGATTGACCTCAAACTTGGAGAAAAGAAACATGAACACCGGGGGAACATGACCCATGTATGACCGTTGACCTCATTTAGTTGATCTCCCAGCCAGGGGGATTCGCAAGTCGTGACTTGCAGTGTTTTTTTGTTTTTCCTCCCTCAAAATAATAGAAAATATTCAGGGTTGGCGATGTATTTAGGGTCGGTCGGGTGGCCAATCAAACCTTTTTTAGGCCTAAGCAGAATCACTGACGACGATAATATATATAAAGGAGGCAATCTCAGCTCAGATGTACTGTTTCGGTTCAAATCTAGGTACAGTAACTGGATTTGTGCATTTTCTATACGCTAGTAGCCATCGGTACCACTAGATTATGGGGAGAGTAGAAAGTTAAGGTAGATAATTTGTTTCCTAAATCATTTTGGGCGATTTATTTATTATTAATGTTTACCAATTATATTTCTTTGAATCAGATTCAAGCAGAGACTAGTGGCGGGAAGGGGCCGTGGGGAGAAGTGGAATCCGTTTTTGTCCCTCCAGGTAGGATATGCATATCTAACACAAAAATGTCCTGATTAGGTGCTTATGATACCTAATTCAAAATCAATAGTCTGCACCAAAACCCTGAGGAATACATTAAGTGCACAAATTCCTTCCCGTAATTTGACATCTCTTCCATACAAATTTAAAGGATACTTTTAAAGTCATGAAGTGCCCAGAACCAATAAAAAAGTTGCAGCAAATTCAGTTTCTATGGTGTATACTAACGAAGTACAGTGAAGTATCAATGTGTGTAATGAATCACAGCTAATTATTCATCCATCCCTGCCAGACTTCTTTCAAAACTATAACAATTATTTGCTACAACTGTTTTTGGGTGGTTGTTCGTAAAGGTCGAGTCACGTGCTTTCATCGACCCTAGCAACAAATTAACGGGATGGCTCGGCCATAAAATGCTCGAGCCATCATAACTTTAAAACTTGTATCAAAGATATCAAATTACGTCAAAGAAATTTGGTCACATAATCCTGAACCCCGAGGCGTGGCTTAGAGTATAAAACTATCAGGGTAAAACGGGTCAAACTGGGGGAAACGCAACACTCTACCAATGTCATCAAGGAAAAGTGGAATACACGGGTTTTTCTGACCAGATTGGAGTAATTTGGTACACGTCTTGATTGAATGATCGAATGATTAAGCATCCGGATTTTCCAATATCCCTATTTCCTTTCATTAGATACCGCAAAAATGAGATTTGCTAAAAGCAAGAACCGATTGGCGCATTTGCCTTCTGTCATCTGTAGCTGATGTATCCATATTTTACTTCCACATTGTACAGTTTTTAGTGAACAAATGTGTTACTTTTATTAATGCAATACTTTGATTTGCAGCTGTATCATCACAGGGCTCGTCAAGATTTAGTACCGCTGGGATTACTGGGATTGTAATAGCGTTAATACTGCTCATTTTCGTGATCGCAATCATTGTTATATACAGGTATGTAACAGATTAAAATGACATATGTTAAGATTAAGCTTGTACGCAATATTTTATGAGATAATCATTGCCACGCCAAAAGGCACACTTTGCGATCTTAGTTAAGGTTTGTTTATCATCTAAATAATCGACTGCAAAATTTCGATGTAACTCACTTGTAACTATAACAGGTTAACAAGCCAATGCCATATCAGGTTAAATGAGATATAATTGCGATTTCGGATCTAACTATTTATTTATTTCTCATCCGATAATCAACTGCCAAGGTGTCATGAAACTCACTTGTAACTTTTATAGGTTTAAAGGCCATTGCTTTGGTCAGACAATTATCAACATTTGAATAAACCCGAAGAGAGATAGCATGGCCTACCTAAATACTCTTGATCAAATCAAAAGTCAAAATGCTAAAAGAATATCGTCTGTAACATCTGAATATATTTCTCATTGTATACTCCGCAAAATAGATTCAAAAACTCAAGAGCAATGCAATCAAGAGTCAAAAAAGGCGTGACGAGAGGAACACCAGGCAACATGGCAAAAATACCAGTGCAAAGCCCTCTAGCGATGTCGCAGACCACGGATGACAAAGGTGTATATGAGAATCCGAATGGCGAATCCGAAACTCTTATCTGCTATAAACAAAACGTTGTATAATATCATCTGGAAGAGAAAACCAGTTAAAATCAAACGTTCTGTTGTGATTGAACCAAAAGAAAAAGGTGGAGTCGTCGATATGATAATAATGTTCAATACCGATATCGCTTTGAAAATAATGTGGTTGAAGCGTTTCCTCAGCGATGAGAATGCACCGTGGAAAGATACACCACATTAAGTTAGGAGATCTTGGATATACTATTATCGTTTAGTAGGTGTAAATACTGCAATTTCATTGGTTAACACGTACGAAATCTGATCCATAACGTGTAAACAAGAAGTCAAACCACACGATATATTCCATATCGTCGATTAACCGCGTTACCAGATGGCGCGGTATGATCGGCAAGATATTACGTGTAAAGCGATTGCTTTGCGTCTGTGGAAGAGTTGCTTAAAATATGACACGTAAATAATAAACAAATAAAATGCCGGATGATTTAAACGCAACCGAGTCGATTTCTGTTACATTCTGAAGCCGAAATAGACCGCAAAAATGACGTTTGGTTTTCCGCGAGTGTTTAAATACCATTTATTATTGGGGCCTTTGGACTAAACGGCCGAATGTGATATGGCACAAATCATAGGTATTTTTCGTATTGTGTGAACATGCAGGGGATAACTAATGGTAGGCCTATTGCAAACAAATATGAAAGATGAATCCTTTCCGAAATATTTTCCTACGTTATAATTTATAAAGATACTATTTTATGTTGGCAGAAGTTTAACGATTGCGATAAAAAAAAAATACATATGGATGATATTTGTTATATGCCACTTTGGAATAACACAGTGTTAGCCAGTCCAGCCCATATTCATTTCAAAAATAGCTCTTAAATCTGGTATCAAAAGAGTACAACATTGTATTAGAAGATCAAGGTTCTTTCTTTTTTTCTTTTTTCTTTTTTTTCTTCTTTTTTTTTCCTTCATTCATTTTATTTTTTCATTCATCTATATTCTATATATAGTTATATAACATAATAACAATATATTAAAACATACTGCTATCAATAAGTTACAAATATGAACAAACAAAAAAGACTCTACCATCGAACAGTATGTACCAACAATTACCATTAGCATGAAGATAGATGGCTAATGATCATCAACGGCACATGATCTTCGCAGGTGAGTTGACAAACAAAGCAATATATAATATGGGCTGTCATGTACATGTGTTTTACAAGAAGAATAACATAACCTTCTATTTACTCTGTGCCTTGTAGGCTTTTGCCAATCTTATACCACATATTTTCACTATGTCTCAAGATACTGATTCTCCATCTTAATTCGTATAGAAACCATTTAAATGCATCAACGTTTTTATTATCAGTGATCTTCATATGTCTGGATCTATACAGAGTGAACGACGCCAAACTAAGCATTCTATTTAGCATTACATTCAATACACTTTGATTATCTGGTTTATAACCAAGTACAATGATTGTTAACGATATCTCTGGACATGGAATATTGTTAGAAATAATAAATCTTTTAAAATGAACCCAAAAGCGTTTTGATAAAGGACAGGCAATAAATGAATGTAGATAATCATCTGACGTGTTGCACTCAAAACAATTTGGTGAGTTCGCCGTATTCCAAATATAAGTTTGCTTTGGTAGCGATGATTCTATATAATAATTTGTAATTGAACTCTGCCAATTTTCTCTCTTTTTCAAGAATAGTTTTCATAGTCCAAATATCGTCCCATTTTGGTGACGTTGACAGTTCCTGTGCCCATCTGTTCTGAATTATTGGCACGACTGTGAACTTTTTAACTACATGAACGTAAATATACCTTGATTGCCAATACATCATATTTACACGTTTTTTATTTACATACATACACGAGGTTCTTAAACGAGTACTTATTTCAATAGGCATATAGTTGGCGTTTAATAAAGCAAACCAATTCTTTGGAATTGATTTGAAAATAATAAATAGCTCTGCAATCCAGTTGTGCTTATTTTTAAGCTTGTCAAGTATATATGTAGTGGAAAAGACACCATCATTATTTATAAGGTCATTGATATATATTATGTCACTATCAATCCATTGTTTGAAATACAAGGTCTTGCCATTGTGCATGATCTTTCTTATCTTATTCATAATTATGCTGTAAATATCGGAAATGTTTTGACTCTGTCTGACTGTGTCACATTATGTTATCATTAAAAGCTTTCCAAATAAGTAGTAATTTTATTAAGCAAAGCATCTAAACGTGATATTTAGGCTAAAGGTAGAGAGCTCAACTGAACATTAGTATAATAACTCATGGAATACGCAATATTTCTAATCTGAAACAATTAACAAATATCATCAAGCCAGCTATATTACGAGCATTTACTGGAACTCCCCCCGCCCCCCCCCCCCAAAAAAAAAAAAATTAGGAAAATAGTTGTCTCTTGAAAATGAGATATTTCCAATTTAAGAGGGTTTGCACGAGAAAACCATGCAGTTTCTTGAAATATGGGAAGAAGGGTCGGTAAATTTCGACCATACTGATTCTCTACATCCCTTGTATAAGCTTTTCTTCATAATGTGTATTACAAAAATAACAGTGTTTCTAGATATAATTATATGGGGAGAGGTTAAATGAGACATTTACCTACAAAAACGTCTATTTTCAAAACAGTCTCTCTGGCATCGAATAGAGCACATATATCAACTTAATTCTTGGTGACAATATTTATAACACATTTTTCCATAATCAGATAATCTGATAATGTGACATTAATCAAACGTCTGGAAGTATTTTGGTTTTCTGTAAACAAAATCTTAATTTTGGCAATTTTACTCATTTTTGGTCAAAATAATTTGAGAAACTATTGCTCATTTGGACAGCCACTTTGACTTTTTTTTGCGAATATGCGGAGGAAGGTCAGATATGAGCACTTATGAAAATATAAAATCATTGTTGTTGGGCCTCTGCAATCTCTTTTTACAATGTTATCTTTCATCATTATTTTTTTTCAAATTCCTAGCAAGATGTTTGATGCAGCTCGTTATAAAATGACATATAGGCCTATCCCTATTGAAAAGCACGAATCTGATCATTCTAAACAGTAATGCAAACCTCTTTCTATAGGATGATTGTCACTTTTGAAACTGGACCCACGACCATTAAAATGACAATAACTCCGCTCCGCAACATCGTATCTCATCGATCGAGGTATCAAAATACGCAGAACAAAATTATGCACTCGGTTATTTGCCTCGATTAATGCATACCCTTTCGAGCCGTTATATATTGGATCATTTCTAAGTGTTTCGATACTTTTTGTGAGCAGTTTATATAATTATGTATATTATTGCTTGATAACGTTTTGATTTAACTTGAGTGTTCAGTTAATCCAAGGAAAAGTTTTGATTATAAAGTCACCTATTTCATCGACATAACTACGTCAGCGTACACCTTGCAAACGATTTAGCATCGCATAGTTGCAGCAGCATAAACGCTCCAACTTAGGGATGGCATCCAGATTCGTACGGATTGAAAACCGTAGATCGGAGAGAGTAAACGTTCACGGGAGTTGTTCAATGCATTCGCTAAGCATGGCTAAACACGTATTATTTACTACTACTTATGTCGATCTCGATCGGTCTTCGTGATGGCTCGCCATATTACTCTGTCCTCATGCATACTTTCATCTCCTCATCATTCAGTCCTGTGTCTTTCGCCAAGATGTCCAAGTATGTTAAAGCTGGGCGGCCGACAGATGTATGTCCGTGTTTGGGTCTCCATAGCAGAAAGTCCGATACTATCTCATTTTCTCTTCTCATGCAATGCCCGGCAAATCTCATCCTTCGATCTGTGATGTTTTCTGATACTTTTTGTAAGTTTCCATACAGGTCTTTGTTATGTACCTTGTCTTTCCAACTAATGTTGAGTGCAGTTCTCAGCATTCTAGTGTAGCATCCATCTAGAGATTTCTTCAGTCTGTTGGTGATGGTCCATGTCTCAGCTCCATACAGTAGAACACTTTGAACAGTAGCTTGGAAAAGTTTGATTTTTATTTTTCGACGGAGTCTGGATTTCCACACTTTGTTCAGTGCATTGCAGGTCTTCCAAACAAGTGCTTTACGTATTTTTATGTCATGCTGGCTACTATCTACCCAAGCTCCCAGGTATTTGAAGTCCTCTACGTTGTCTAAGTTACTTCCATCAGAGGTTTTTAGCTGTACCGCTTGTGTTCGGTGAAATACCATGCATTTGGTTTTCTTGGCATTCATGTGGAGCCCAGTTTTGAGTGCTGATTCTTCAACATATTTCAGCAGCTTCTGTGCCTGCTCCTTAGTGTCAGAAAGTAACGCTATGTCATCTGCAAAGCCAAGATCCGTGACTTTCTTTGGCCCAATTCTTCAACTTTGTGTAGGCTTGATGGCGAATCCTAGTTCCTCTTCTCTCCCACTGATAGCTATTCTTAAGCAATAATCAAGGATGAATTTGAATAGGTAAGGGGCAAGGGTATCTCCCTGGAGTACTCCTGCTAGGATGTTGAACAGTTCTGTGTCGCCATCAGGTGATATAACTTTGGCTCTTGTGTTTCTGTAAGTTTCATCAATTGCATCTGTTATAACTTGTGGGATACCGTATGCTTTGAGTATCTTGATCATTTTTCCACGATGTATGGTGTCGAATGCCTTTTTGAAGTCAATGAATGTTATGACTGCAGAGAGATTATTGTAATGTATACCTTCGATGATTCTCCTGAGCTCAAGGATGTGTGAGGTAGTGCCTCTTCCCTCGCGGAACCATTCTGGTTAGTTCGAAGTAATTCATCTAGGTGAGGTCTTATTCTGTTGAGAATCATTCTGTTATATGTCTTGGCCACAATGGACTTCAGACATATACCTCGGTAGTTTCCTGCTTGACTTAGGTCACCAGATTTTGGGACTGGAATCAGGTTCAATATTGCCCACTTTTCTAGGAGAGCCTTATTACAGATGTCCAGTATTAAATCATCAAGATTTCATCTTGTTCAGGTGGAATGTTGTCCTCTCCAAAACTTTTCCCCTCCTTGATAGATTTCTTGGCTTTCTGGTCCGGGTTTCTGGTACTCAATGTTATTGAAGGCAGTACACTTAATTGGTAGTTCTTCGAAAATCTTTGGGATGTCTTCATCTTTATCAGTCACTACCGGTGGATTTCCTAGAAGTTGTTGGAAGTGGCAGTACCAATTATTGACACGTTCTTCCTTTGTCTTTCCTTTGAGGATTCCATTCCTAGAGGTTTCCTTCCACTTACTTCGTTAATGAGCTCCCAAGATAATCTGTGTTGCATGTTTAGGGTTGCCTTCACCACTTATTTTAATTTCTTGTCCAGGTATTCAGAATTGACCTCATCATAGGCTTGGTCGAGTTCTCGTTTACCTGCTTCAAACTCTTGTGCAGACTCTTAACTGTCTTCTGTGACATGTTTTTCATACGTCTATCTTAGCTTCTTTCTGGCAGTTTCTATTTTTCTACTATAACACAATGCCTTTTGCCTCTTCTTACATATTTTTTGTAGTAGTTTCTCGGCAGTTTCTTGATTCGCTGTGATAATGTTTCCATAATGTCACTGTTGGATTGTCATCACAGGTGTCGTTTAGTAGTGTGTATTTGTTTCTGACAGAATATTGGTCTTGCAGTTCTGAATCTTGGACAAGCTTATTCCAGTTGTATTTCACTTCTTTGGCTTGGTTTTGCTGTTTGCTCGTATAGGCTTAATCTAATCTTTGAGGTCACTATTCTATGATCGGATCCAATACTTGCAAACGAATTGTAGGCTTCTGTGTTCAGAATACTATTTTGCCATTTCTTTCTGATCAGGATGTAGTCACGTACTCACGTTGTGCTCTGGATCCACTTGGTAGAATACAGGGCCACAGTTTTGTTACTTTCTTTTGGAATCTGGTGTTTGTAATAACTAGGTTATTTTCCATTGCAAACTCTTCCAATATTTCTCCGTTCCTGTTTGTGGTTTCATGGTAGGCAAAAGGAGCAATATCGTTACAAATTCGAGCATTAAAGTCCCCAATTACTGTCAAGAAATTGTGGGCCGGTACTGATATGGTAGTTTCTTTCAGCTCGTCATTGTAGTCTCTTACCTCATCTTCACTTGCCACATTGGTGGGAGAGTATGTAGATACATGTATAACCGTAGTTTTTGGTTTGCCATTAAAGGTTGCTTGAATGGTTCTGGTCCTTATGTAGCAGATTGATGATATTGCTCGTTGTGCTCGTTGACTTAACAAAATGCCAACTCCACCCACTGCATCTCGTTGTCTATTTCTAGTAGCAGATGCTGTGATAAGTTGGTAGCCCTCTACGATATTATCATATCTTCTGTTCATCTGTATGAACTATCCGATGCTCTTGGATTCCAATAATGTCAATTTTATATTGTTGAGGTAAACCACACAGCACAAGTTTGTTTGTTTTTGTTCCTAATCGTTATTGTGTTTAGGGTTGCAATGTTCCTCAGCTTCATGCATTTCAGAAAAAGAGGTTTCCCTTTACATTCACTGTTATCAGTCACTGCCGTTCCTCGTTTAGTCCCCTAAGGATTTAAGGCACTGACGTCATCATTTTCACTTTGAAGTGGGGAGGTTTCATCATTTGGGAGATTATCAGGGACTCTAACCCTGGTGTTTTTATTTGATGCCATCATAAAGTCTTTCAGTTGCTATTGTTTGCTCGTGGTCGCAACTCCTATACCAGCCGGTGTCAAATCACGTATTGGTTGGTCCCCGGGTTGGTCATTATTTATTAACCGCGTTCCGTTTATATACACAAAACTGTCCGTTTATCCCAGTGCGTTTACCTTCTCCGAGCTACGGTTTTCAATCCGTACGAATCTGGATGCCATCCCTTACTCTTGGGTCTGGGTAGGTATAAGATTTAGCGTAAATTAATCGGTGTTTACCTAGTAACTTACGCCGGTAAGAGGTGCTATTGTATAAGTACTATTATCATGCTAAATAGCGCGATGTGAAACAGCCGCTGTCAGTGGATAGTGGCTACTACATGCGCTATTAATTATGCTTTTATGAAAATTAAACAATTCTTATTATTATTGAAACGCCCTCCTTTGGAAATTTCAACCCCTGCCAAGTCCCGTTGTTTCAAACGCCCTCTGCCGCCACTATCAATCAAAGTTCAACATTCAACTCAACGTACTATTCAATATCTGTACATCCTGCCGATATATCAATTGCGGGCACGTAGGGCCCTTTGGGGTTCTTGTCTGGGGTCCCATACATGCCAAGGTTGCTGTCATTGGTGTTATTGTATCCTAACATCCAATGCAATAAGATTCATCCATGTATATACCTCTTTGGCTGAATGAAGCAGTTGGGGCACATGGGGATACTGCCTGGGGCCACGTAAAGGCAAAAGTGGCTGTCATTGGTAATTGTGAATGTAATAGTTTTAATGCAAAAAGATTGATCCATGTTCCAATGCAAAAAGATTCATCCATGTTCCAATGCAAAAATATTCATTCATGTTCCAATGCAAAAAGGTTGATCCATGTTCCAATGAAAAAGATTCATCCATGTTCCAATGCAAAAAGATTAATCCGTATTCCAATGAAAAAGATTCATTCATGTTCCAATGCAAGAAGATTCATTCATGTTCCAATGAAAAAAGATTCATTCATGTTCCAATGCAAAAAGATTGATCCATGTTCCAATGAAAAAGTTTCATTCATGTTCCAATGAAAAATATTCATCCATGTTCCAATGCAAAAAGATTAATCCATGTTCCAATGCAAAAAGATTCATCCATGATCCAATGCAAAAAGATTCATTCATGTTCCAATGCAAAATGATTCATCCATGTTCCAATGCAAAAAAGTTGATCAATGTTCCAATGCAAAAAGATTAATCCATATTCCAATGAAAAAGATTGATTCATGTTCCAATGCAAAATGATTGATCCATGTTTCAATGCAAAATGATTCATTCATGTTCCAATGCAAAATGATTCATCCATGTTCAAATACAAAAAGATTGATCCATGTTCCAATGAAAATGATTGATCCATGTTCCAATGCAAAAAGATTCATTCATGTTCCAATGCAAAATGATTCATTCATGTTCAAATACATAAAGATTGATCCATGTTCCAATGAAAATGATTGAACCATGTTCCAATGCAAAAAGATTGATCCATGTTCCAATGCAAAAAGATTGATCCATGTTCCAATGAAAAAGATTCATCCATGTTCCAATGCAAGAAGATTCATTCATGTTCCAATTATAAATATTCATCCATGTTCCAATGCAAAAAGATTCATCCATGTTCCAATGCAAAGATTCATCCATGTTCCAATGCAAAAAAGATTAATTTATGTTCCAATGCAAAATGATTCATCCATGTTCAAATACAAAAAGATTGATCCCTGTTCCAATGCAAAAAGATTCATCAATGTTCCAAAGCAAAATGACAGATCCATGTTCCAATGAAAAACCAAGATTTTCACCTGGGTATTGAAAAACTTGGTTTTTCAATTGATAAACCAAATTTTTCTAATTATGTTACGTTCCGCGTCGAAAAACTTGGTTTTCAATTGATAAACCAAGTTTTTCGAATTATTGGGCATTATACTTTGATAAACTTGGTTTTTCGATCGAAAAACCAAGATTTTCTCCAGCCAACTGAAAATCTTGGTTTTTTTAAATCGATAATCTTGGTTTTTTATTTGAAAAACCAAGTTTTTCGCCTAGCTGTCGAAAAACTTGGTTTTTCAATTGATAAACTTGGTTTTTCACTCGACAAACTTGGTTTTTCGGCGAAAAACTTGGTTTTTCGAGTTACGTGGACATTGGGCCTGCCATAGCCGTCGCACAAATGCTTTAAAACCAGGTAGAACAATTATGGGCGGCCAAAGGGGTCAAAGTGGTATAAAAGTATGAGAAAGGTGTCGATATAAAAGAAAGGTGTATAGAAACTAGAGAAAGGTATAGGATTAAGATAATAATGCGCGACTTTTTACATTTCAGATTACAATCGTGAAGGTTTCATCTTTTTAATAAAACAAAGTCGGCCGAGTGAACCAATGACGGGTAACTTAATAGGGAGGTAAGCTACCTCCCTAGTAGTAGTTATGCTCTAACTGTAGCGTAACTTACTAACGATGTTATTCTTAGAGCATAACTGGCGAGTATCACCAGAATAGCAACTAGCGAGGTAAATATCCACATTAAAGGGGATAGCGCATGGTGAGGAAAAGAAACCGCTGACGACGATTTTGTACCAGCTAAACCTTAGCTCATAACTAATACATCACTTACATCATACGATAGAAAATGCGTTCAATCAAATGAAGGATGGTTGATTGAGCGCGCCGTCCACATTGGGTTAAGAGGTTGTTGTAGAGTCGCACACAATACCGCTTGCATGTAAACATACGTAGAACAATTACAGACTGCGCCTACATATGTCCAACTTTTTAGATTCAAATAGTCGCCGCGCGCTGTTCAATTTTCGTTAGAATCCTCACCATGACCGCTTCCCTTTAATCAGCATAGTCCCCTTACAAAATTAATTGGCGCATATGCCAAGTGTTAACCTATAGTTTACTGTAACATTCTGACGTGAATGGTCCTCCGTAATATTAAAAATGTGTCGTCCCTCGCTAGGTCATAGGTGAGTGTAAATCAAGAATCACGTGGAGTCGGCCTGCGATCCGGAAAAAATGATGCAATTTTATGGGCAAAAATTTCGAAGTTTGTTTACCGCTTTTTCAAAAAATAAGAACTATCATGACATTACAAACATACATGTATTTTGGGCGAGGGGCACATACAAACATTGCACCAAAAAGCACAATTTTAATGACAAACACAAGCACCCAATGGAAACAATGATATACAATTATAACACATCTCTTAACACGAAACTTCCGTGGCGTGGATACCTTGTCCTTCGCTTGTTAACCGCAGAACCCCGGTTCGATCCCCAGACCACGCACGGCACGATATTCTTTTTTTCTTCTTCTTTTTTTCGTTCTTCTAGTTCTACCCTTCCACTCACAATCATGTTGAAACTTGGCTTTATCAGTTTTTAATTAATTAAAACAATAATAAATTATTTATTTAGACATTATTTAAGATCCTTGGACAATTAGTACATTTTGGTCAAAATATTACCCAAAGTCGGTGCGATTAGTGTTTGAATGGGCAAAAGGAGTTGATCTAAATATTGACTTAAAAAATCACCAAATTGCATGAATGGATTTAAAAATATATAAAATCTTTCAGCCTATGAGGGGTCACATTCCACTTCAAATAGACACCCCCTGGGCATGCAAGCGCAATTGGTCCTTCAGCATCAGTGAATCATCCCCTCCAATGTGCACAACAAATTTACGCTACTGCGTAATCGACTGACTTGTGGCATAAAACGTTATGCCCCAACTTACTCTTGGGTCCGGTCAGGTATAACATTTAGCGTAAATTACCCGCCAGTTACTAGCCTAGTAGCTTACCCCGCATTAGCGCTCTCAAAAGTTTGGGTTACGCCTCAGTTACTAGCGAGGTAGCGCTATTCTTCAGCTGCCCGTCATTGGTGCACTCGGCCGATATCTAAGACCTATGGCGAAAGTCCGGCCAAAATATTCACATTTGAAGCTGCAATCCAAGATTTGTAGGGACTTTCGTACCCCTGCACGCTGGCCCGCGGAAGCTTATGGTGGTGTGTACCCTTTGAAGAGGACTGAAATTTGAAAATCATTAGTTATTTCATATCATTATCTTCCCACGGGTATTTACCACATATCCTGAAAAAATCAGTTCAAATGATTCATTACTTTTCTAGTTAGAGCAATTTTCTACATGCTATGCAAAATAAATCGGGTGCCCCCCACCCCCCCCCCACCCCCACCCCCCCCCCCCCCCCCCATTCTAGACCCCTTTCTCTAATTTATACACCTTTCTCCATTCTAGACCCCTTTCTCTTTATATCCTAGACGCCTTTCTCTAAATAACACACATTTCTCTATTTTATACGCCTTTCTCTAAATTACACACCTTTCTCCATTCTAGGCCCCTTTCTCTAAATTACACATCTTTCTCCATTTTAGACACCTTTCTCTTAGTTTATATCTACCTTGCGTACATTCTCTTAATCCTATACCTTTATCTAAACTGCGCCAATAAAGTATCTAAACACTTTCATATGGTCAGATTTATCGGAACCAGAAATAGTATGCAAAAGATTAGGTAATTCATTTGATTCACAGTTATCTTCTGCGCATTTTGACACCTCTTTTGTTGCGCTACGATGTTATTTGGCGGATTTATGGGCACTTGAGTTCGAATTCAAAATTTGCAAAAGTTCCTATTCACCCCAATTCCAGAAAGGAACTCACACAAGCATCACACACAGACAAAATCAAGACAAAAGACACCAGTTTTATTAATTAAAATGTATTGATTTATGCCTCCCATCTCTGACTCTTTTGTTTTGTTATTGACAATTTATGCTGATGTTCATCGCAATCGATTTATCCAACGCGCGATAAACAAATCATTTATAAAAGGCGGGCAAAAATAATGCTGATCTTATTCGTCACAATACAACGCTCTTGCTTGAATAGGGGCTTTTGCAACTTTTGAAGTCGACCTTAAGCCACTCAAGTGCCCATAAAACCGCAAAACAACATCGTAGCGCAACAAAAATGGGTGTCAAAATGCGCAGAAGATAACTGTGAATCGAATTAATTAATTATTTGTTTGCATACTATTTCAGGTTCCGATATATCTGACCATTTGTAAGTTTTTAGATACTTTATTGGCGCAGTTTAGTTTCTTTATACACCTTTCTCTCATATCGACACCTTTCTCATATACTTGTATATACCATTTTGACCCCTTGGCCGCCCATAAACAATAGCGTGTACACACAGATTGACTATCTGTGGTGTACACGACGAGTAGGCCTACTGCCTGTATAGCCATCATCTAATGCTATGTTTAAACCTAGAACAATGCGACTTCCAACATCTCCCAGTATCCAGCCCTGCCAGTATCGATGTCCATCGGAAATAATTATAATACAAGTTCAATGAGATATGCGAACCAAATTCCCATCCCATGTCAACTTTGACTACAATACCGTATTTCATTAAAATAGCCAGGTTCTTAGACTTTCCACTAATTTATGCTCAAAAGACTGCAATATCAACAAGTAGGCCTACATGAACATTGCTGACCGTCTTTGTTGACGTATTAAAACAATACTTCCAAATTATTTGTTTATCGTTGATTTCCAATTTATAGAAAGTTCTAGAATAGAAACACAGCATACTTAAGCAAAAATTGCTGTCAAAATGGATACTTTTTAAACCACCCTCATCATGGTGAATAGACCTGTTCCTCTTTATTCATAATCCAAGCATGGATAATCAAAACAAAGACATCGCGTCAATCATATCATCCCTCTCGATCTTAAATTGAAGATAAAGAGCCCCTTCTGACACCTTGCGTTCATCATCCCACGGAAGTGCTTCCAAATATCATCCTAAATCCATTAACAAAGTAACAAGGCGGGGTATAAACTAGCAGCGTGTTGCTTTTGATTATGAAATCACAGACTCCGTGTTGAAATATACCATTTACTAGTGAAAACTGATTATTCCCAAGATTATCAGTCGGTGATTTATAGCTATGAACCTGCGCAATATACAGCTGTATTGGTTCTGGTTTCTGATATTCATTTCCGTTTTTGATTCCCAGTCGGTTTTCTCATCGAACAAGTGCGCTTATAATTATGATGTAGTCTATGGGTCCAAAACCATAAACCAGGAATCAACGAAAATTTGGACTGAGCAAGAGCCACAAAGGCACCGCATCTTGCGCTGCCGGAAAACGATTACATTTGATTTGCTGTTGTTTTTCGGGGGTAATAGTCTGGTGTTGGACAGCTGTCAACAAGAAGTTTGAGTAGACCATATATCAGTGAACGGTCGATGGGTTCGCATGTGCAGTTGGGGTAGCCTTTCCATTTAGTACATCATCAGTGATTTGGTTCCTGGTATTGGTATATGCCTATACAACGCACATATCTGTTTATCATTCTAAATTTAAAGAATTGGAAAACAGAAAAATAATTTTTACTGTGAATATTTTGACCTGAAAGATTTGTTGATTGAAACATCTCGCACAGTAGTAGCTTCAACTACCAGTAGCAGAAGTAGAACACATCGGTTTTTTGGTAGCATTTTACGTTTGATGGATCTACCGTCATGACCGTAGGACAGTGAGGCGACGATCCGCGCGCGTGACAACTAATTTATATTGTGTGACTCGAGGTGTAGATGATTATATTTGATTTGATTTTGGGTTGATTTTACTCCAAATAAATTGGAACTTTTGTGTGGAAACATTTCTCTTTGAAGTTTGTTTATAAACTGGTTTCAGGACTGCTGCTGCGCTGCGTCACGGATACTTCACCGGTCCCCGAATTATCAGATACACCATTTATACCGAAAGCGACAGCAAAATGCCGAAACGAAAACTTTCCGACGCCTTTCAATACACAGAAACCGAAATGAAATGTCATTCAGGTGAATTTGACTCTGGAAGCGAAAGCCCTTGTTCTGCGGACAAATTGAACCAGAATGGGGATAACACGTCAACGATGCCACTTCTTGATGGCAACGTCCGCGGCGAGCCGCGGCAACGCGTAGCAGCTAATGCCCGGGAACGAGACCGTACACATAGTGTCAACTCTGCCTTTACGGCACTTCGGGATCTGATCCCAACCGAACCAAAGAATAGAAAACTTTCCAAAATTGAGACATTGAGATTGGCAACTAGCTATATCAGCCATTTGGGAACAGTTCTCCTGGTCGGTGACGAAGCCATTGATCATCCTTGTATGCACCAGTCATTTAGAGGTGAGGATTCAGGACCAAGAGTGATTTGCACATTTTGCTTGAGCCATGGTGGAGACGTCGTCGGTGGTGGTACCACTATGAAAACTGGAGGATTTTCCTCGAATAAAGGCATGCATATGGTGAGTATTAGTCAAACTGAAGTTAATTCTGAGTTGTAAAAAGCCCGATTAAAACTGTCCATATTTAGGAATTGGTGATAATATTATATGGTCATAGATGACACAGATCATGCAGATCCTCTATCTTTACGATTTTCAGAAAAAAAGACAGCTTTTTCATGATATATGCCAATTTGGTAACATGGTTCATGCAAGGATCTATGGTTCATTCAATGAATTGGACATTCATCAATTATTCATCATGAACCGATTCATTATTGAATGTAAAAAAGGCCGGGTACGATTCCCTTTTGAAGTCCATTGCGCATGGCTATACATTGAATAACCTCTTTGGTAGGCCAGACGGTGGGGCATAGTATAGTATCCAGTGTCATGTGTGTAGATAGCAATGACTGGTGTGGTATAAGGTTTATAGCCTAGTGTTTTAATCCATATTATTCTGTGTAACAATTGACATCACTATTTCAATGGTTATTAATCTAAACTTTCCCTCCGATTTCTGGTATTTTATTTCTTCACAAAAAGTCCAGTTTCACAAAAAGTCCAGTAATTCTAAAAGCTATATATGTTTCACTCTATAGAGTGAAACATAGAGGAGTGTTTACAAATTGTCCATTCATTTTGTCTTAATGAAATTTGAATGTTTAGCATTGAAATACGTTCATGTTTAGATAATACTATAGTAATAGCCTCGTATGAAATAAGATTATGATAACAGTGTTAAAATGCTAAACACTTACCTTTAATAAACACTATCATTGCGTTGCTGTGTTTTCAAAACACTGAATGATCATTTTGCTACATTGGGTGGGCATATATTTACATTCACACTTCGAAACATCTGCATGTTATTACATGAGGAAAATGTGTGTTGTCATATTATTTTGTTTCTCAAATAAATGTTACGGATATTGTTTAGATGAATTAAAATCGTATGCCAAAGGAAATTGCTCGCAGATTTTTGGCTTTGATTTGATTTGCGACATACTTTCTTTTTCTACATTGAGAATAAACCCGTGTGTTCATCATCACCAAACGCCTCGTTCACTGCCATCAGGCAATATATTGCGGCTGCTACCGGCATGTCTGTTTCTCAGTGTACGGCTGACTTGGTATGCCAGAAGGTTTGGGCTCTTGGGGAAAGTCTCATCTCGTGTTTGGCATTTATGACGTATGTAGCACTCAAGAAATACAGCATTCAGTTCTTTTGTAGGCGTACGGGTTTTAATTTTTACTGAATTTATGGAAATGTACAGCTGCCACCAATGTAGGTCCCCATAGGGGTCACTTTTTAAAACATGAAATATAAAATTTAAAGAATAAACCCGGAAAGTATAAAACATCAGAAACATTCGTTCTAACAACAAATCTAATCTCGTTTAACGGCTCAGGTCCAGCTGTCTCGTTTGCAACATAAAACGTGTCATACTCAAATTAAGATGAACTATATTTTGACAATGCCTGTTAAAAGAAAATCACTATAAATTACTAGCATGTCAACGGATCCCATTAGGCCATAGATCTGTCATCGTATAGAGAGCTTGTTCCCAAGCTTGTTAGACTGTTTTGTTTTTAGTCCACGATATGGCGACCAGTATTATTAAAATTGACATTGAAACGCTACATTGATACATTGTAAATCGGTAACATCAATGCAACTTCGGCGACTCCATAGGGTAAATCGAGGAAATAGACCTAGTTTGAAATGTACGATAAGACCCATTTTCCTATTTTACCTTCGTTATTTACTCATAGCCTGGTCCAGATTTTGTAAGAAATATGCAAGTTTGATCACCGTTTTATTCTTTTATCTATTTTATATCGAAAAATCCATATATAGAGCGATCACAAATCCTTTAAAACATGTCTTTGTAACGGTATAGCCTGAAATGTTCACAAACATCGGAAACTGTGGACGACCGCGTGAATTTGTATTTACTTGGCCCTTATAATAAATCATGTTTTTATGAGAAAAACCTGCTATAAAAAGTTGAAATGTGGAAGTGTTCCATCGATCAATCACGCAAACCATCTTACTGATCACGTGTTATTTACTAGGGTTTTATATAACACAGTGTTTCCACCTGACACAATTAATCACTATTCCTGATTACCAATGTCATCATAGGGTTTTCACGATTATATCAGTATTTATGATTATACAGGCTTTATATTGCAGACCTTTAGACCCTACTTTTATTTGTCTGGCAATTTTCACGATTTTCACCGATTGCCTATACATACGACCACGCAAATACTGTATAGGCCTACCCAGTGCCCATTATTATCTTACGTATACACAGAGAATATTAATTCGTCAAAAATATGGTCTTATTTGACCAATTAAACATTTGTCATGGAAGGTTCGTCAGTTAAGACATATTTTGTAATGCTAAACAATTATTTTTGATGATAAATGACCAATTAGTAGTATTTTTAAATAATTTTCAACATAGCAACATATTTCCACGACACATAATTATTTGACTTTCAATGACAAATGAATGAATGACAAATTAAATGACAAATTAAAAGAATAATTTTTAAACAATAATTAGTCATTTAATATGAATGACAAATTAAATGGCAAGTAAATGACTTATCTTAATTTGTCATTTCATTGATAATTATTCATTTAATTAGTCCTTTCAAATGTCATTCATTAATTTGTCACTAAAAGTTAAATATATTTCAGTCAAGGAAATGATTGTTACGATTAAAATTAACTACAAACACTCCACTTTTAGCATCACAAGAAATGTGCACCATTACAGAATATTTCATGAATCACAAACCTGCCATTTCTTATGACAAGTTTTTAATTTGTCAAATAAGACCAAATTTTTGACGAATTAATATGCTCTGTGTACTGGCACACGCACAGTGGCAGTAAGGGGGGGGAGGTTATTTTGCAAATTCTAACTTTTTAATATGAATTACCAAAATATGGTATCACATCACCATTATATGAAATATAATAGGAATATGAAAGAATTTTATTCAAAAAAATGTCTAACCCCCTAGTACATGCCCCTTGACAATTTTGATACAATGTTTCCAAATTTGGAAGGCTTGTATAGCAGACGACATTAACGTAAGCTGAAAATAGTGTGAACACATAATTATGATTACGCGCTTTTAAATTACCTACAATTTACAATGTGAGTTGCGTGTGTTGCCATATTGATTTATAAATGTTAAATTAGTTCCATAAATTATGATGGTATTTGGGTCTTTTATAGGTCAGTTTGGTGTAAAATGTTCATAGGAAATGAGGATAACGCGTCATTCCTCATACTTCTTGAATCTGAATTTCCGAACGTGTTGTAGTGTTTATGCAAACGTTTATCGTAGAAATGCCTCCTATACCTTTACACGTAAAACACAAAAATAAACGTGTTTAAGTGTTTATTAAGTGTTATCAGAAATATAATAGCACATACACAGCCAATCCAGAATTCCACAAATTTCACTTATTGTACAGCTTCAGAATGCTGTAAATTTGACATCGTAAATAACCTGATTAATTACAGCACTGTAATTATGACCCAACTTGGTGTGTGTGTGTTTAATAGTAGATGATTGTCTAAGTCGGGGTGAGTGAGAGGTGTCCTACTGTGAAAGTGGTGTGTATCTGGTGTGTAGGGTAGAGCTCTGCCATATAAATCATCACTAAAATAGTCACTGTCGATGAGTGCTATTAATTCCTTATAGCACTCGGCAGCTACGCTGCCTCGTGCTATAAGTCATACTAAACGTTTCTTTTTACAGTGTACATGGTGCATTGTGCAGGAGCTCTGAGACTGGTTGGTGTACATCTCATAGTGCCAAGTTCTTGTCACTATAAACTACTTCCAAGAAGTACTATGTAGGCCTACTCAAAGCTATACCAGCCTTTCATCTGCTCTAGATGACATAAATGCGCAGTTAGCGCACTGATGCCAATTGCTTATAGAGTTCGCCGATTTTACAACGCTTAAATAGGGTTTTGGTTAGATTTAGTGTTATATTTAGTGCTAGAGTTAGTGGTAAAGTTAGGGTTAAGGATAAGGAGAGGGTTAGGAACAGGGTTCATTCAGTAGGTGAAAAGATAAATCAGCGAACTGTGTATAGTACAACCCAAATACTGATCTTCAACACACCAGCATTCTCCTTTTGCTCGATGGACAGATCCAGACCTATGAATTATGATGATAAGTGACATTTGTGATTCTATAAAGTAGGAGAAGCCTTCCCAGATGAAGTCATAAAGATGTTCAGATACTCCTGCCTGAACTTTTCCTCGGGTTTCCAGAGGCTGATGGGAGACAATTTTACCATCGGGGTATGATCCTTCAGCTAAGCATGCTGTATGTTGCATGGATCCAGAGAATTGACAAGGCACCTATCCATAATATATTAATCTTGCATCTACGAGCTTTCCAGGCGACGATCTATCAAAGCATCTTCAATTCAAGTTAGAGTCAAGTATACTGACCTCATCAACAGGGTATTTCAGAGTCAAGACAAAGATACCAAATATAATCACTTCATGTAATTGGTATGTGGAAAAGAAGAGTTTGAAGAAACAAGGAATGGAAAGCACAGAAATTGCCAATCTCACTATGGATAGAAGGAGAAATAAAGATCTAACTGAGCTCAAAAGATCGGGTATACAAATGTAAATATAACCCAGACTTTGGATGCAGTAGTGGTTGATCTGGAATTGAAATACAAAAGAATCTTGAAGTAAGATATCAAAGGGATACAAGTCTTTCGATTCTAAATCAAGTGATGTTTTTAGGCTATTAAAAGATATTATAAAACTGCCCTTGTGACATCGTATGCCCAAAATGTGGCAGAATGGGACGTCTAAGCAGTGGTATCAGTGACTGACTTCAATGAAGTATGGTATTCTTTCTAGATGTACATAAGTGATGACATTATCCCAGATGATAAGCTGTTTATGTTATTGTCAATACATTTGATCAAACCCAGCATTTACCATAAACAAATAATCATTTATAACAAACCCATGATTCACGTTTTATTTCCGCTGCTATGATAACCTACATTATGCATAGTGCAAGTCTGCCGAATTCAGCAACCTTGTTACCAAACCTTCAAGGGGCATGTACACAGGGGAGTCAATCAGTCAATCATGATTTGTAATGGATCATATTCTTCACTGCAAAAACTGCAGAACGTATTCAAATGTAACAGATATAGAACATGTTCTGATGTGTTCTGAACACGTTCAGAACATATCCAAAACACGTTCAGAACATGTTCTAAATCTGTTACATTTTGAACATGTTCTGGAACACCTGGAGAACACACCGTGAACATGTTCTGAACGCGTCATGTGTTCTGCACTTTTTGCAGTGTTGTTATACAAAATTTGGGTTCTGACACTCTAATAAATATGTAACATTCAGATTCATAAACATTTTCGTGATACCATACCTTGTGTGATTCTTTTCTGACCAACCGATTTATTTATTTGCCCAAATCATATAAAATGGACTGAGAACAGCAATGGGATGGGATGAAGCACCATATGTTTTACAAATGCACTCTAGCCGTAGTTTGCGACTGCGTCGCCTTTATACTCGCCTATAACATGATTTCATGATATCGTGACGTGTTGAGCTCATCACAGCTTTCAAAGGGTTGATTTTTGGTCATGAGAATTGTCTGCGAAAACGATTGGATCGGATTTGTTTATATGTTTGGTTTTCCTAAAGTGACGCCTGTCACACGCCACGTGCCCGTGATATATGTAACGCAGTGGGGGAAAAGTATATAGACAGTTTTATATGGTTTCATCAAACGTAAACTTGTCATGTTTTTAAATTGACCGCCGTGGTGAAGAAGAGCGTGACGAATTTATTCTTGAAAGTTTGTTTGTTTGTTTGTTTTTTTACACGATCGGTCCATCGGACACACGCTTAGCGCTTGGGTCCTCAAAGGACCAGACTTGTTTGAATTAATAATGCTGTAGAGTAAAAGTTTGATATGTGTTTATCATTATCTTTAGGTCTATATAATTGTTACTTGCCTATTTTACATCCGGGTGAAAATCCTATCCCGACAAAATAACAACAATTTCCCATTTAAAAAGAGATTTTGCCTTCCAAATATCTATATTGGCCTATGATTTCTTCTTTTTTTGCAAGAAGTTCCCTGAATTGTCCATTTATTTATCATACTTGCCGTTTTATGTTCGGAGTGGTTTGCAGTGGATATGACTTTGTGTTTGTCTATTTTTGTGGTCAACGGTCTTGTATACCATGCTTCAAGTTGTTATTAGCGAATCTTGTATTTCATTGCATTTTACAAAAATCTGTACCAAATTCTGAAATCGCCATCTTATTGGTAAAACAATGTATAGCTAGGTTCTAAAATACAATTTCATTTCATTGCAAAGAGAGTGTTGTACGATCAAACTCAGGTTGGCACTTCCAGAGGTCATGCCTCCTATGTGAAAAAATAACAATTAGTTTGATATTAAATTGAACTACATAGTTTGATAATTGGGACCGAAGAGTGATGATTGGTAGTAGAACTTATAGTACAATTGAATCGACGTACTGGCGCCAAATATATATGATGGCGGTCGTGAAAAAAGGGTTCCTAATAATCACATCAGTCATGTTGGCTAAACCTGATGTCAGCACCCAGTAGTTGCCTCGCCAGGTGCCGCTGATAACCTGAAAATAAGTAGTGTATCGTTTGCAAAGATACGCCATAAGGCTCAACTTAATTTTGATACTATCCCGACTTCGCTTCCTAAACATCAAAAGAGAACCCAAAAAAAGTACCATGTATAGGAATTTGAACTTTCAGTTTGTTCTGCTTCATCCTTATGTGTTGAGCCCGTTATGGGAAATTTTGGGTTTACTTTGGGGTTTTTCACACTTTCGGTTTTAGGGTGTGTTTACCTCCTTTATTGTCACTTGCACTGACTTGATGCCTGCATCATCATGATCATCGTTTTCGTTGGATGTGTAATTCTAGCCTACATGTAGTGCTCACATTTGCATTGTTTCACTGGGAGGAACCTGACCCGGTACCTTATCATGAGAACGATAATCAATTTTCGATTTGTTGATTTCGGGAAAACTATATACATAATGCATCTAAAATCCACAAGATCCTTTTGATCAAAAGGGCATCATGTGAGATTTTGTGAGAAGTTGGTTTGGGATCAAAGGTCTTAGATACGGATTATGATATAAGATTAGGATATGGTTGGCGTAAGAGTTTGAACTCTTTTTTGGGATTAGGATCAATGTCTCTGAAGGGGAGACCGCTAATCCTGGATAGGCCAATGTCACAACCGCGTGGGATTTAGCGAGGAAATAGCCAGACATATTTTTTTGCAAAAACAACTTACAAACATCGACGAATTAAAACCAGTTAATATTGACCTGGTCATGTGGATTCGTTATGATTTGAAGAAAATAATAATAACAGACCAATCCATTGTCTGATTGTCCCATGTTTATTGGAAGTGATTGTATTTTAAAGCAGAGGGGTGCCAGTAGTCCAAGCTCGCGCTGTGAACACATCTCGAAAAGTGTCGATTGTTTTCCCGGATTCTGAATCCTTATTCACAAAGATTTGATTCAATCTTCAGAAGTTTATATAGATCCATATGAATGAAAACATTCCTTAAGCATGAACACATTTCTTTAATTGGTCACTTAAGTGGCGCGAGATTTGATATTCCTTGAACTACACGCAGTGAGTTTCAGACCACGTTTACTTAAAGATCAAGCTTATCTGATGAGACGTGTTGTTGCGATTAAGCCATATCATGCGAATGCGCGAAAATAATTTACTATAGGCCTATATATAGCTTAAAGGGACACAATGTCATGTTGAATTTTTTTAATTTTAATTAATTTAGTTCAGAATTCAAGATGAACATTAAAAATTGACATTATTGTTGTTTCTACTAAAAAAACCAAGCAAAACTTGATTAAAACAGTATTTTAAATATGTTGGAATACCACCCTTAACCATGTAAAATGCTGATCTGCCGGAGATCAGCATTTTTGAATCGACGTTTTGTTGTACAAACAGGGCCGATTTATCTTAATCCTTATAGGTGTAAGTTCACAATTGTAAAAATATACAAATCCCAGTTTTTATCATATATTTTTGTAATTGAGGGCGCTGCCACCACCACATCTCTTAATGCCCCTTTAAAAATGAGATCAAACAATGAAGTTATATAAAATATATATGTTTATTTCTTAAAACTGATGATACGCTCAAATAATTCACAAGGAAGGTGGTATAGACGCAAAATATACCTGAAATATGCGCCTCAATCACGAGAGTCCAAAAGTGGTAACAGTCATTCGAATCTGAACTTATAAATAGTCTGTACAACCCCAAGAGAAATCAAAACGCCCAGAAACTGCCTGAAAAGATCATAGACCTCCGAGTCTATACGAAAAGATTGGGCGGGTATGTTGCCTATGGCTAGTTTTGCATTTGGTAGGCATTAACTTGAAATGGAGACCTGTGTGATTACATGCTTTGATTCTGATATAAACTAATGATGAGTGAATACGACCTCAAAGAGCACGCAAGATACAGCAAGCAGCAAATACTTTGTGTGTGCTTTGACGCTTTGATTGTCATTTCCATCAGTCTATTTTGTAAAACAATGAACGTATTGCAGTATATAGGCTATTTGGTTCATAAAGTAATGCACACTAAAATATATAATACATGATTGTTTTTCTCTAACTATAGGGTCTTCAATTGGAGGGTGTGGGTATGAGGGGTCAGGCCTGTGACCGGGGGGGGGGATAACCGACCATTTGTGTTAATACACATAAGAGTTTGTCATTTCATTTGGGGGAAAGCCATCTGGCAGGGGGAAGTGCCCCAACCCCTTTCTAGTTACGCCCCCTGTTTATTTCCAGGCTCTTCCATCCATCACGTCATGTAGTTTCCTTTTTGGATGGAAAGGAGTTAAATCTATTTATGCAGCAGTAAACTGACGAGCTCTTATAAATAATGCAAAACCACAGCACGGCATAATCAGTGATAATGTAACCTCTTTGGCCTCACTTTGGTTGATCAAAAATGCCGGTTTAACGGTGAGTTTTCCATTGTATTTCGGTTGCAGTTCAATGACCCCATGCACACCTCAGTCTAAAATGACCTCAAGTGACCTTGTATTCAGGTAACATTTGAGCAAAATCAGCAAACAAACAAACACCGCTGAACTTGAACTTGAAATGTTAACTACTTTGTATTGTACATTTAGAGGTCAAAATATGCACTTTATTAGTACATGTATGTATGGTCGTCTGTTTATTTAACACTGGCTAAAACAAAAGTCTTGTGTCGGCTCGGCTGCTCCAAACAAGTGTGCGTCGCAACCTCAGCCATTTTGGAATAAAGATTTATGACATGAAATAAACATTGTTATGCATTGGTTAACTTGGGTTGAACAAGTCACCGGTTATAAATGAATTGCATCCGGCTTTTGTTTTTATATGTAGGCTATTCTGGCGTAGTTGGTATTCGAACATCATTCGAACACACCCCTACAAAAACAGTATCATAGAAATCGACAATCAACTGTTTAGATCCTTTAACACCTAAATTGATTATTTGAAAATGTTTTAGGATATTAAAAAAGAAGTTTTTTACACTTCGTTTGATTAATTGTATATAGCCTATAGGTTTGTTTTCTTCAAGAAAGCTGCGTGATTGAAGCCTCCGAATCCGTAGGATAAAATAAGCAGATGCTATTGAACAATAGTTTCAATAAACAATGAAAACACTATAGAACAGCTTCAATAGATTCATAGATATTGGCCGATGGTTTGATTTGGACCTATTCCATTTAAAGGGGCATTAAGAGATGTGGTGGAGGCAGCGCCCTCAATTACAAAAATATATGATAAAAACTGGGATTTGTATATTTTTACAATTACCGGTATATTACATGATATATGAACTTACACCTATAAGGATTAAGAAAAATCAGCCCTCTTTGTACAACAAAACGTCAATTCAAAAATGCTGGTTGCGGCTCTGACATGGTTAAGGATGGTATTCCAACATATTTAAAACATTGTTTTAATCAAGTTTTGCTGGGTTTTGTTTAGTTAGTAGAAACAACAATAGATGGCAATTTTTAAATGATCATCTTGAACTCTGAAGTAAATTAAATAATATTAAAACAATTCAACATGACATTGTGTCCCTTTAACGTAATAGAGGAACCGCAATAGACCATGAAGCTAATAAGTAATAGCTTCATGAAATGACCAATCACGACAATATCGGCTTCGTGTTTTTTAACGATGCGACTGGTTTCGCTTGCGATATAGGGTCAATTGGGGTAAATGGAACGCTTAAGCATAAATGCGTTCAAAACCAAAGACAAGGCATGTTATTCAGAGAACTTTTGCGTTTTGATTTAAAATAGAGTTCATGAGGCCCCTTTTTATCGATTGTGTAAATATATAGTATATCTTTATTAATAATCAATTTTGTCTATTGCAGCAGAGTCTTCCAAGTTGCTCCAAATTTAGTCTGCATTGGGTAAATGGAACGGCAGTTGGGGTAATTGGAACTGGGGTGTTTCTTGAAGAAGCTTGTTATTCATAAGCATAAGAATATCATTTTTTAACAGATATTTTCGAAGGGTGCCTCCAGGGACCTCTAGCACCAGCAAAGTACAGACTCGAAACGGATTTGAAATCATTTTAATTCATGAGAAAAAACTGATTTGTTTAAATGTCACGTTTAAATCTAACAACTGATAATTGCATATTTGGGCATACTGGAAGATTTGGGTAACGTTAAGATATTTAATGACAACTAGGACACTTTGCTGACCTACCATAAACCATGATACTGGTGTATACCGATAGCTGTACCGTGAAGGGAAGACCCACACACGATATAGGCTGCAAAATCTGGAAGACATAGCTCGCAGCGCTTGTGTTTTCTGTTTCACCTTTCTCCCCATTCCCTTTCAGCCTCAGTGCTTACATTACAATCATAAAGTGTGCAGCTTTAGGCTACAAGGCAGGGATTTCAAGTGAGTTTATCTTGAATCGTGAAATTTTAATATGCTGATAAACGATATTCTGGGAAGTTAAGGATGAACTGATTTATCTGAATTCGAGGATAAGCCTTCTGGTTCACGAACATACAATTTGGTCCGGGACTTTGGTAAAACCCGAGGCTCAATTGCGCGTGAAAAACCACGAATTGTGGGAAAATTGTTAGACAATTACTATTTTGGAACTCGAAGGGTTAACGGCGCACGTAAGAATAAAATCCACTCAGATATTGGTAGTATTATGACAATCACTCGCGACTGATTCGTTGTCAGTGGCCCGAAGCGGCACAAGAGATGGGAGACAGTTCGCTTTAAAACTTGATATGGCGTGAAAAATGGGCACTGAACATCCACGAATTGTTAAGAAAACTCTGAGAGGGCGAAGATCAAGAGAGTTTAAGCGTCACTCGATATGCCCTGCAGATAAACCTTACGTTAAGTTTTCTGGTGGCATCGTTAAAGGTAGTTTCCTGTGTGGTTTAGTTCATCTTTGGTCATGTTGATATCAAGTTAAATATAAGCAAAATTTGCTAATTGGAAAATAATCAAAGGTAGTGTGATGTGAGTGTGTTCAGCCCAGCATATCGTAGAGATATTCAACGTGTATTTTATACCTTTGAAGTTATCTGAATTTTTAGACATTTGTGATTTGATTTCGTTTTTAGACATTTGTGATGATTTGATTTCGCTGTAGACAAATCCAATATTTTGATAGTTCACTATTTTTGTGGATTTGTCCACAGCTAAATCAAATCACAGATACATTTTGTACCTGTTGTATGCCCTAACTATATAGTTTTCAGACAAGTTAGACACCA
The DNA here is from genome assembly GCA_035610835.1 of Ophiura sarsii. Taxonomy (NCBI): domain Eukaryota; kingdom Metazoa; phylum Echinodermata; class Ophiuroidea; order Amphilepidida; family Ophiuridae; genus Ophiura; species Ophiura sarsii. The sequence goes on from CM069452.1 coordinate 23,685,634, forward strand.
TTTTGGCCGGCTACTATTAGAGAGCACATGCTTTTTAGTATTTCAACATTAATATTATTATGAATTATGCTTCCAAAAGACAAACCAACAGTTTTTGTCTCGCTGAACTATGTTCAGAAAGAGAAAATCTCTTACATGAGCAGTTCAGATTTAATTCCTACAATATATCGCACAAGAAGGCGGTCGCGAAAGCAAGCGAGACTAGTGGTTCGAGAACCGCCTTGTTTAACAATACTTCCGACAAATTTGACAGACTGTAAAATCACATGGTGGAAACAAATCTGTGGTAAAATGGTCAAAATAGACTGATTGGCATCAATACAAACAGTCCTTCCTTTACAATAGGAAGTATTAAATTGAGCACATATAACTTATAACAGTTAACACTTTCCACGCGGCAGGCAGCTGCAGACGACATTCCAAAATTTCACAAAATGTTTAAAAAATATCAAAATTATGGAATGTCATTACCATATTTGGAATCATCTTGAGAAATGCATTGACATAAGTACAAACATGCCTAGTATCGGGTCAGTAATCCTTGAGATAGACTTTGAAAATTGTGAAAGGTTTCTGAAAAATCTGTTTTGAGTATGGTAAAATAATAGCCGCGTGGAAAGTGTTAACACAATAGTGGACTTGTTTAAATATGATGTTTTATTATGTCACATGAAGCATTGCAATGGCATCACGTGAAAATGTCACGTGAGTTGATTTGATCTTAATCTCATACTCATAGTCATAGGTCAATCCCTTGATCACTATCATATAATATCAAAATTTCACATATCATCTATTAAAATTACCAACATATCTGAGATTATTTAGTTAAAATGATATAAAGTCTGCGATCTAATACTTTATCATGTTTATGTACAACCCATTGGCAATTCATCCTTTTGTCTACTTCTTACATACCAAGTTGGTTAATCATACCATCCTCAACACTTTCCATGCGGCTATTTAGTTTTACCATTTACAAAACAGAAATTCAGAGACCTTTCCCAACTTTCAAAGCCTATCTTAAGAATTACTGTACCAATACTAGGCATGTTTGTACTTCTTAAAATGCATTTCTCATGGTGATTCTAAATAATTTCGACATTTTTGAAACATTTTGTTACATTTTGGAATGTCGTCTGCAGACGCCTGCCGCGTGGAAAGTGTTAACCCTCAATACTCACAAGACAAGCTGGCATTGAGTGCAGATATGATTTTAAAGACACCCTGTCCCTGTGTAATAAAGGCACGCCATCACAAAGAGCATTCCAATTCCCACTGAGAAATTTTACGTAAATATCATCAGACGGTAAGCAAATAGAGTGAAATTCCTTCCCTGATAATTCACTATACTCATCAGTTGAAATTGCCTCACATCATGACGATACCAACATACCAGAAAAGCTTTAAGACTGATCATGCAACAATCCCTTTTAATAACGCCTCTATGTTATTATTACAAGACAAAATAACCGTAGGATTCATTAAAATTTAATATTCCGATGGCATGCGAGATTATGGTACTGACATACTTTCCCGCATATTTTTGGAATCTCAAATGTTATGTTTTCATATTTAATTTGTGATGGATAATTAAAGACTTATCTTAATTCGTATGTAGACCGATTTAGTTGGTACAACCGTTGATAGATATGTACAAGACAAGCTATTACAAGCGTTGATGAGTATGCACGAGACCTTGAACAGCCGTTGATGAGTATGAGCATAGACCTTACAACCGTTGATATGCACAAGACCTTGTACAACCATTGATGAATAAACACAAGACCTTTACTTGTACAACCGTTGATGAGTAATCTGTACAACCGTTGATGAGTATGCACACGACCTTGTACAGCCATTGATGAGTATGCACAAGACCTTGTACAGCCATTGATGAGTATGCACACGACCTTGTACAGCCATTGATGAGTATGCACAAGACCTTGTACAGCCATTGATGAGTATGCACAAGACCTTGTACAGCCATTGATGAGTATGCACACGACCTTGTACAGCCATTGATGAGTATGCACAAGACCTTGTACAGCCATTGATGAGTATGCACACGACCTTGTACAGCCATTGATGAGTATGCACAAGACCTTGTACAGCCATTGATGAGTATGCACACGACCTTGTACAGCCATTGATGAGTATGCACACGACCTTGTACAACCATTGATGAGTATGCACAAGACCTTGTACAGCCATTGATGAGTATGCACACGACCTTGTACAGCCATTGATGAGTATGCACAAGACCTTGTACAGCCATTGATGAGTATGCACACGACCTTGTACAGCCATTGATGAGTATGCACACGACCTTGTACAGCCATTGATGAGTATGCACAATACCTTGTACAGCCATTGATGAGTATGCACACGACCTTGTACAGCCATTGATGAGTATGCACAAGACCTTGTACAGCCATTGATGAGTATGCACACGACCTTGTACAGCCATTGATGAGTATGCACAAGACCTTGTACAGCCATTGATGAATAAACACAAGACTTTTTGTACAGCCGTTGATGAGTAAGCACAAGACCGTGTGCAACCGTTGATGAGTATGCACAAGACCTTGTACAGCCGTTGATGAATAAACACAAGACTTTTTGTACAGCCGTTGATGAGTAAGCACAAGACCGTGTGCAACCGTTGATGAGTATGCACAAGACCTTGGACAACCGTTGATGAGAATGCACAAGACCTCGTACAACCGTTGATGGGTATACACAAGACTGTGTGCAACCGTTGATGGGTATGCACAAGACCTCGTACAACCGTTGATGCGTATACACAAGACTGTGTGTACAACCGTTGATGAGTATGCACACTAAGACATTGAACATGTTGAACAAGCGTTGAGGGGGCGCTGGCCCTTGCTATTTGATGCAGACGACGCTGGACATAGGCGTATTCACGAGTATTCAGGTTAAAATATGCGAACGAGGTTACCTGATCAAGTGAATGGGACGACCGCTTAACAACGGTTTAAATTCAAAAAATAGCATTTACAATTGGGATGATTAGCCATCCCGAACGGTTTTGGATTGGAAAAATGTTCTTCTAACCTATGATGAATTTTATGGGGTCATATAATCAAAATCCATTGTTACATTGAAACCAACGGAAATTCAAAATTAACGGCCGTTCGTAGCCACCGTCGTCTGATTTGATGACCATGGCTCCTGGCCTTTCACACCGGCCCTTGATTCGTGATTATACGCACCGGTACTTGTATTGTACTATAAAAGAATGATGTTCAGTAAATAATTAAGAAAGAGCATCCTAAATCCAGTTTATCATTTGGTATAAGTTTGGTGATTGAAAAACAAAGTTTCCTCAATTAAGTAAATTTGGTTTTGGTTAAATAATTCTATATTGAAGTAAACATTGCTTTGAGAGTCGTGATTTATGAACAGTGAAATTGCGTTAAATATGTAGTGAACTTTTCTAACCGTTGTGACAGTCGAACCTTTAAGATTTCTGAGCACCAGCTTTGACTCTCAAACTTTCTCCAATTTTTGTTTCCAGCTTATTTCAAAACCAATATAATTAATTGAATATACCCACTTAAAACATATGTAGGCCTAGGCCTACTCTATTGTTGTAGGGTTGTTTTGGTTTGTGTCCACCTTGCTTAGCATTGGTCAAGAAAGAAACTTTTACCTATATTTGAACCCGGGTTCTTATCCTTTTATATGAGCCCTATGAATGTGTTGATAGAGAAAATTGAATTCAGTATCAAGATATCGATCAAAAATGGCATGTGGGTGACGTTATCATCACGCGGTACGTTGCAAGGAAACCAAGTGAGAAAATGTCACGTGATATGCTCACATGAGATGATTTTCAGGGGGGTAGGAAGTTTTCGGGGAAAAAAGTTCCCCCTCTATGCAGGCCAACAACAAAATATCCCCCCTTGCGGCAGCCAACAACAAAAAATCCCCCCCCCCCCGAACCCAACTTCCTACCTCCCCCCCCCCCCCTCCCCCTGAAAATATAATGGTGCGTCCCTTAGTATCATGATCGTAATCATATGATGACCATTTGAAATTCACGAATCACGAATCATATCTGACCTCAATACAGGGCGAGTCAGGAAGATCGGGCACTTTTTAGCATATGCGTCACAAACATTTCAGACCTGCATATTCAAAAACCAATGATAGTGCTTGGCTTTAATATTCAACAACAAAAATCTGAATTCGACCGTTAAATATTATTACATCAATGTTAGGGAACCCGTTATTTTAAAGCCAAACCACGGGATGGCAATTGTCGGCCGGCTATAGCTGATTCAGAGATGCCTATCAATGAAACTGGTTCAAAACCTTATAAGGCACATGCATGAATGTTGGATACAAAATCGTAAAATTACTGGACTAAATTGAACTGCGTAATTATGAGAAAGAAAAAGCATGAATCCTAGACAAAAACACTGAAAAGAGGAATCTCAACTGAATAAGGAAAGGAACCTCATTAAAATACATTGACAGATGCCTTGATAACTCGACCATCCCGCGGCCCGTGGATTGGCTTTAAAAGTGTGGGCTTTACTAAAATTAGTGTAACGTGATAACGCAATGGTCGATTTTTATTTTTTTATTTTGAATGAAAGCCAAATAATGGATCTTTTTAGCACATTGGATTTGAATATGCATACCTAAAAATGTTTGTGACGCCTTTGCAAAAAAAGTGCCCGTTCTTTCTGACTCACCCTGTATTGAAGCAGGCGCAGTTAAAGGTAATGTTCCGATTTTTAACTTGAAGTTTTCTATTCGACATGAAAGGTCATCCTCAAAAAAGTCGTATTCCAAAGTTTGAGTTGCATAACTCTAATGGTTCTTATTTTAGACGCACAAGATGCCGTGAAATATGCCCATTGAGTTGTACACAAACTATATTGGTGGTTAACACTTTTCGCGGTAATTCGATGTTATTTCACCGATTTCTTCGTAATCATACTGATTTGGACCGTCAAATTTCAGTATGTTAATCAGAAAAATATGATCTTTCATATGATATGAAAATCTCCATATGTTTGAGAAAAACCTGTGCTATGAAAATGTGATCGGGTCATCTACCTTTAATAAATGTATAAGTTTGACCATGCGTGTCCATGACATTATTTCTTGAACCCTAAAACAACCATACTCTGCAAACTGCAAATGGCAGACACATAATGTAAGTGTTATTTTAAGACCCTGTGTTTCCATGGTAATGCCATCAATAAAACAGTCCTAAATTGTAGATAGTAAATGGTAAGTGAACTGTAGTACCAGTGGAAAAGTTGTTTCACATGCAAAAAACTATATCGTTCAATATCAGATATCATACCACACCATATATAAGAGAAGGTTTTTCTGATCATAACAATTCCTTTCATCGCTTCCGTGTTATTACAATTAGACAAAATAGCCACAAGATTCATTAAACTTTAATTTTATAATATTTTGATAGCATACGAATAAACATGGTTCAAAGGATCTGACATACTTTAGGAATTTCGATTTTATAATGTGTCATGTAATGGGTAATGCTATATTAAAATCAAAATCTTTTGTATAAATATGCCCATCTGGTGTTTTTTGAGGTGCACATCAAGGGTATATGCAGTGGTATCCAAAAAAGATTAATTTCCTAACATTTAATTCTTAACCATTGATCAATGACCAATAATTTTCCATCGTCCAATAAATTTCGTTCCAAACCGTCTTAAATATGGAGAAACACCTATAAATGTGTCGGAATTCTTAAAATACACTAACAATCTCCGGAATTCTTACACTATAAAAATCTCCTGAAATTTCACAAATTCATCCAAATCCTTACACTAGGCCTACATGTCCAATTTACTGACGTCTTTGGAAGCATAAGTGTGTCATTTCCGTCATAAGGCCCCTTATCCATAGATAAGGCGCGTTATTCGGGGTTTACGTCCCTTATCTGGGGTTAACGCTCCTTATCCATAGATAAGGAGCGTTTTTATACTAGGGATAAGGCGCCTTATCCATAGATAAGGCGCCTTAACCCCATATACTCAACCATGCACTGTCAAACAGAGAACTTGGATAATGCAATCTTGGTTTAAAAAAAGGGAACGAAAGGGTCTATATCATTATATGCTTATTTTGTCCACTACTCCGAATTTAAGACATTAAAGTTTATCATGTTTATTGTTGGAAATTTTCATTTCATAACTAAATTGGGACGATTTCCGTTTATAATTTCATCAAGGATACGTGTTGCGTGATTGATGAGAGGAGCGTGACACAAACGATCTTTTAAACGCTAATAAACCAGGAAGCAATTGCTATCTCCTCTGGTCGATCATTCGAACTTTTCCCTAGACCTGACGCCTGTAAATGGTTTCTATAGGGCATCGATGTACACAAATGGTGTCGAGTGCTACCTGTTTGGAAAACACACGAGACTCGATCAGCTTTAATTGCCAACCAACCGATTTCCTGAATTGGTCAAAGTAACACGCGAACAACTTAGCAAAGAAAATATCTGTATTGCATTGAATCACTCTGACAATTTCCACAAATTATATCATAAGCGTTTAACAAAATAGATAATATGAAAAACCCCACCAATCAAAGAAGCCATACAAATGATTAATAAAAGAATTTATATAGATGGAGTGAACCTCAGATGTGTAATGGGATTTTCAACAATTAAGAAATAAAACTGAATGAAGACATTGATTCGTATGGCACGCCGTTTGGGTCAAAATTAACATTGTTTTTGTATATCAATTTGTGTTTTACATAGGTTTTTTTGTATATCAATTTGTGTTTTACATGTGGTTTTTTTAATATCAATTTGTGTTTTATACATGTTTTTTTTGTGTATATCAATTTGTGTTTATATGTATCGTTTTGTGTACATTAATATGTGTTTTATCTATTTTTTATATATCAATTTGTGTTTATATGTGTTGTTTTGTATAGCAATTTGTGTTTTTACGTGTCGTTTTTTGTATATCAATTTGTGTTTTGACGTGTCGATTTTTGATAAACGCAAAACGACTGGTAAATTAGTTTAAACAAACACAAAATCGTATAGACACTGCAAAACGACCGGCACAGTAGTGTATACAAACACGAATTGATATAAACACAGAATGATATCAACACAAAACGGTCAACACAAAACGATCGACACAAACTTACTTGCCAAAGAGGTCAAAATCCACGTGACTAGAGTTACGAGCTGTAAATAACAGCAGTCCGCAAAATCACAGAATTTAAATTATTTGGGGAAAATATTTTTGTTCTCGAACTTTTGAGTTGAATAAGCCTATGTTTGTGAACCAGAATGGCGAGGTGGAGTAGCGGTAGACCAGATGGGCGGTGCAACCATGTGAATTTTGTGATAGGGGGTTGTGAGGTGGGGGTAGGGAGGGTGTTTGTGATGGGGATGGTATTTGTGAGGGTGTTGTGGTGGGGAAGGGGTGGGGGATTGTGATGGTAAAGGGCAGGCGCGTACAGGCGCGTACCACGGCATGTGAGCCAGGGGGGGCAGAAGTATGTCGTCCCGGTAGTGGCGTAAATTTCCCGGTAAATTTTCGTAAAAGGTTGCCCCAATTTTTTTCCCAGTCAGTCAACTCGTGAATTTCACGTATGTGGGGGGGGGGGGGGGGGGGGGGGGTGGGGGGGGGGGGGGGGGGGGGGGGGGGGGGGGGGGGGGGGGGGGGGGGGTGGGGGGGGGGGGGGGGAGGAAAGGGGGGGGGGGGGTGTAGGGTCAAAAAAAATCGCACGGTCAAAAAATTTCGCATAGTCACAAAATTTCGCACAGTCACAGAATTTCGCACAGTCACAACATTTCGCACGGTCACACAATTTGGGAATCAAAAAAGCACAACAGTTAACAAATAATGCCAATTCCTCAGTGTTTTAGGCCCTACTTTTTTTACTTATGCAAATTTAGCGACCCGGTCTTGGGAATTTAGCGTCCCGGTATTTGGAGCCAGGGGGGGCAACTTGCCCCCCCTGCCCCCCCGGTCGGTACGCCACTGGGCGCGTACCGCGGCATGTGAGCCAGGGGGGGGCAGAAGTATGTCGTCCCGGTAGTGGCCGTAAATTTTCGTAAAAGGTTGCCCAAAATGTTTTCCCAGTCAGTCACCTCGTGAATTTCACGTAAGTGGGGGGGGGGGGGGGGGGGGGGGGGGGAGGGGGTCACAAAATTTCGCACGGTCACAAAATTTCGCACGGTCACAAAATTTCGCAGTCCAAAAATCATCAGTGTTTTAAGGTCATTTTTTTTCCTTATGCAAATTTAGCGTCCAGTTATTGGGATTTTAACGTCCCGGTAATTGGAGCCAGGGGGGCAACTTGCCCCCCCCCCTGCCCCCCGGTCGGTACGCCACTGGTAAAGGGGTTGTGGTAGCATGGGGTGGGGAGGGGTTTTGTGAGTTGGAGGGGTTTTGTGGTGGGGATGGGAAGGGGATGTGGTTTGGGAGTGAGGGTTGTGATGGGGAGGGGGTTGTGGATGAATGGGGTGGGGAGGGTATGCCTATGGGTGGGTAGTGTTTGTGGTTGGAGAGGGGTTTTGTGTTGGGGGAGGGGTTTTGTGGTGGGGGAGGGGTTTTGTGGTGGGGAAGGGGAGAGGGTTTTGTGGTGGGGAAGGGGAATGGTGGCGTGGATGCCGGGGTGGGGAAGGGTTGGCCATGGGTGAGGTGGGAAGGGTGTTACATTTGTGGTGGTGGGTGGTTTGTGGTGGAAGGTTTTTGTGAATGGGAGGGGAGGGGTTGTGGTGGAGATGGGAAGGGGTGGGGGTTTCTGAGAAAACGTAATTTATCAAGATTTAATTTACGAACTTTTGCCGAATAGTTCAAATGGCGCGTTTGCGTGAAAAATAACTTTTTGCGGTGTCGGATTTTGAACTTAAAAATTCGACTTCGTAGAATCATTTATGTTCGTTTCTTGGTTAAAATAAGAATGTTAACTTATTATCTTTCTTTATTAACTGAGGGGCAACTGATACTGGTAATTTGTTCTTGCGTTGATTTTCGTGACATTTTGGTGTGGATGTTTTGCAAGCTGTCGATCGTCTGTTTGGGGATACCCCCTTCGCTTTGTTATTGCGGACATCGTTGTAATCACCGGGGGAATCCCTTACTGGAGCACCACACCAAATATCTTTCTCATTGAAATACGTGTAAAAGTGCCATATTTCAAGACACCTTTTCTACCCTCCGGTTACATTTATGGCATTGTCACCTATGACCATTTTCAGTAACATCTCAACTTTAATTTAAGCCTTGTTTCATGAGGGGTTATTAACCTAAATTTCCCGCTACGGACCTGCACACAGCGCCCTCACTTTTCACGTTTTCTGGCATGCCTGTTCACCATTTAGGCAGGCGCTTACGCCAAGGGCGGAAATCCCGGGGGGATAGGGGGGGGGGGATATATCCTTTTGACCTGGGGATGGTCAATGTAATCATCCCCCCCCCCTGATTTTTCACATCTAAAAAAAAAAGGGAAAAAGGGGGGGGGGGGGGGGGGGAAAGGAAAAAAAGAAAGAAAAAAAGGGGGGAAAAGGAGAAAAAAAAGGGAAAAGGCGGGCAGGGAGGCATGCAAAGGGACATAAGAACGTTTGGAGTTTATTGTACGTTGGTCAGGATACATACGCGTACGTACTAGAACGTTGACTAGAATCCATATTTTGGAGGTAACTAATTAACTTCTTTGGCATAGGCCTATCTGCCTATTTAAAAAGCCAATATTGATCAGAAATAAAGTGATTGCTTTTCAATAAAATATTGGTCAAAAGTAGACACACCAAATCGCACCAAATGGGTTCGAAAAAAAAAAAAAAAATCCAATTCTCAAAATCCCCCTGTTCGAGCTTTTAAACCATACTAAAATCAAGAATATATCAGTATATTGCTCAACTTCTTTCGTGCATTGATAAAAAACAAAATATTTATTGAAAATGAAGTGATGGCTTTTCAATACAATATTGGTCAAAAGTATACACCAGATCGCACCAAATGAGTTTGAAAATTGATTTTTTTTCTACTTCTGAGGGGGCCACATCCCCCCTCAGACACCCCCTGTCCGAGCATAGCTCGGAGTGCGGTGCTGCGCACCGCATAGATGGTACCAGCTCAATTTCATTTTTTGGGGGCCACACTTATCATCCCCCCGACACCTAACAAGAAATTTACGCCCTGGGCACTATTTAGGTCGATAAATTAAAAATATCGTATTTTATAATTTAGGTGCAACGGATAGGTCCCATTCGTTCATTTAAATACAAACATACCATCCCCGGAGAAACAAATTGCCCGAAAACCTCACATTTACAAGCCTAGTCTTCGTGATTTTCCGGAACTACTACAGGATTACACGAATTGCGCATTGATTTGGTGCAGTGCTCCCTTGACGGAGCATGACGACATTCACAGCACGTAGGACTGCTCACGTGATTTCTGACTCATTTCGCGTATTCGGTTTGTGTTGTGTATGTGTTGTTGTGTTTGTATCCCGTTGCGTTGTACACATGCCGTTGCGTTGTACACATGTCGCGGTTTGCTTGAACTAATTTTCCAAGGCTGTTTTCATTGTGTGTTTTCAGATAGTGTTCTATTGGTATTTTGATGTAGAAACACAAATTAATGTACACCAAAAAAAACGACACGTCAATTTGATATACAAAACAAAATGACACATATAAACACAAATTGATATACCAAAAAATAGGTAAAAACACATAATAATGTACAAAAAACGATACATATAAACACAAATTGATATACAAAAAAAATGTATAGAACACAAATAGATATTAAAAAAAAAAAAACATGTGAAACACAAATTGATATACAAAAAAAAAAATTTAAAACACAAATTGATATACAAAAAAAATGTAAAAACTCAAATTGATATACAAAAACAATGTTAATTTTGACCCAAACGGCGTGCCATAGATTCGAGTTATACAATATGCAACACTATTTTCTAATTAGGCCTGTACAATCGTTTACATTACATTACACACAAATGCACTCTCATTAACATCATCACGATTTGAAAGATATATACAGAAGCCTCGCGTTGGATGCATAGAGGCCAATGCTTAATTTACGGCTCTTTTCTGCTTTATATTAGTTGGCATTAAATCTTTATAAAGGATGAGCAGTTCTGTAATTAAGGCAGATTTAGACCGAACCTACAGTTGGTAAAGTCGTTATCTCTATTCGTATTACGTGGTATAGTTGGTATTCCTGGCGCCAGATATTCATCAGCATCGATGTCTTTGAACTGTTTGCACTTTGCTGTTTTAATAAGTGTAGATATTGCGTGGTCGTATATTAATCATGTTATGATACATTATAGCGTGACGTGATGGAACATTATGTCACATGAAATAAATGGGAGGGGTAACGAAACGCAAATGTTGGTAATGCAACCCCTCTGAAAGAAAGATGAAACCTAAACTTAACACTTTCCACGCGGCTATTTATTTTACCATATACAAAGCAGATTTTTAAAAAAACCTTTCCCAACTTTCAAAGTCTATCTCAAGGATTACTGAACCAAAACTATGCATATTTGTACTTATTTCAATGAATTTCTCATGGTGATTCCAAATATGGTATCAATGAAATTCATGAACTTTGTGACATTTTTGAAACATTTTGTGATATTTTGGAATGTCGTCTGCAGACGCCTATCGCGTGGAAAGTGTTAAAACATCTCTGCGTTAAATCACTGATGAATTTGTTTTTAAATCTGTGTTAGCAATTTCAATGTGATTTTTATACGTTTTGTTAGAACCACAGGAATATTAACTCAATCCAACATTTTAACAAGACAGTTGTTGTGATATGTTTCCATGAAAAAGAGAAACACGACACAAAGTAAAAAGAAATGTAAACACATCTTTATGATCATTTTCATCCTACCCTGGTTGGATTTAGGTTGTGGAAATTCTATTTTAGTTAATGCTGTTGAAATAATGTTCTTTTTATATCTGATGAATAACTCAATGTCCAAAAACTGTGTTATATATTAACAAGATTATCCCAAACAAGTTTGGCATTTAATTTTTACAGTATATTCCGCCAATGTATGTTCTCTGGAAATTAAAAGTAATTTCAACATATGACCAAATTTTATATGAGGCAATACACTATCATGACTGTTAGGCCTACGCCAAAATAGGCAAACACGATAAAGCTATGGTACCAAGTTGCGAGCGCGCGTAGCGAGATGGGCCAAGGTTTAGAGGGGCACAGATTTGGGCTATTGAGGAGGCACGCGTCTAGTGCTAGATAAATCCATCAAACAAATTAGGTCGGGAAACCTCAAAAGAATCCCGATTCATCAACATAATTATAATAATTCTGATTTCACAAACTCGATACTTCAGATTAGTTACTTGATAAGATCCACCTATTCCACCCATCTATATTTCATTATTTGCGCATCAATATCATACTCTTTTAAAACACTAAAAGCCGGGATTTTGAAGAGTAGTAGCCGTCTCAAAGGAGCAGAAATGACACTTCTAAGCAGCTCATAAGGGGCGAATTATTAAGTGTCCGTTACGCTTCAGTTCAGGTTCATGGTTGCGCCAACACATGATGAGTAAACAGGGACCTACCATACTACCCGCATACTACTTATACGGCGTTGATAATGGATTTAGCAGACGATACACGAGGTAGACATTGATTGAAGAAACAGCATTTTGAATTTAGCAATCACGATTATGTCTTCACGGTGACGATAGGAGATACTCAAGCGTAGATGGATTGTAGTTTTTTCTTCCTCGTAGAAAAATAGGGGCAACATGATAGCAGGGATTTACACACTAAAATATTAATTCATTTATTTGAATAAATAAACTGTGAGCCTTCAGATGGAAATCCGGTAGTATTTCTGCTATAAAGACAAGCTTTTATTAAAACCGGTGAATTTGAATTATTATCTATATATTATGACTTTTTTCATCTTATATAGGGTTAAAATGATGTTGATCTAGCGTTACTATTTGGAAATACTCATTGTAAAATATGACACCTAATTTGCAACAAAACATTCTCTTCCCCTTCCCCAAAACGCCAGTTTATACATTAGCTTATGATAAATAAAGGTTGTACCTAAAAGAAGGTCGTTGTGCAATGGCGAATTGATGTGATTATATGTAAACAGATTTTAACGTAAAATGAGTTCATGTTAAAGTTACTGATGTATATATTTCTCATTTTAAATCTGAACATCTGTGACATTTTTTAAAGCCCACATCAGTCAACGACTCACATTTCCATGATTGGATGCAAATGCAACTTAATTAGAGTATAAGTTAGCTATAGGCAATCTGGGGACTATTCATTCCACATTTTTACCAATCTTTTCAACATTGAACATACGCAGATGTAATAAAATATGCAATGGTTCGTTATATTGTTAAAAGGACTTGTTCCGTATGGATTGACCTATTTAATTTAATTTCGCAGTGATCTATGAGACCATTACATGTAATTTAAAATTTTAACTGAATGAAACTGAAAATATGACAAGTACAAATGTACCGTAAACATTATACGCGAAATGCACACGCCTAGTTTGTACGAAGTTTTGTGGTCATGCTCCAAAAATGCAAATCGGAAAGATGTAAATATCATCTGTATTTGAGGCCTCTGGCTGGTGACATGGAGGCAATGTGACTTTAAACGTCCAGTGTGAAGGGTTGCAATGCCTCCAATTTTGTGGAAGAACCAAGAGTTTTGTTCCAGGTGCTGAAATACACATTTTCCACTTTGAGCATGTTGAGAGTAACCTGGGATGGATCCTTGTATTATTTCAAGACAAAGTAACCGAAATTTATAATATTTTGAGAGCATGCCGCGGGAGATCGATACATGATAATCTTACTTGTGTAATAAACACTTGATTAGAATGCACCGTCCCTCAAACTATCGTACCGTCGTTGATGAGTATGCACCGGACCTTGTACAACTGTTGATGAGTATGCACCGGCCCTTGTACAACCGTTGATGAGTATGTACGGGCCCTTGTACAACCGTTGATGAGTATGTACGGGCCCTTGTACAACCGTTGATGAGTATGCACCGGCCCTTATACAACCGTTGATGAGTATGCACCGGCCCTTGTACAACCGTTAATGAGTATGCACCGGCCCTTATACAACTGTTGATGAGTAGGCACCGGACCTTGTACCACCGTTGATGAGTATGCACCGGCCCTTGTACAACCATTGATGAGTATGCACCGGACCTTATACCGACCCATGAACCACTACTGATGAGGATGCACCGGTCCTTGTAGTTGATGTACAACCGTTGATCCGTATGCACCAATTTGCTACATGTATTTTGCTTTAGTTTACTAAAGAATACCACTCGAGTTTCATTTAAATCTTCTATCATGACATTCTACCGATATCATTTGCGATAATACTATATCATGTTTCACTTTAATTCAGGGGAAAAAAGTAAGACATTCCCGCCCGCTCCCTCGGATTGAGTACACACACTTCTGTCATAATATGACAACGTATAACCAACAGATCAGATTGTCATTAGTGTTGTTCATTTATTTTTATCTAATTAATAGTATATAGCCTAAATCTACAAATTATTCAATTATAATCAGATCTATGATTTGATAAATTGGGGTGAGGCATAAGCACGAACGTAGGGTATCGATCATTAAAGGGATAAGTATTCTATTCTGTCATTTGCACATGTAGCATTTTTACCAAGTCGTATGCTGCAAGGCATGATCAGGGGTGTTGTGGGTACGCAGGGGTCAAAAGCCCTCCAAACAAACACAACCCTGTCTGCAACACCAAAATAAAGTCATCGGAAAACAACTCCAATTGTCTCATCTAGTAAATGACAATGACAGAAAAGTAATTGATGTCAAGACTTCAAAGATTGTAACTTCTAAAAGTTTGAAGTTCAATACCTTACAAGATTAACGTTCCAAGCAGAAAACTGTTCAATTCATCTTTCTTCACCTGTGGCGATTTTTCTAGTTAAGAGCGATCCGCCGCGCCAAATATATACGACGGGGTCCGTCGCCGCCATGCGCCCCTGACAGCTGGCGATATTTAGAATTTCTAAGCGAATACAACAACGCACTTTCTGTTCTCATCGAGTTAAAATGTGATCATATAAAAATCCCAACGATTGGTTATTAATCAGACCAATTACATGAATTACAGTGAACTTCCTGTGTTGTCGACTGAGCACCCAATTGGAAACAATCTTCGTGAGAACTTGAACTTGTGCATTTGAAAGTTTTGATGCACATCATTATGACACCAATTCAAGTTTAACATGACAGTGAAGTGATGACGCACTGGGGCCGAGGGGGATACCATTATACATTTAATATCTAGTACTAGTAGTAGTTAATCAATTTGATTTGTTCTAATAATGAATTTATCTTGAGAAAAATAGGTTCGATGAACAGTAATGTATTAAACACGTTTTAATTATTATTTGCTTATAGATTAAAATATTTTGGATTGTGGCGGTAAAACCCTTTCATTGAGGAAACATGGTCCTGTTTCCAACGCCCACGAAATTGGAAAAGCTTCCTTTGCCACTCTCCTTGGCACGAATGATCTTTTCGAACTTTATTTCGATTGGATACTATAATAGGACTCAAAAACAAGTGCAGGAACCTACATCCGGGAACTAATTCCTGGTAGAGCTTTCCATAAATTATGCAGTACTCTCAGAACATTATACATAATATATATTATTGGATGATACTGTAATGTCTTTACAATAGATTAACACTATTATACAGACTGGGTTTCGATGATCACGATGTTTTGCAATCAACCATCAATGTTAAGAAAACAGGTGATAAATAATGCAAGATATCGCAAGTAAATTATTGAACCAGGAGAAGTGCAAATGCATGGTAAAGTGTAAGCACTCCAAAATATCACACCATTTCTATTTATCGAACAGTAACTATAGTGTTCACTGTCTACACCCGTGCAACAGATAAACTCGATAAAACTTCGACATTAAACCAGGGATAGCACTGGATCAAAAATGTGAGAGGTCCCATGACATTTTTCAGGACCCCGTAGGACTTCAAAAACAAATGTAAGGGGTCCCCCAAGAAATTGAGGGGTCCTGAAGTTTTGGTATTTGAACATTTTACTTTTTACGGGCAGTTTTAATGAATTTATATTGTGAGCAAAGGTTGGATATGTAATTTACAGCATTTCTTAAGGTTTCCATTTCCATACATCGTCAAATTTAAGGGGTCCCTTCAATTTTGATCGGGACCCGCAAGTCTTTCCAATTTGTCACTATTAGAAAGTGAGAGGTCTAGGACGCGCAGACGCGTCAGAATGCGACCCCTGCATTAAACTATGTTTTACTAAAAACGCGTCAACCATTAATGGCAATAAAGTAACATAGTTCATCTTTTCCCCAATTCAAGAACAAAGTTTTGATTACAAAAAATAACAAACAGACTAACAAACTTACTGACAGGAACTTAGTCTTACTTGTCATATCGGTTCCCTTCCTAGTATAAAGTCTACATTTGTAGCCCGTGCATTATCATTTGAAGGTTCGTATAGTGCCGATGCATACCCATATTCAATGGTAGTGTACAAGGATCGGTACATACTCATAACGATTGTACAAGGATAGGTACATACTCATTAATGGTTGTGCAACGATTGGTACTCACTCATTAATGTTTGTGCAAGGATCGGTACACACTCATTACGGTTGTATAAACATCGGTACATACTCATCAATCGTTGTACAAGGATCAACTCATACTCATCAATGTTTGTACAATGATCGGCACATACTCATTAGTAGTTGTGCAACGATTGGTACACACTCATTAATGGTTGTACAATGATTGGTACACACTCATCAGGGCCGTCAGATGGGGGGGGGGGTGCGTTGGGTGCGGACGCACCCCCTTGAAAATCTTTTCTTTTTTAGGGTAAAAATTGCGTTTTTCTTAGTTTCAAATTTTAATGATAGTAAAACTACTCATAAAACATTGACTACAGTGCTTTTTGGACTGCGAAATTTTGTGTCCGTGCGAAAAAAAATTACGTGCGAAATGTTTTGACTTCACCCCCCCCCCCCCCCCCCCCCCCCACACTTACGTGAAATTCACGAGGTGACTGACTTGGAAAAATTGTGGGGCAACCTTTTACGAAAATTTTAGGTGAAAACGCACCCCCCTTGGGCAAAAGTGTCTGACGGCCCTGCTCATCAACGGTTGTATATAAAACATCGGCACATACTCATCAATGGTTTGGACATGGAACGGTTCATGCTCATCGATGGTTGCACAAGGATGGTTTGAAACTAATTAATAGAACTATAGACATTACATTCTCGTTTTCGTATCAAACTTACACAGCTTCATTGTTTACATATAAAAAGGATCGATACGTACTCATCATGCTCATCAACTGTTGTACAAAGATCTAATTATACTCATCAATTGTTGTCTATGGTCATGTGTTTTGAACTCACCACCCAAAAAGGTGGTGGCGTTGCATTTTTGGTGACGAACCATCCATCTCTCTCTATTAACTCAACAACTAAATGTGGTAGAGTTATGGTTGAGGTGTCACGTGAAAGCCTATTTATCTAGCTACATTGTGTGAATAAATCAGGTATTTCTATAAATGTTTGGCTGAGATATGATTGATTATGTTGAAGTCAGGGTGGTGGCGGTGGCGGCGCTGTGTACAATCTCTACAGGGTGAGTCAAAAAGAAGTTGTACGGGAATGAATATTTGATTAAAAATAGACCAAACAAGTTTGGCAAACCAATGAGGCACGTATTCAAAGAGCTACTTATTCCGCTCATATGACAAAAGGAATCATTGAAATCGATCAATTATATCAGGAGCTATGCCTGTTTTAATCAAAGAACCCCTTTTTTTAGCTGTCCACGGAACGTTTAATTCTCTTGAAATCTTTCCACTCTAACTGCAAATGATTGCTGATGTTTGTCCTCTAAGGTGTCTTCATTGTTTTAAGTGGGCCTTCAATGTTTAATCATTTTCTTATTGTTGTCACTGATATTTTATTTCATGCACACCATTCCCATCTGTGTTTGAAACTCCCGGGCTTTAATCTCATTTGAATATGAATGCCCGTGTGTACATTTTGCTGCCCACTTAGAGTGGATAGATTTCAAGAAGATTAAGCGTTCCATGGACAGCTAAAAAAAAGGTTTCTTTTATTAAAACAAGCATAGCTCCTGATATAATTGATCGATTACAATGATTCTTTTTGTCATATAAGCGGAATGAGTTGCTCTTTGAAAACGTGCCTCGTTGGTTTGTCAAATCTGTTTGATATTTTTTTAAACAAATATTCATTTTCATACAACTTCTTTTTGACTCACTCTGTATGGGGAATATAGAAAATGTTCCCAATTCTACGTTCAATTTACTATAACTCCTCGTCCCTGTATGGTACAAACATGATTTTGCTCTCATTTTATAGATTATGTTATATTCTTTAAGATTCGGTTTCAACAAATGTGACAACTATTGTGTAACAATTGTAATCATGAATCGATTGCATTGTCCTTGGCTTTTTCCCTATTCGCTACGCAGTGAACTTGCCCTAATTCATCGGTTTCACATACATATAACAACAAAAATTAACCAATGATAGCAAAATTATACATTTTTGGAAAGCTCTCAAATAGGGGAATTCAAAAATGCCGTTTAAATCAGGATAGGGTGCATACCCCAAAAAATATACTTGTAAACTCTAATAAATATGAAATTTAAACGTTTGTGCTCATTTACTTCTCGATATAATATATTTCAACATGTTTACCATTGACAACTATTATGTTCTGATGGGTAATTGCATGAGGAACTTAAATATGCACAGTAAAATTATGATTGGGATAGGTATCAAATATTATTGAGCTTAAATCAAAATATGAAGAAAAAAAATTCGATATTTTTGAACATTCTTAATCACAACATGTTACCATTAATAGGTCTTATCTAAATTCCAATGGCATATTTGGATTCCTTGTGAGATCAGTTCAGAACCGTTCAGAAAATAGTTCTTGGTGTTATAGCCAGGTAGATAGTAGCTATGCATTAAACATGTAGGCCTATTGCCACATTTGATATCATGTTGGTACACTAATGTTGAATCTATAATAAACACAATTTTGGTACAAAAATGTTGAATCTAATACCAACTTATCAACACAAAATAAATAGCTGGTAAGCAAAATGTTGACGATAAGACCAAACAAACAAAAATCATTATTTCTTATACCACACAAAGGTAAGCAAATAATGCTGGAGCTATAAGGAAAATATACAGTTAAAATAAGTAACTGACCAGGTTATAAATATAAATATAACTCTATAGCTCCTACGTAAAAATATTAAATTATAAAGTTGTAAGGAAATCTCTTTCTTCAATTTGAAACATTGTTTATGAAGATCGGTTATTAATTGAGAACACTACATCGATATTAGGATAGAACAAAGTGCAGTTTACATTTTCACACTTGGGTTTTGCATGAACACGCAGGACCGTACAGGTTGGGGAGAGCGGGGAGTGTTCGCCCCATTTTCATTTGAAGAGGTCTAGAGACGCCAATTTTGAAGATTGAATGGACCTATTGATATCATGCGAAAGATTGATATCTTGGCTACATACGATCATGATCTCAGTACTTCCTTCAACGTTATAATTTTAACATTTTTACGTAGGAGGTATAGTTTTGGAGTTGAGAGCATATTAATTACCTGGTCAGTTACTTATTATGAGTACTGTAGATACATGAACAACACTCTGTATACATACAAACTGTTGAAACTATGAAGAAAATATGTTGATAAACAAAATGTGAAACTTTATAGGCCATCGGATATATGTAAGATGTTGGCACACAAAGGCAACATAAATACAAAAATAAGATGTAAGTATATACATATCCCCATGAGACATGAAGACAAAAATATATGAATACACAAATAAGATTTCGATACATCCAAATGTCGAAGCTAATAGGCCTACATCTATACTAAGACGAACATGGATCACAAACAAGATGTGGGTAAGAATCCCGGGGTAAAAATGTTGCAGATAAAGACAAAAATATTCACAGATATAAAACTATAGAGGGCGCTCGTCTATTGAAAAGATCACTCAAAAATGTTAACTGTATGCTTGTATTCTTATGATTGTATACGTTGATTATAACAGTTTTTAGCTCTGAATTTGGCTAATGTTTTGCTTCTTTGTTTCTCTTCTTTTTTATTTCTTGCAGCAATTTCACGGGCAAAGACACGCCGACCTTGACGGACTGATGAACTCACACCGTCACCACCATCATCATATGCAGCATCCCGCCATAATGAGATGATTCCTGCATATAAAGACACGATGTGTGCATAATGGCCGTGATTCTGTCTGAAGATACTGTGCAAATTGTGCGCTAACAGGACAATTCATGGGCATGGCATAGCCTATAATACTAATAGTTACACACCGTGTTCATGTGAATCAAACCATGGAAGTAACTTCCATGATCAAACATTACCAAATCAAAGACGCCTTAGATGGTAACTTTGGTCAAATGGTTCACCGTGTTGGTGATGTTGTTCACATGGTTCATGTAGCCCATTGCTTTCAAAATTAAGTTAGTCAATTCGACCATTGGGCTTTATGGTACGGATGGAACCACCACTGAAGATTTCTGAAAGTCAGGTCAATGCTGCCTAGAATGTCATGAGAGGTCAATGTCCTATAAACTCAAACATCGTGTTGTGAATTTAACATTGTCTACAAATACCATGGTGTGGTGAATTGTTTTTCATGTAGCCTAAATTGCTTTCATAATTAAGTCGACCTTCATGACCTCATCTAATATGGTCAAGATTCAGCCACCACAAGATTTCTTCAGAAAACCTCACTTCCATCATGGCCGTTGGTATAGCCTCTCCAGTGTTATTAGTTTCCCATTGATGTTCAGTTGCAGTCACAAAGGCTCATAACATTGCCAGTTGGAGGTCGTGAAGAAAATCCAGCTTCAAGGACTAAGCATCATTATTGATATGACTTCAAACATAATAATAGTCCTTCCATTTTTGAACAGCACATGTTTTAAGTTCTGTACATTATGCATTTTATACATTTGACATTAGGTGGAAATTGGACGACCTTAGCTATAATTTACCAAATAATTTTGCACATATATTTTGATTATAGGACTATAACGTTTTTGAATGCTGTACTCTGTCTTTAAGCGCAGTATTAATGCATTAGCATGATTATAGTGACCAGAGTGATGGACTTCTTGAATTGTCTTTGGAATTTAACATTCACCAAGATCAAACTTCCCGTTTTTGGGCATAAAACTGTGGCACTGAACTTGATCACCGGTTGGCAAGAACACCTGAACAGAAAATGGAGATGGACAGTACTGGAGATGGAGATGGATAGAATTGACATGCCAAACACTACATTGAGCATCAATATTAACTTTATTCACAATATTGTGTAAATTGAAGACTCATTATCAATGAATATTGATTACATTATTGCCAAAACATAAATGATTGTGTAAAATATTAAGACTTGTTCGTACGCAAAGATCCATGCTACATTCAGTATACCGTATACTACCGAATCATCAAGTAAATATGTGATAGCTCCGGATCCGGATAATCCCGGAAAATGTATGTATAGTACCATATTATGATAGGCTATTATGTGGTGTTTCTACACATTTTGTATGAAGTTACCTAATAGTAATAATACAGTATTACATATAAGCACCCGTCAGTACCATTAATAAACTTTTCAACGGACAAATAGCTTATATTGTATTTCGCAATTGGATGTAAACCTGAAAAGAATAAGATCAAACTTCCCGTTCTTGGGCATAAAACTGTGGCACTGAACTTGATCACCGGTTGGCAAGAACACTTGCACAGAAGATATGAGATGGATAGAATTGACATGCCAAACACTATTATACATTGAGCATCAATATTAACTTTATTCAAAATATTGTGTAAATTGAAGACTCATTATCAATTAATATTGATTACATTATTGCCAAAACATAAATGATTGTGTAAAATATTGAGACATTGTTCGTACGCAATGATCCATGCTACACATTCATTATACCGTATGCGATACTACCGAATCATCAAGTAAATTATGTGATAGCTCCGGATCCGGATAATCCCGGAAAATGTATGTACAGGGTGTCCCAAAAGTCTATGCACGTTTTTGAGGAGTCATATCTCATTAAATATAAATTATATGGTATAAATTTAACCATATTTTGATAGACGAGATTTGGGAAATTATTTTGATACCAAACACAACCCTATTGGTGAACCACCAACATTATAAAACTGGTTGAAAGCTTTTGGCCGTGTGAGACCTACCCATACCAAGTACCACACATTGTTGCTAAACCAGGCGCGCATAAATTAACGGTATGAAAGCAACGTTGCGCATTAGTTACAGTTCTTACCTTGAAACATTAATGTTATTACCAAACTCTGTCACTCACAACATAAATAGGCGCAGTAGACAACATTGCGCAGCAAAAGTCTTCATTCAAGATGGTTTACAGCATAGATAATCGAATACAAATTGTATGATTCTACGCTGAAACAAATTCAGTTCAACATACTCAACAAAAGTTCAGAAAACATTTCAAAGTGAAACGCGCACCAGGAAGAATATCCATTCTGAAGTTGGTGGATACATTTTTGAACACAGGAACTGTGCATGATTTGTCTCGATGTGGTAGAAAAAAGACTGGTTGATCAACAAGTCACATTGATGTTATAAGACCAAAGAGATCTATTCGCCGACTTTCCGCAAAAAAACAAGATTAAAAGATGTTCACAGACTTTTGCGTATTAAAGGACTTGAAGAAGTTTCCATACAAGATTCAGATCAAACAAAACATTTAAACTAGATTTCACTATAGAAACGAAAATGATGTGTGTTATAGTTTGTTATTATGAATGGGATCACTGTAAGGTAAAATTTTAAATAATACATTTGACGGATCACTTTCTGTGTAACCAACTCTACCCGTCTTTTTGTTAATCTCAATAGGTATGGATTTATGAACTTTATTCCTCCGAAGTATAAAATTACATTTTTGCAGTAATACATATTTTTCTTCTAGGGTGGCATTACAAACAGATAATACTCCAATGTTTGGTATCAACATTATTTCCCACATCTCTTCTTTCTAAATATGTATTCATATTTTCAATACGACTTATATTTTGTGAAATACAAAGCTTCAAAGTCGTGCATAGACTTTTGGGACACCCTGTACTAGTACCATATCATAATAGGCTATTATGTGATGTTTCTACACATTTTGTACGAAGTAACCTAATAATACAATATTACATAAAGCACCCGTCAGTACCATTAATAAAATGTTCAACGGACAATTAGTTTATATTGTATTTCGCAATTGGATGTAAACCTGAAAACAATTAGTCTACTGTTAAAAAGATTAATTCAAGTTTAAGGAACTAAAATGAACACATAGACATTGCGTCTACCTGCCTCATTTCCTATTTCTGAGACATGCCTTGTATGGTCTAAAAACAGTCCAGGCAAATGTCCATATCTGGAAATCGAGTTACATTTCCAAATCTGGAAATGTAGTGATGAAGTAATTTTGCAGGCAGTTAATTTTTGTGAATTGCCAAAATGCTTCCAATTTGTGGATACTTAATTTTTTCGATTCGAAACAATACAAACATATACAGCAAAGTGCTATTCATTTGGCTTATTGTAAGAGGCAAAACATACCTATCGGTCAATTATAATCGTTCTAAATGTCAGATATAACTTTAGCAGACCATTAACACTATAACAGTGAAGTTGGCTGATTTCTTTGGAAAGATTATGCCCTCTGAATAACCAGAACCATATAATGACAACCATAAGTTTACCCCTCCCCTAGAGCACCCTGCAAAAGGCATATTTAACTTTCATAAGAAAAAAGTGATTGTCAATATACGGACTAAATAGAGGGATTACAAGTCTACCCAAGAGATGATGTTCTATCACTGACTACCTGATTGACTATTCTGAAGGTTGCACATAATGAAAACTCATAGAGTGATTATTATGTTAAAGATTTAATTAACATACGAGGCATCACCATGGCTTGAGTTGTAATAACGAAAATTAGACTGATTATCAGTATTCCAGTATGCCTAGCAATACATTTGAGTTGAGTACACTATTTGCAAGCCTACAAGACTTTAAATTGCTTACAATCTGATTCATACATGATAATACTATAATTTTATCAGATATCATTAATATGGATTTCCAATTATAGTATTAAAATCATGTTCTTATATCTAACCATATCATTTGAAAAAACACCTCAAAAAACATGCATTTATTTTTAAGGTAATTTTCCGTTTCCGTTGTCCAAAATCTCTCTCCGGCTTTAACCGCATCACATCATAAGTAGATCAGCTATCAATACTCATTTACTATAAAACTGTAGCTATGATTCAGAGCTATAATCATGACAAATGTCATGAGACTGGCATTCATATTAGCAATGTTATGAGGGAGGAGGTGGAACTTATTGAATGACCCTCGTATAACAAAGGTGAAAAGCCAATCTACAATAGCTGCCACATGTTAAATATTACGGGTGTTTTTAAGCTGTGCCCTATAATAGCAACACAACTCACAAATGGCAGCTATTGCATGTAGGATTCACACCACTAAATAACTCCCCTATACCTACTGTGTAAAATGGACCATAATTATACGCCGTTTTCTCGCTTATTAAGCAACTGGTTGCTTCAACTTTGCATTTTGTATGAAGATCATGGTTTTGGCTTTCCTGCAAATAACAAAAATAAATAAGATCAAGGCAAGATTTTCGAAATATGCGCCGTCGAGGTGTTAGCAATTCCAATCAATTATTTGAAGTCTCTGAATCATACAAAATTGGTCAAAAGAAGAAAATTTGCACTGATATTGTTTATGTGACTCTATGTCAATATTGACTCTGTTTGGAGAGTCACATGACTCCCTTGGAGAGTCAACATTTACTGACTCCTTTGGTGAGTCAACATTTACTGACTCCTTTGGAGAGTCATGATGCATGACTCTTCAAGGGAGTCTTGTGACTCTTCAAATGGAGTCAATATTGACATAGAGTCACATGTAGGCTGGACTCCCTTTCGAGAGTAATAATGACTCCAATTCCAACTGGCTAAATAGAGTCACCGTGACTCCAGGTAGGAATAAGACACTGAGAACTGGAGGTGGGGCTTTAAGGTAATTGGTTCTTTGATGTTTATGTTCTTGCTCAATGTATTTGCATTTACTTAGTGAGCAATCACTCCCCTTCCTTAACCAGTGAGAAATATGCATATATCAATATACATTCAACGGTGTTAAATTAAGGCATCGACTTAATTAAAATAATTAATAGGTTTAAATAAATAAAATGTGCAAATTAGCTCATTAGCATAATTGAAATGGTATACACGAGCATCGGTGCTAATTTTTGTACCATTGCAATTATGCTAATGAGCGATTTGTGCATTTTACTCGTCTAATATAAGACCAAGTAAAATATGCAAATTAGCTCCAGAGAGTCAGGATGACTCCTTTGGAGAGTCATGGGCGATGACTCTTTCCGACGGCTAAGATGACTCCTTTGGAGAGTCAAGATGACTCCTTTGAAGAGTCAGGATGACTCCTTTGGAGAGTCATGGCCGATTTACTCCATTTCAAGAGTCACTTGACTCCAGTTTGGCTTTCAGTGAACAACACTACTTTTGGAGCATTTTTATATATTTCGCTTAGAGGAGTGTCATCCCACCCAATTCAACAGGCATTTCGTGCATGGACTGTTTCATTATTTATTTAGTGGTGTGGATCCTACAGGGCTTTGTTGCACTAAACCATTGATAAATAAACTCTAAACATTACTCCAGTGGTTATTATTATAATGATAGAAGAAAACAAAACTTAATTACAAATTTCCCTATAGAACCACTAAAATATCCAAAACTCAACAGCGTAGTCACGAAACCAGTGCAATTGTTAACGAATTTGTAACCTATTTTGGTTGTTTGAGTGACTAATTATTATGTGGAAAAATTGTAGGCCTACTTGAGGTCCCAGATACTGGCATACCAGTATCGTCCGGATACTGGTACGATTTTACTGTTCCAGTATCGGTCGAAACTTGAACACCAAATTGTGTTCCAGTATCGCGCGATACTGGAACGTTTTTATGTTCCAGTATCGAGCGATACTGGTACACATGATACCAGTGAGATTTGTCTCAGTATTGAACGATACTGGTACATAATTATGTTCCAGTAGTATCGCCCGATACTACGGACGATAAATTATGTTCCAGTATCGCGCGATACTGGATGTTTATGTTCCAGTATCGGGCGATACTGCACTGCAAAACACCGGTGTTAAAAATAACACCGTTCGGTGTTCTGAGAGGTCCACACCAATTAGTGTTATTTTAACACTATCTTGGTGTTACATTAACACTTACAGTGTTATTTTTCACACTTGCAGTTGTTAAAATGACACTACATGGTGTTGATATAACACCAAAAATTTAACACCGGTACACCGGTGTTAATTTTTTTGGGTGTGGACCTCTCACAACACCAATGGTATTATTTTTAACACCGGTGTTTTTGCAGTGTGGTAGGCCTACACATGATACCAGTGAGATTTGTCTTAGTATTGAACGATACTGGTACATAATTATGTTCCAGTAGTATCGCCCGATACTACGGACGATACTGGAAAACCAAATTGTGTTCCAGTATCGCGCGATACTGGAACGCTTTTATACCAGTGAGATTTGAGCTAGTATTGAACGATAATG
Source organism: Ophiura sarsii (assembly GCA_035610835.1). NCBI lineage: Eukaryota > Metazoa > Echinodermata > Ophiuroidea > Amphilepidida > Ophiuridae > Ophiura > Ophiura sarsii. The sequence goes on from CM069452.1 coordinate 23,712,580, forward strand.
GTACATAATTATGTTACAGTAGTATCGCCCGTTACTGGAACATTTTATATGTGCCAGTATCGGACGGACACTGACTTTGTACCAACTGGAACCTAAAGTACACTTTTTCCATTTTTTAAAATAAATGTTTGCAGTCTAATACGCTTATCTGACTAAGGTAAGTCAAACGGCAGTACAACATACATGTATGCCTATACAACGTCCTATAACTGTATAAGACGAGCTGTGTATTACGTCTTAGATTGTTTTATAAAAATGTTTAAAAATTCAAGTTTGTAATCTGGAATAGATATCGTCACGGAATGATCTTTGCCGGACTTACTTACGATCCAACAATGTGAAACGTCCCAAAAAGCCGCTTTTCAATTAAGATCATCGCGTCCTACCAAAAGGAATCTATATTATTCAAAATGATAAATCCTTATTTAAAGGGACATTGAGAAATTTCCGAGAAAAATGAAATTGGGAAAAAATTAATTGTTTGAATAGACATGATAGATGGGGTACGTACATGTACGTAGGACCCTGAAATGTGATAGTATTTGGGGAAACTGTTTAATAATGGCGCTAGATAGCAATTTGGTTGAAGCAGTAATATGAAGAGCTATATGCAAAAGGGCTTATATCCATTTCAGTGAATTTGAGAAAAAACATGAAAGTGTTCTGAACTAGTGTGATAATGCTTTGAAATATTATGTGTATAATGAAAGAGGTACATAGTATACCAATCAAATACAGTATTATTTAATTTGGTATAATTATGTTCTTTATTTTTTCAAAAAATAGATGTTATCCCTTTTGCAAAACATTTCAATAAAATGCTCACAAACAGTTTACCCACGAAAAAAAATCAAAAATTGGAATGAACAAATGAATTGAATGGTACACACAATTGAGATTAACAAGAAAAATACTTATTTCATAATTTGCAGCGGGGCTGTGGGAGGGGTTTGCGGACACATGCTTATAATGATGTATCCAAAACATATTATTAAAAGATTTCAAAAATTGCTTATATTGACTTATAACTTTACTGGCAGGTTTGCACAGTAGAACCTCATTTGCAAGATGCCTGAATTAAGCGTGCAAAATAGCCTACTTCTAAACGGGGTGATGGAGAAGGGGAGGCAGTCATACAACAGTTTCCTTTAAGAGCACAACCATTCTTCTTTTGAAAAGCATTGTTGAATTTGTGGGCCAGGGTGATGTGGTGTTAAAAGCACTAAACACATGGATGCATTAAACAATGTCTAATGCCGAATTAAACAGGAAGGAGCTGGACGTTGGGAGGTGGCGAGGGGATAAAACAGGAACAAAAATTCCCTTTTGATTCTATACTTGTCTTTGGATAGTGAATTATAGAGGGCAGTATAACTGGACACAAGTCCTTTTGAAAAACATTTTTCATTGATTTGCATAACATCTCGGACTTCTGCATTGAATTACTAAGGGATTTAAGGTCTTTTTCATAAATTACCCATATTGCTAGAAACTACTACCAAAATACTATATATTGCCGGTTATAACTCATTTTTGAGAAAAAGTGGATGTAAACCCTTTTGCATATCAGCTCTTCATATGGCGAGTGGTACTGATAATTTAATTTCGATGTGATGTACATCGAAATGACCAAATCATGAAAAAACGTTACAATTGAGAGACGGCGAATTAAAGTAAACTGTTTCAGGTGGTAATTAGTAGTATACGAGGGGGGATCAAAAAGTTTTTGAAATCACCCAAGTGAAGGAGCTACCGTATATCGATGAAATCTTGTCAGTGTAATCACTGGTCCTTAAAAGTATTATGGTGCAAAAATGGTCTCATAAGTATGTTGTTTACTTTTTATACAGGTGGCGCTAGATACCAAGGCCATGTAAATCAATGACGTCTCCCAACGGTATATAGGCCTACATGGTAAACGATTATGTCCAAAAACTGATCCTTGTGGGACGCCTTCCAGAGGAGTATGAGGCTTAGAAATGTTGTCATTTACAGATATAAATTGAGACCTATACGAGTGACAAATGACAAAATTTAAAATAAATTCTGACCCTAATTCTTCTGGAAGGCGTCCCACAAGAATCAGTTGGACCATTATAATTTACCATGTACAATCACCGTAGGAAGACGGAGACGTCATTGATTTACATGGCCTTGACATCTAGCGCCACCTGTATAAAAAGTTATACTTATAAGACCATTTTTGCACCATAATGTTTTAAGGACCAGTGATTACACCGACAAAAATTTCATCGATATAGCTCCTTCACTTCTGGGTGATTTCAAAACCTTTTTGATACCCCTCGTATATGCCTAAGTATTACGTAGATCCAAAAATATGAGGGGTGGTACCGCGCCATTTTGTCCCGAAGCAATGGTTATGACGTCATATTTGTGTCGATTTTCATAATTCTTGTATTGGATTTGCAAAAGATATGCCCTTGGCATTATACTTTCCCAGGTGTGCAGCTCATTTTTAAATTTCAAATGTTCTAAAATGGATGGTTTGCTAACTAATTCGAGAAAGAAAATCGATCTGCACACCTGAGAATTGCAAATAATATGCCTTGAACAAGTCCCCTTTTTGTGCCTTTGAACAGAGTGTCTGCTGGGAAAGTAGAATTACACAGCGCTGGACACAAATTCCGAACATAAGACAGTTCGTATATGGCTTAATACGTAATCGCGAATACGCATCGCAAAAGTCTAAAAAAAACCTTTTCTATGTATAACTACAGTAAATAATCCTAAAACCAATAGTCTACGTGTCAATGCATGCTATCTACGGAATATAACGTCCATACATTTACTGTCTACTGGAGATAGCATCCATCGGCATACTATCTACTGCGGATGAGGCGAGAGAAGAGATGAGATAGAAATAATTTAGCCAAGTATTTGTCTTGACGTCTTAGATTGTTTTATAAATATGTTGAAAAATTCGAGTTTGTAATCTGAAATAGAATAATCTTTGGCGGAGTTATGATCAAATATTGTGAAACGTCCCGAAAATCCGCTTTTCAAGGTCATTGCGTCCTACCGATGGAAACTACGAGTATATTCAAAATCCTAATTTAAAAAGCGACCAGTTGTAAAAAGATACCATGGCATTTTGTTTATTTGCGTCACATTAAGATCTATGCGTGCATGGTCAATCGTGCTGCGTTTACATATTTCAAACTCGCGAAGCTGAAATAAATCAGGTGCGAATAGTACGCTGAAATCAGGATACAAGAAAATGTCTTACGAGAGCGAGAAAAGGCTCTTGTTTCATTCATTTGGTTTGATAAAATGTTTGTTTAGTGATGGTAATAATAAGGTTTGCAGTGTAAGCAGTGGCGTAGCCAGAAGGAGGGTCAGGCATAGTGCCCCCCACGTCAGGCATAGTACCCCCCCCCCCCCCCCCCCCCCCCCACACCTGACAAAATTGAGCGACAAAATCGGGAAGTCGAAAATAAGGAAAAGGGGACGGGAAAAAAGGAAAAAAGAAGGGGAAAAGGGAAAGGAAACAAGAGGAAAAGGGAAAAAGGAAAATATACAAAAGAAAGAAGGAAAACGTAAGAATTATGCTGACCACTGGCCTCGTAGACACGCAGTGGCCGAGCCCCAGTTGCCATAGTGAGGTACGAGTCATTGAAATTGTTTGGTTTTTTTAAATGAAAGATTTCCCGGTGGGAAAATTGTTTGGCGTTTTGGCCCGCTTGGCGCCTTTACCGTTACGATAGGCCTTTTTACCCCCCCCCCCCCCCCTCCCCCTTTAATGCATAGTTGTGTATTTGTCTGCATTGAAGCGTTACAACCATAATAATCAGACCGTATTTGAAGTGCTGATATCCTCTTGGATGGAGGGAGCGTCAAATCTGCAAAAACATCTGTCAGTGAATACTTGATTTGACGTGTCTAGGTAGGTCGTTGTTTGTAATATGAAAAGCAGAGGACCCAAAACTGATCCTTGAGGAACACCGGTCACAGCATCAACCTTAGAGGAGGAGCAATTTCTCACCGAGACTATTAGGAAGCCCTTCATACGGGGACCGCTCTATAATCCGAGGAGTCTATAATCCGACGCCACTATAGTACGAAGGTTCATAGTACGACGCATGTAAATTCACCATTCGACGGTCCGAATCAGATAAAAGGTTCTTTAATCCGAAAAGGGTTCTTTATTATATTACGAAGGTTCTCTATTTCGAAAATAAAAAGATTCTTAAGTCCGACGGTTCCATAGTCCGAAAATAAAATAGGTTATATAATCCGATTTCTTTTAAGTGGTAATTAAAAAAGGTTCTCTAGTCCGAAAATAGAAAAGGTGCTATAGTACGAATATTGGTTCTTTAATCCGAATATTCTAAAAGGTTCTATAGTCCGAAAACTGGAAAAGGTTTGTCTAATCCGAAAGTTAAAAACGGTTCCCTAGTCCGAATTTTAAAAAAAGGTTCTATATAGATCGAATTTTCAAAAGGGTTCTCAAGTCCGAAAGGGTTGCACTGTTCTTTAATCCGAATCAGAACAAATATTCTGTAGTCCGTATTGAATAGCGTACTTTCCAGTGCGCCCTCTAGAGATCCTTTTGGAAACATTGCCTCTTTTAAGTTATATACCGGTATATCAAGATCGATTCGGAAAGTGTTAGTATTAAGTGAATTAAAATAATTTGTCGGATTAGAGGACATTTTTACCCATTCGGACTAAAGAACAGGCTATAAGCTTCGGACCATCGAACCTGTTAAAAGATTCCGCGGACTAAAGAACTTTTTTAAGTATTCGGATTACCGAACATTTTTCAATAGAACAAGATCATAGTATTCGGACTAAAGAACCGTAACCTTCGCACTACAGATTACAGAACCTTATTTTTCGGACTAACCGTCGGACTATAGAACCGTCGGGCTATCGATTATGTCACCTTGTTTATACAGGTTTAAACTTTCTCATCACACCCATATGCCATTAGGTAGCACACCTCTAAATAATATAGCTAGTCAAATTTAGACACAATTTTTACTCCTTTTTTGATCGATGCGCGTCACTTTAAATGATGAGATCTCAATGACTATCGTGATTTAGAAATTGATTTTGGTGTCAAATTAAACCCAAGACAATAATTAAAAACATGATTAAAATGATAGACAGATTTTAACCATTCAATGTTAGTAAAATGTTAGGCCTACGATTATGGTGGAAACCCGACACGTACAAAAACCAAAATGTTTAAATTACGACATACGGGCTTAGATCTCCGGGTTCGGGTTATGTTAGGGTTAGGGTTCGGGTTAGAGTTGGGGTTAGGATTCGGTTGGGTTAGGTTAGGTTAGGTTAGGTTAGGTTAGGTTAGGTTAGGTTAGGTTAGGTTAGGTTAGGTTAGGTTAGGTTAGGTTAGGTTAGGTTAGGTTAGGTTAGGTTAGGTTAGGTTAGGTTAGGTTAGGTTAGGTTAGGTTAGGTTAGGTTAGGTTAGGTTAGGTTAGGTTAGGTTAGGTTAGGTTAGGTTAGGTTAGGTTAGGTTAGGTTAGGTTAGGTTAGGTTAGGTTAGGTTAGGTTAGGTTAGGTTAGGTTAGGTTAGGTTAGGTTAGGTTAGGTTAGGTTAGGTTAGGTTAGGTTAGGTAAGGTTAGGTTACTAGGTTAGGTTAGGTTAGGTTAGGGGACTTAGGGGTAAGGGTTAGAGTTAGAGTTAGGGTTAGGTTAGGGTTAGGTTAGGTTATGGTTAAGGTTAGGGTTAAAGAGAGCCCACGGTCCCTCCCACGGTCCCTCTCACGGTCCGGGCGGAGGATGCTACAGGCCAAGTGCGATGCTGGGGGGGGGGTCACCGGGCGCTGTCGGGTTAAGAGTGTAGAATGGCGGCTGCGGGGAAGGGGTCAGGTTGATCGACGGGGGGCATGGTACAACTTAGCCAATAGAAAATAGTCATGGCATGTTATAGAAACGACTAAACGCGTTGCTTGAAAGTATGGAAATGATCCAAGTTAGCACTAAGCATCACGCAGTTGATTACGCATGGCTGAAACGTGGAAATTCTAAACTCATTTTGAAGATTCCCGCTCTAGGCCTATTATTATAAAAATTGGCAAAAACCATTGTTGAACCAATGTCAATGAAACTTTCGGCATGAGTTTGAAATGGTATGTAGGCCTACTTCATGACAGTGGCGTAGCTCGGGGGGGGGGGGGAATGCCCCCCCCCCCCCCGACGGGAAAAAACATTCGTGCCCCCGCCCCCCAAAACCTATTTGTGCCCCCCCCAAAAAAAAAAACCTATTTGTGCCCCCCCCCCCCCACCCTCTAAAATAATTAATAAGGGGGAAAAAAAGGAAATAGTGAAAAAAATGCTAAAAGACCGAGATTGCGTGCGGGTACAGGTTATGTGTGGGCATATTCAGCCCAAATAGTCAAATATAAGGCAAAATTGTACATGTAGTAGGCCTACATGTTTTTTTTGACCGTGCGAAATTTTTTGACCCTACCCCCCCCCCCCCCCCCCCGACGGGAAAAAACATTCGTGCCCCCGCCCCCCAAAACCTATTTGTGCCCCCCCCCCCCCCCCAAAAAAAAACCTATTTGTGCCCCCCCCCCCCCCCCCCCCCACCCTCTAAAATAATTAATAAGGGGGAAAAAAAGGAAATAGTGAAAAAAATGCTAAAAGACCGAGATTGCGTGCGGGTACAGGTTATGTGTGGGCATATTCAGCCCAAATAGTCAAATATAAGGCAAAATTGTACATGTAGTAGGCCTACATGTTTTTTTTGACCGTGCGAAATTTTTTGACCCTACCCCCCCCCCCCCCCCCCCCCCACCCCACCCCACCCCACCCCCACCCCCCACTTACGTGAAAATCACGAGTTGGTGTCTGGAAAAAAAATTGGGGCAACCTTTTACGAAAATTTCAGAAATCTTGCCCCCCCCCTGAAAAAAATCCTAGCTACGCCACTGCAAGTTCATGATAAATAAGCCAAGTTTGAAAATAAAAACAGACATTATGGTTTTTATTTTAATATCATGATTTTGTTTCAAAATGTTTAGTTATTCATAAACCAAATTGCATTTAAAACTCAGGTGTAAATGCAGCAAAACATTGTCATGAAAAAACATCTTCAGAACTTCACATCATGGACCGTAAATTAAATACGTCGCGTCTTTATAATACGTACGAGTAGTTATGAATACAAGTCACTGAGTGCCGAGCATTAGTCACTCCCGAGCATATCGAGGTAGGCCTATCGCTTTGGGATAATAGAATGGTGGGATAAAATCAAACAATCATAAATATAATCAAATATAATTTATAGCAAAAAAACAACAACATTGATTTTGACGACGGAAAAAAATCATATATATGACATTGTGGTCAGCAACAGGATCGAACCCAGACCGTTCCAGTTCTACAGGCGAACACTCTACCAACCATGAGCTATATCAAGGGAAACTATTACAAACGATGTAAATATTCAAACCGTTTATCAATTCTATTAAGTTCTAGCCACATATTGCAAAAAACTCATTTATTCTGTTAAATAAAAAGGAAATCACATTTTTTAAGTTAGTCAGTTGTAAAAGATTTCCTCTTGTTCATCCTATGCACACAATGCACATAGCCCGCAATCCGTACAAAAATGAAACTCGCGCATGAATGGACAAATGGACAAAATGCCAATGGTTCCAAATTTTGCTCTCACTTCAAATGACTTTTATACTTAAAGGGGCATTAAGAGATGTGGTGGAGGCAGCGCCCTCAATTACAACAATATATGATAAAAACTGGGATTTGTATATTTTTACAATTGTATCCTTTATACATGAACTTACACCTATAAGGATTAGGAAAATCAGCCCACTTTGTACAACAAAACGTCGATTCAAAAATGCTGGTACCGCCGGCCGCAACCAGCATTTTACATGGTTAAGGGTGGTATTCCAACATATTTAAAACATTGTTTTAATCAAGTTTTGCGGGGTTTTTTTGGTACAAACAACAATAATGGCAATTTTTAATGTTCATCTTGAATTCTTAAGTAAATTAATTAAAATTTAAAATATTCAACATGACATTGTGTCCCTTTAAATGGTCACGTCGTAAAATCGATTTAAGAATAATAGCTGCTAAAACCCTCATTTGTCTCAATACATGAAAAGTGTATAATTTCGCTGGTTAAGACAGCTGTTTGGCAGTCAATGTATAGACACTACTCGGACGTATTTCATTTTCGATATCGACGAATTTGTAAAATGACGATGTGAAATACTCTGAGATGTAGATATGTAGATGTCATAGACTAGACTTGATTCAATAAGTTAGTTTGCAAGACAGGTCCTCTTATAAGGAGTATTTCAATGAAAGACTTTGATTTTTACCTCAAGATCACTCTTGAAACCGACGGTTCAATTTCTGCGGGAGTTTTAACTCGGTGTTACATTAGTACCAAAATTGCGCGGTTCGTTTTGGTCACACTAGAGACTGTCGATCGACTGCAGGCGCGGATATGGGGTGGGGGCGACGGGCCCGCCCCCACCCCCCCCCCCCCCTCCACCCCCAAAAAGGGGAACAAAAAAAAAAAAAAAAAAAAAAGAGAGAAGAAAAAGAGCCAAAATGTAGCTCAATCGTGCAAAAAAGGTGTAAATTCGAATTTTCGCACGCTACGCGCGCAGTTCTTTACTCAAATAGTCGGGGGAATTTCATTTATGGCCAGGTGCCCCCCCCCCCCCCGCCCCCACTCACAATATCCTGCGCACGCCACTGAGGGACACACAAACGTTTGGAGTGTATTGGAAGTTGTTCGGGATACATACGCGTACGTAGCCTACGTTGACGAGAAATCTGATATTTTGGAGGTAACTATACTTTAACTTCTTTCTGGCACTAGCTAGGCCAATAAAATATTGCTCAAAAGTACATCGCACCAAATGGGTTCTAAAATTTAAGGGGAAAAAATCCAATTAAGACTCCCTCTTGTTCGAGCATTTATAACAATCTAAACAATCAACTTCTTTCTTGCATTGATGAAAACAAAATATTGATTGGAAATGAGAGGTGGCTTTTCGATAAAATGTTGGTCCCCGCCGCCCTCTCTCAGATTCCCCCTGTTCGAGTTTTTAAACAATCTATACTTAAATCAAGAAAATATCATATGCTCAACTTCTTTCTTGCATTGATAAAAACAACAAAATATTAATTGGAAATGAAGAGGTGGCTTTTCGATAAAATGTTGGTCAAAAGTAGGCACCAGATCGCACCAAATGAGATCGAAAATTGAAGAATCCAATTCTGAGGGGGCACATCCCCCTCAGACTCCCCCCTATTTGAGCTTTTAAACCATCTATACTAAATCAAGAATATATTAGTATATGCTCAACTTCTTTCGTGCATTGATAAAAAACAAAATATTTATTGGAAATGAAGAGCAGGGTTGCATAAAGTGCGGGACCAGGACCGCTCCCGGGAAATAATTAGCAGAATTGGGGAAATAATGCCACGTGGAAAAAGAAAAAGTATTGGGGAAAAGGGCGAAAATAGATGAAGAGAAAAAATGCAACTTTGGGTTTAATATGAGTTGTGGTTGCACCGGTCAAGTATAACGTGTTTATTGTTTTATTGCTTTGCCCCAGTGGCGGCGCTACAGGGGGCAAGGGGGCATTTCCCCAAAAATATGTTTGTGCCCCACCCCCACTTGCCCCCCCCCCCCCCCAACAACCACAAAATTGACAATTTTAGCATAATAAGGCAAACAAAATTCGCGCTTCGCGCACATTTTCTTATATACTAAATTAGGTTACATTAAACAACATTTGACAATGTTAGTGTAAAATGCCACAAACAAATCTTACCAAATGTAATATTATTACTATGGTAGCCTACTGGTACATCTAAACAACCCTAAATATAGCGAACATATTGTAATCTGATTTTTATCAAACCTGTAAGTGTAGATGAGGAAATGTTAAGCTCAAAACATTGCTCCTGGGGAAGAAACAACTTTGGATACCTCATTTATCAAAACTATTCTAGACATTCAAATTTTACAATTGAAAAATGATCGAAAATTCTTATTATTTTCTGAATGTTTTCATCTACTATACTCTATTTGACCATCTCGAGACAGTGACGTAACTGAACAGGCGCATCTTTTACGCACGCGTCTGTATCTTCCGCCTTTCAACGCTCGTGTTTGTACGCCAGCGCCGCGAGTATGCGCGCGCGTTATGTGATGCAATTAGTAGAATACGCGGTTACGTTACACCTCCCTGGTAATACTATACTCTGTTTGGGCTTTCTTAGACTTTGATATACTCCCGGGGGGGGGGGGGGGGGGGTTACTTTCGCCAAAATCGTACGTGGATGTACCTACCGGACTTTGAAAATGTGACTTTCCCGATACCTATTTTTTGGCTAATTACCCACCCATCAATATACCAATTTTGTAAGAAAAGCACCCAATTGTGCACAAATTGGGCACTTTTTCCAAAAATGTCTCAAAATACACCCAATTTATACCAATTGGGCGATTTGGTTTGTGATGAAAACCACCCCATCGCTATACCAATTTTTGCGAAAAAGCACCCCAAAAGGTAGGCACATATACGTATACCATATCAATGTGAGACCCCCCCCCCCCCCCGGATATACTATTAGTATATCAAAGTCTAAGAAAGCCCACAGCCACAAAGTCCCCCTTTCGATGTGCTGCATATTTTTTTCCACTTTAGTGGGGGGGAAAAAATCGTGTTCCCCCCTGTCTCTACAGATTTGTTTTCGTGTTCCCCCCTTAATTCCTTCATAACCACGCCCCGCCCCCCCCCCCCCCCCCCCCCCCCGCCCCCCAGCGTAAATAATGAACATTCCCTAAGTGCTCTTACAAACAAAAGGGATTTACTTCATACAAACTCTCTAGTATTCATAGCCTAAGTACGTAAATCCCACTCTCGCTTACGCTATGATTACTCGTACCAATAAGCAATATGTGATGTCATTTACTACCAAGACTTACTTTATATGGCAGCCTACACATACGCATTACTTTGTGTATTTTGATTGGATATGCAGTTTTAGACTGGATCGCTGAACGACCACAGAACACATTTTAATTACATTTGATGAAGAATTTTGTGCTGTTATTGCAGTAGAAACATTCAGGTATATTTTGAATGTGTGACGTTAGTCCGTGTTTGATGTATAGGTGAAACAAAAAGAGCCTAGTTCATGACTATGAGATGATGAGTTGGTCCGATTAATTAAGCTTATTTTGACTGTATTATTTATTATGTTTTTACAATACAATTTTCCTTTTCATTTCCGTAACCTACAGCCTATTGATCTAGTCGCAAACGGTATACACGGAGTCCAGATCGACTATGTGTACATATTAACTTGATTACGTAGATTTTTAATTATTTTGCAACTGATGCCGTCGGCGTTCATGGCGTTGGTGTATTTCTCCCACACACACGCTACACTAGACTGTCTAGACTGATAGAGTGCTACATAGAATTCAAAGCTAGTGTATTTCCTAGGCTATAGGCTATATGCACACTTCCGTGATTGAGTAAGCTTTTCATTCCATCATAACCATTTTCATTCCTTACTGTGAAGTGTAAAAATGGGTCGTTCTTTAAAAGTCTCCATTGAAGACATGCAGTGGTCGTCGGGTATACTAAAAGAACTCCCCGTGATTAATGCACAGACATCAGCAACTTTTTTCTGTTTAAAATATTGAAATTTAAAAGAGATGCGCCACTCGTTCAAACTCAAGAAGATAGTGTGTAGGTAAACAGAGCTCACTTCAAAAATTGATCACACCATCCACCCCACTGACCTATGATGCCCTATAGCTGTGTTTGCATAGTATAAAGCAGAAGAAGAAGCCATTAGTGGGAAACAACAAATTAACACATGCCTTTGATTAGTCTCAATGCAGATTTGTTACTCAAAACACTGAGACTTCCAATTCATTGGAACTCATACATGTACGTCAATCTGAAACCACTTCAACAGTTAGAAAACACACTGAAATGACACAATGATATGATACGATGTCGACTCATATTCATTCCATAGCTCTCACACATAGAGCTATATGATTCAGAGCTACATTAGGCATAAATAATTACATAGCCATTTCTAGACCTGAGTGATAATCATGACCTCAGATCTTGTGTATCTGAGGCATGAGAACTACTGTGTATAAAAACCCAGACAATTCTCTTTGGTTAGTCTATGTCATAATCAGTGTGTATGTAGTTGTTTTCTTGTCTCGTTTGTCCTGTTTAGTTCTCGTTTCATTTGCTATAGGCTAAAAATTAGGTGTTAATATATACCAGACTAAATTATTATCATTTAATTGTTCTAGGGTCACCATTTTTGTGATGGTTTCTACTGAGGCTCCTACTAGCCTCTTAGTCTTAGGCCAAGTAACAAAATGTATGTGTTTCTCGTCCCCGCCCGCATCGATTTTTGACGCCGCTCCTATATTTTTGTTATTTGTTATTTTCAAAAATTCCAAAATATTCCAAAAAAAAGTTCAAAAAAATCAAAAATCATACCTGTCTTTGTTGTGCGTCCATAATTTTCAACTATTTTTCAATGAAAAATACGCGAGAAACCCTCCCAAATACCATGACTTTTTAACAGATAGTAGCACTTCAGGCATCGGGGTATATCAAATAGGCATGGCCACTTCCGCGCTAGACTCCATAAGCTTGAGTAGACCAAACACATTTCCCATAAAATAATGTGGATTCATCGCAGGTATTGGCAAAGTCTAAAAATATAAGCCTTGAGAAAATATAATTTTTTCCAGTCATTTCCAATCATTTTTTATTATATGCGTGTCAATGTGACCATGATGTGACAAATATTTTGACCGGTAAAAAAGACCGTAACGCATGTGGAGTCCGTTCACCTTGTGCAAATATTTCGCTGTTTACAGTGTTCTGTATTTAAATACATGTAAGTGTAACCTGGAACAATTACGGAACCTATTGATCAGTTACAAAATTGATGATCGATGAATTCGCCGCGCCGCCATTTTCAAAGCTGATTCCTGGTTTGTTTACGTTGGCATAGATAGTGATACGAATACCGAAACAATTCTTGCAAAAACCTTGTATTTTGGCTTCTGAAAAATAACAAAAAATCCAAAAAGTAAGGGACGCCCTCACTGATTTTTAAAAAAGTCCGGACGAAATACATTATTTTTGTTACTTGGCCTTATCATAATTATTTGTATTATCTATAATATTAATTCTTTTTAAAGCTTTATATATAACCTCCAGTAAAATAATTTGCAGTATAAAACTGAAAACATATTTTGGATAGAGAAAACTTGTAGAATTATTTTGATACCATACTTAAATAGCTATCTTTGTTGCCAAGTACAGAAAAAAGTTTGCTAAACTGTAAAACTACACTTTCGTAAAACTGCACTTTCGTAAAATGTGCAGTAGGGCCGGGGGTTTGAATCCTAGAATAGGAGACCTGTTTTTTTCCTCTTAATGTGGACTTTTTGTTCCCTTGTGGTAGTTTTATTCCCAAAATCACCCCATAGATTTTTTAATAGATCTCTTAATTATGTTTTCTCTTTCCCTTACATAACAGGCTTATATCATCTTGTATTCAACATTCAATCAACATATTAATGGGGGAATCCACAGAAATAATTTGGTTTCACAAGTACCATGAGTACCAGTGGTGAAGAGGACCAACAGAAACTCCTACCTTCAGCCTCAAGTGAACCATCAACTGACACCACAAGAGACGGGCTATCTCCACGCACTGCAACAATGCCAAAGAGGAAAGCCTCTTCAAATGGCGCCAGACTTAAAAAAGGCTGTATCATGGTACTTGAGATTTTGTACTGGTTAGTGACGCTTATTTTAGTACAATTTTGGAAGCAATGTACAACAGTTGGATTGTCGTTGATGTTGGCTTATTGGTTATGGGGAGGAACATCTACGTTTCTTCTAATGATAGCTGCTATTTTTGGTAAGTTATATCTTCAATTGTTTGCATTTTTGAATGCAAACTCTTGACAAATAAATGTACGTTTATGCACATAACACCTGTATCAGACACAAAATCTGTAAAGGCCAGTATTCAATTTACAATTTCAAATCTATGCTCTGGTTGCACTAAGTGCACAATTTCTTCATTCGAGTTGGATGTTACTTACATGCACCCAAACAGCATATGACTGACGATTCATTTCTATACAGGTACATGTAGCTTGGTGATGCTGTAGCTTTATATGCACAGCAGAAAATCTCTTGAAAAATCTAATTGATTCTATTGTCCTGCAAGTGGTATTTGCCAATTTTGAGTGTTTTTATTTGTATGTTAGATCCAGAAGTTTACCCTGATTTATTTTTCCAACATGTACCTAATTATTGTACAAATGTTCCTAGTGATCCCAACTTTTTGGTAACAATACAGGGTTTCCAGACTTTCAAAAGCTGGCGCAAAATTGCGATACAAGTTTTGCAGCCCTAAATTAAGTTGCTTTCTCAATTCACCTACAACTGCACCTTGACTTGAAGGAATTGCACCTTGAACTCAAAAGTAAGGTGCAATTTTGCACCTCAAGGAGAATTTGAAAGTGTCATCACTGAGGGTGTCCCAGCATGATTTATTTTGGGAAAGTTCTTATTTTATATGGCTATGAATGTCATTACTGTTTGCTGTTGGAGCAATTACACTTGCAACAGTTGTGAAGTAGTTAAAACAACCTGAAAATCTCATATTGAATTTCAAATGTTTCTTCAGTCTTCAGACATGTTTTAATTTATATGTGTTTAATTAAATAGGTTTGATTTCTTCTTTTCCCACTAGGTATCTTCTACAATCTTCAAGACAATGTACTATATTTTCCCAATGAGCCAGAATCCTCCAGATTCTACGTGTCACCAGCCAGTGCGCTTGGTATTCCATATGAACATGTGACCATATCTACATCCGATAAAATTCATCTAAATGGTGTGCTGTTCAAGCAGAATGCTGATGTAGCTGCCAGGGTGCCAACTATAATATTTCTACATGGGAATGCAGGGAATATAGGACATAGGTATGCAGTGTGTTAAAGTTCTTCCATGGTACTCTTTGTTATATTGCTCAAAATAAAGCGAGACTTACATGTATCAGATATTAAAGTCAGCAGTGTGCAATATATACTATTTTATTTGTGTAGCAATTCCAAATATTGTGTAGCATTTCATCACATCTGTATGCAGTTAACTGTATACAATACAATTGGGAAATTGATTAGCAATTCTCCAAAATTGTGTAGCATTTCACTATGTGATACTGGATATATTGCACACTGTTAAAGTAGTTTTGTTTTGATAGGTTTGAATGCCTAAAGAAACTTCTCAAACTATACCACAGCAAAATTAAAAACAGAATTTTGTGAAAGTACCCCTTCAGATAACATTATATTTTGCTTTTATGAGGTTCAGTTAGCCATATGCTTATTTACATGCGCTTAACCGTAACCATTCTACACACTACAAATCTCTACGCTGCTAGCTTGTAGTACTGCATAGCCGTCTGGTCTATCTCATGCCACGCTCCGCCAGGCCATCAACTTA
Source organism: Ophiura sarsii (assembly GCA_035610835.1). Taxonomy (NCBI): domain Eukaryota; kingdom Metazoa; phylum Echinodermata; class Ophiuroidea; order Amphilepidida; family Ophiuridae; genus Ophiura; species Ophiura sarsii. Next base: position 23,728,143 of record CM069452.1, read on the forward strand.
CGAAAAAAATTAAGGTGTTTTTTTTAATTCACGCATTGGTGAAGTGGGTAGAGTGTCTGACTTGTATGCATGCTGCTCGGGTTCGATCCCCTGGAGACTGATTTCCCCCCAGATTTGACCCTTATTCTTCCCTGATAGTTTATTACCTAAAACATGCCTATATGTTAGGATTAATAAAGACTACTTTAAATTTTAAGTGTACCTTATGGTCAAATATTTGCAAATATATTGGTTGTTGTGGATCTAAGTAAGTGATTCCTCAAGTTCTATGGTTCTTGTGATGGACAGTGTACATGCTATAGAATATTTTAAATTAACATTATCCCATAGTGTGAAACATTGTTGTTAAATTGTACTTATCTTTCTGTGTCATTCCACAGGTATATGAATCTGCATGAGCTCCATGCAGCATGTGGGTGCAATATTTTAGCTGTAGATTACAGGGGATATGGGAAAAGTGAAGGCAATGCTTCTGAAGAGGGTAAGTATCGAGTGTAGATTCATTCTGTGCTAGGTTGTAAGAACATTGCCAAGACACACATGTTACACATGGTAAATCAGTAAACTCACTATAGTCAGCACTTTTTAGGTAACCACTGCATTCTAAGCGTAAACACGGAAGTGCAGTTACCATTGGTGCAATTGAACAGCAGGACTTTAAGCTGACCGAATCGGACCAACGCAAGCATCTGATTGGCCTAAGGCCTAAAAAAAAATGTTTGATTGGCGTAACACGACCAACCCTATTTTTACCGCCGACCCAAACCATTTTTTTGTGTGTGTGTGAGAAAAAGAAGAAAAAACACCCAAAAAACAAATATGTGTCAGAGAAACAGTGAAAATGTGTATTTGTGCCATTTGTTTATGTCTGTATGGTATATGTGTGCTGGTATATAAAATTTCATAGACGTTTTATAGATTTTTTTTTTTTTTTTTAAAAACCAAAACTACCTACCTACCCTATTTTTGTCTCTATGTTACGCCAATCAAACTTCTTTTTTTTAGGCCAAATTTTATTTATGGCATAAAGAATGTTACTGGCTGTAACAGGATCACCCTGTATAATATTAATAAGTTTGATACATAATTGGTCTGAGCATGCGCTCTAGCTTTTGAGACTTGTCAACAATATGTCGTAATTCCACAATCACCCTTGTGTGTCTGCATGTGAGCTCATTAATTGCCTCTGTTTGCTTCCTAAGACTAGAACACTGCCCACATGCGCATCATTTAGCATGCTCTAAGGGCCAGCGACTAAAACAAGCTCTTCAAAATCTCAATTGTGTAGCATTTGTTTGAAATAGTAACCTGAATATATGTTTACAGACTTATTTTGATATGTAAATGTTTGTTTTCTTCCTTTTAGGTTTATATGTAGATGCAGAGGCAGCACTAACCTACCTCCACTCCAGAGCTGACATAGACCAAAGTCGTATCATATTATTTGGCCGATCACTAGGGGGCGCTGTTGTTATTCACCTTGCAGCTCAGCGACATAACCAAGACAGGATAGCAGGGCTGATTTTAGAAAACACCTTTACTAGTATACCAGACATGGGCAGTGTTCTATTTAACCTTGATTTTATAAGGTGGCTGCCTTTGTGTTTTGTTAAGAATAAGGTGAGATTGAGTCCATTGAGACCATTGGCAGGCAATATGACGAGGGCTCAGAAACACAAGGCCTCATCTCCATTTTTTCAAAAATGAGATTTCGGTATCGAAATTTTCAGAAAGAAATTCACTTTCCAGTAACACACAGCCTTATCTCCATAACACAACCCCTTTCAAAGTTATAGCCAGTATCCCAAGGCCTCATACACATTTCCCCAATTAAATGTGTTTAAAAATCCTCAATAGTCTTTTTCTCAAAATGGTCAAAATGGAGATAATGCCTTGTGTTTCTGAGCCCTCGATGTGATGCAGCACATCAAAAGGGGGAATTAGCAGGTGTTCAATTATATTATTGTATATGGGTATTTCCACAGTAATGATACCTTTTCTTGTTTGTAGCTCTAAATCTTGTTTCAAATTGATTTTCTAGCTCATATTTGGCCAACACTACTGTAAAGTAGCAGGGAGATAGCGAGCAAAATTTCAGAATCCTAGCTTAATTTTGATTTTTTTGTTGTACACAAACCCTATGGTAACGGTTGTAACATTACAGTTTGTAACGTCACATTTCTGTATGTCAAACATTAAAAATTACATACTGAATGGCCTCCTGAAGCAGATATCAATTGTTAGGAGGGCTTTCCTTGTTTTTTGTAATTCAACACATTGAGGCTACCTGAATAATGTAAAAGGACTTTGAAATATTATCATATTTTCGAATTTCATGACATTTTATGACATTTCGTGACTGTTTTTATAACGGTTGTAACATTGACATACGTTACAACCGTTACGCATTCGCAGAGTTCTCCACACCCTGATATTGATCAAAATTACCCCGAGTTGGTTTTGTTTCAAGTAATTGATGTCCGTCAACTGAAGAAATAAGCACAACCCACATACATGGTCAACTTTTCAAGATTTAGCCTTTTATATTTTGTATGTCAAAATTAAAAAGTTAACGGTTGTAACATATGTATGTCAAAAAAATGTTACAACCGTTACCATAGGGTTTGTGTAAAAAAAAAAATCAACATTAAGCTAGGATTCTGAAATTTTGCTCGCTATCTCCCTGCTACTTTACAGTAGTGTTGGCCAAATATGAGCTAGAAAATCAATTTGAAACAACATTTAGAGCCACAAACAAAAAAAGGTATCATTACTATGGAAACACCCATTTATGTATTTTCTCGTTTGCGCCTCGGAATAGTTCTTCTAGATTGATGGCACATTACAAATGCTTTATTATTATTAAGTCTAATTTGAGTTTAATATGTGTGCTAAGCTTTAAAATGACACCAAATGTATCAAAATTTATCAAGGCATTCAGATTTTACGAGTGAAAATTACTCCTAAATCTTATTATTTTTTATTTTTTTCTGTCTGTTTTCATCTACATGTTTATCTTGAAAACACACAGCAGCAAAGTCCCCCTTTTGATGTGCTGCATCACAATATTATTAATACAAGATGTCTTACTCTTACAAAAGTGAAACTTCAAACAATTGAACGAATACATGAAGTACATACTGCACAAGAACATGTCAACAAAGTATTAAGATAATTGGAATGAAAGGATTGGTTTATTACTGATCAAACGTTATGAAAGGGGCCAGTTCGGGTAAAATATATGAATTATGTGGAGATCCAGAGAATTCCATAGTTTGTGTGCAGCTGGACGAACAATTTCTATCACCATTATTACATAGAATTAATAAGAAGATTGTCTGCTGATCTGAGTACTTGATTTGGTGGGTAATTATTAAGAAAATCATCAAAGTGTGACAAAGCAAATCTGTTGCATGATTTTCATATGAAATCTATTCAGTCTGTTGAAACAATAAGCGACCGTGTCTTGATAAAGTATGAGCTATTATTAAATATTTACAAAGATCTTTTTTTTATTTTCAGTATTTTTCTATCAAGAAAATATCCAGAATACAGGTGCCTACGCTATTCTTATCAGGATCATCCGATGAATTAGTGCCTCCAAAAATGATGCAAGCTTTATTTCAGGTGAGAATACACATGTCACCATAAACTCATGGCATGAGTTCTGTTTCTGTTACCAACAGATGGACCGCTCAAATAAAGTGCTGTGCATCACAATTAATAACAACGACGAAAAAAACGGGTCACAATTTGAGCATTTATCATCAATGACATTTAGGGTAAATAGTGTTCATTTTTAGATAATTTCTACACTAAGGATATCATTTTTGAACCCAATCATTTATCATTTAGGGGTTGGAATCAAATTATGCACCATTTCAGGTGTGAAGTAGTTGCCGTTATATCGGGCAGCTATACCATTGACGGTTGCCATTTAGGTTTTGTTTTAATGCATGAGTAGCTCTTAATCCTAACAGTTTTCATGCAGGTATTAGTTTTACCATATACAAAACAGATTTTTCAGAAGACTTTTCCAACTTTTAAAGTCTTATCTCATGAATTAAGCATACTATACTCTGTTTGGCCATCTCGAGACAGTGACGTAACCGCGTATTCTACTAATTGCATCACATAACGCGCGCGTACTCGCGGCGCTAGCGTACAAACACGAGCGTTGAAAGGCGGAAGATACACACGCGTGCGTAAAAGCTGCACCTGTTCAGTTACGTCACTGTCTCGAGATGGCCAAACAGAGTATAGGCATGTTTGTACTTATTGTAATGCATTTCTCTCAGCGATTTCAAATATGGTTATGAAATTCAATAATTTTAAGATTTTAGAAACATTTTATGACATTTTGGAACTGTTGACTGCAGACACCTGCCGCATGGAAAAGGTTAAGTGATCCCCTCGGCTTTTTGAGTGTTAAGTTGGCAATGCAAATTGTCTGATGGCAATAGTCAATGCTCCCCATGGTGTTTTTTTGTAATTGCTATAATTGGATAATGCCTTATAAGAGATTCGATTATCCCAGATTCTTCCGTAGATCATGAGAAGTCAAAAGATAGCATATTTCCATGATATGTCATTAACCCTAACTCCACGAACATGCTTTTGGGAATAAAAGTATCAGGGGAGAAAATCAGGTCAAATCAGGCCTTGCTACCGCAAACACCGCATAGAAGTTGGGCACCTAAATGATTGCTCCATGGAGACACCTGTAAAATCTTAAGATTTTCCAGACCATCTGATAGCCCCGAGAGAGACAGTGTAGTGATTTGTAGTGCTGAGGATGTGGGGTTTAAGAGAACAAGAAAACAGATGTCTCTTAACCCTAACTCCCCAGGAATGTTTCTGGATCCCAGTATTGATGCATCCTCATTGGAAGAACTCACATTCTTACTGTAACTGGATAAATTAAAGTAACGACTCTTTCTATATAACAAAAGGATAGATTTATTAATGATAAGTCTAAACTAGTCATAGTCATCAATTAAACATATTTTCTCAAAAAGGAAGATCTCTTAAAGATCTCTGTTAAACATCACTTAATAATGGTTTGTATTAGCTAACATGTATCTGTTCTTTTTTCTTGTAGTTATGTGCTGCTCCATCAAAACAGATGGCAAGATTTGAGGATGGAACACACAATGAAACCTGGAGATGTAGGGGTTACTTCAGTGTGATTAGGAAATTTACTAATACGGTAAGTATATTACCTGTGCTTTTAAAGCATTTATGTGCACTGGCCTAATCTAGGGGAAGATGAATAATAAATTCACTCATTATATATGTTGATTTGTGTGTCGAAACCAGGTCTACTCAAGTAAATTGATATTTTTGTCCTACTGATGAACGGTTTAGATCCACTTTCACAGGAAACCTGGTTTTCCAAGTGCGTTATTGCTGTACGAAATACTTGTGGCATCATGATTCAATGACTTGACTTATTAATAATGCACCTCTTGAATGTTGACACACATTGTGTGCTGTGCAAAAATGTAACTGCAGTTACGCTCAATTTGGTCACTTAAAAGTTAAAACCATGAAATACTTGCTTTTCTGGTCTTCAAAATGTACATTACTGTCATGAATATTTAACATGTTTGAAACAAGAGTTTTTGATCTTGGGAAAAGAATCTTCCCATAATTGAATCATCTGAATTGGATGATACAAATACTTCTGCATGCTTCTACGGAAGCATTCATTTGATTTCCCTTTCAAAAAATAATTGAATAGTTTTACTACCCTTGAAATCAATTGAAAATACAGGGACGTGTCAAAAAAAGGGACATAAATAATTTAAAATAAATAAATGTAATGATACATTCCAAGGATTTTGGTCAAAACATCATTTTTTTCTTCTCTATATTGTTCTCCATTCTAGGTCTCTAGAACAAGCAGCAATCCATTGGAGCCAACTCCATCAACATCAGGACCAAGCCTGGCAGACTTCCTTGACAGAACGGCAAGGCATTCCCATTCTCATTCCCATCAAGACATTTGACAAGAAGATATCATTCTTGACAATATGAACTAACCAAAAAGTGTGCAGGGTAACAGTTTGAGTTCCCCCTGTCCTATATAACGATTAACGTAGCTATCATATCGAAGGCTCAGAAACACAAGGCTTTATCTCCATTTTGACCATTTTGAGAAAAAGACTATTGAAGATTTTTAAACACATTGGGGAAATGAAGATGAGGCCTTGTGATACTGGCTATAACTTTGAAAGGGGTTGTGTTTTGGAGATAAGGCTGTGTAGTACTGGAAAGAGAATTTCTTTCTGAAAATTTTGAAACCAAAATCTCATTTTTGAAAAAAAATTGGAGATGAGGCCTTGTGTTTCTGAGCCCTCGATATGTGGTGCAATCAAGCAAAATGAGTCTGAAGTTAAAAATAGCTGAATTTTAGTTTTTAACATATTATGGTATTATAGGGTATTTGCAATGCTACATTTTGCAGAAAACTCCATTTTAAATGTACAAAGATATTATACAATAGAAAACAAAAGAATTTCAACCCTTTGTTTGGTTATATCTCGAAATCAACATTGGCGACTTCTGGCTCATTTTGCATGATCACGTCACATATGTATGCTTTATAATCAGTTCATAACAAGGAAGCTTAGGACAAAGGCACATGGCGTCATAACACTGCGCATTGGGCTGAATGCAAGCGTGATGCTCAGATCGAGAAATTATTGGACTGATTATAGTCATTATTCCGTCTGGTGGATTTGTTGTACAGCTTATACAGATGTGACATCACATATCGTATGTCCAATCATAGGCATTAATATGCTACCAAGGGATGGCTATTTTGGCATAGCAGGAATCAATGTAGAAATCAGGAAGCTCCTTCCAAGGGAAAATTTTGTCGTCTGGAGGGATTTTTGACTGATTACATGAAATATGTAGGAAAATGGTGGAAAACATGTACAACTTCTTGGAATTGGTGATTTTGTCACCCTTCCTGGGAAATACACATGGAATTGTATCCCAAGGAACTGTCATTAAGTCAACTATAAGATGGTTGGTGCCTACACAAGTATATAGCACAGATAACCCATGGGCTTTCAATAACTTGAATTTAATCTACATTCTAAATTAATTTAATCACAGAAATTTATGCTCAGACACAATTGACCACTTTTACAGTCAATCAATCTATGGGTTGAAATTCAACATCAACATGTAGTAGGTAGAGTATTATTGATCTTATCATGTTCAATAATAAAAAGAGTTCTCTGCACATGAAAAATGGCCAAAGCTGAATTTGACATGCCTGTTTAGATTTGCCATAATTTTATAGAAAAAATAATTGTATAACACAAGTTTGAATCACAATGCCTTTGGGCGTTTCAAAACGTAAGCATGTATTCCTACCAAAGTATATATAAAAACTCAATTCTTCTGCCAGGCGTTTCCTGATTCACAGAATTAATTGTTTGTTTGTTTGTTGTATGTTTTGCGCGCTCTGAGTTCCTTGGAAGATTTTTGCGCCTTATAAGTACAATCTATTATTATTATTATTATTATTATTATTATTATTATACAAGTGAATTACACATGTTGAACATCACATGCATGTCATGTTCATGACCAAAAATTATCTGAGTGACACCCCCCTCAATATGTGTACAGATGCCAAAGTAATTACAACATGATACCTCAAGATATGATTAGGCAGTTTTACACATACACAGCCTATTATAATTTATATTAATTTATCGCTTGATCAAATTCCAGATAGGGTGCCTTTGCACTTGTCGTCAGCAAAAAAATAAAAAAGTTTGGTTTTTTTTCTCCAAAAAACGGGGAAAACAATGGCAATTTGTTTGTTGATATTCTTTCAAAATGTTTACAATTCAAGGTTCAGAAACTTGATACTTGATCGATGACCGATTATAAGTAGACCAAATTCTGCATTGAAAGAGTTCATTGACTTTTTGCTACCCGTGTTTGCGGCACATCTCCATAACCATTTATGTACTGAGTATCTACTAGCCTGGGATTGTGACCAATCAGGGACAGATATGCTTCTGTATTAATTCGCTGCTGTATGAAGACTCGCCAACTTGAAGCTGATCAAACCAGGGAGTCTAATAGTATAATGGGAGAGGAAATGGAAATCGCCAAACAGCTTCCCATACAGTCATAAAAAAGTAACTATACAGGTAATAAATGGACTTTTAACTCTAAAAATATATATATCCTACCTAAAAATATTAAATCATAAAGTTGTTGAGAAATTTATCTTCTTGAATATGAGATATTGCACGCTACATGTAGGATCGGTGGAATATTGAAGAAGTGACAATCCAAAATGTAAGGTAAAGTCACAATTTCATTTTCACATCTAACATTTCAACACGGGGAGAGTATGACAGGTAGCGTGTGTGTGGCATATTGATCCATCGGAACAATACAGCTGACAGTCCAACCTGCGCATGCATCCCCCAATTGCACTACTGGTAATCGATAAGGTACCCGTAGATGGGTCCGCGTGTAGAAAATAGAAATGTGAAAATGAAAATCAGACCTCACCTTTCATTTTGGAGTGTCACTTCCCAATAATCATCTGATCCTAGCGTGCAATATCTCATATTAAAGAAGATGAATTTCTCAACAACTTTATAATTAAATATTTTTAGGTAGGATATATATTTTTAGAATTAGAAGCCCATTTATTACCTGTATAGTTACTTTTTGATGACTGTATATTGACATAGGCCTATAAAGACGTACGATGCGACTCTTAGAGAATGGCGCTATTTTGGCAATGCCAATGGTTGAGACGCTGGATGTGACTCGTAAAATACGGAGCTATAGCACACTAGAAGCTTTATTCTTGATAAGCAAACGTGTAGTGCCACACCCCTGATCAAACTATAACCCTTAAAATGTGCTGCAATAATTTGCCAATTACCTCAGTTTCATCTTAGATGAAACTGAGGTAATTGGTCAAATTATTGCAGCAAAGTTCTTAGTTTGATAGATTTATAATTTTAATATGCACCCAGATTATTTATATTTTTTCATAGGAGAAATATATAGCTTGACTGTTAGGCTATATTAAAAAAAAAAAATTGTCTCAAAGCTCCCGCGCTCTTGTTAGTTAATTGATGCGAGTTAAAAAATGTTTGTATTTTTTTTCTTTTTCAAAAAATAAATAAATCCCAAAGTTTCACTGATTTTTCAGATTTTCATTGATCACATCATTTTAAATACAAAGGTCACTTTTACAAAAACTTTTACAAAAACGCATTCCGCATAATGTTTTGAAAAACTGAAGAGCTTTGAGACAAAAGATTTTTTTAATATAGCCTTAGAGCAACTTGCTCTATACTCTTTATTGGTCAAATTAATTTGCCAGGAGTTAAATACAGGATGGGCGAATGTTAAATTGTTCGCTCTTAGGCCACACAAAAAAGGCCTGTTCTACGGGCAACATACCTCTCAGTGAGGTCATCAGACAGGCAATTTGAGGATTTTTACAAACAATTCTGGAATTCCACACACACACAAATATTGCAAACATTTCCCAAAACTTTCCTGGGAAAAAAATAGAAAATGTTAAAGAATATAATATCCGTTGCCCGTAGAACAGGGGTGTTTTATTCAGTGTCCATATCTGCATTTTTGTATTTTTTGCTCTTCATCTGCATTTGGATACCGTAGATATTCGATATATAGACATAAAATTGAACAGATACTGAATTTGAACCAAGTAAATTCATCAACGTTGTGGTGAGCGCCATCTCTTGATATTTATTTTATACGTTTGAAACACGCACGAAAAACCATTTATCCTAAAGAAAGTTACGTAATTACTGGTGACATAATTTCAAACATTTTCAGATACGGTGAAAGGCAGGGATGGTCGTCTCTATTGATTTTTGTAGAAAACGTATGCTGTCTCGCTCGCACCTGTATGACTGGGCATGGCAGCTAATTTATTTGAAAAGCCCGTATTACATTGTAAATACGGGTATTGCATAGGCCTATAATAAAGGACATCTATGATTTTGAATGTGACTCGGCCCAAAAAGCCCAAGGGCTCAAAAATGACAGATGAGTTTAAAGACTAAAGAGTAAAGAATGTTCCATACACTCTGAACGTGACCTAATAAATAATAAATATGAAGAAATGAAGTAATTAATTGTAAATAAATAATATATATAAATTAATAAGTATTATAAATAAAATAAAGTGTATTTAGGTCTATTTATATTTAATTTATTGATAAATAAACATCAACAATTTTGAAAGTAAATACAAAATAAATCATTTAAACGTTAAATAATATCAATATAAGTGAAAACCCCGAACGAACGTATAACGAACAATAATAAATATTGTATTTACTTAAAACCCTAACCGACCTAGTCCCAGACCAGACTGCTCTACGTATAGAGCACAAGGAATATAAACCGCCACAAAGATTCGAACCTAGGGCCTGCTGATTAAGAGTCTCAATCTTTACCAACTGAGCTATTTCGATTTTCGTGATATCCTCTGCCCTTTATAACCAAATATAGTTCTCATTCAACTATCCCCTAAAATACACACGGATTTGTCAACACTGAGTTGTTGTCTGTTAAATGAGTCTATGATTAATTAGATTTAGTTGTAATAATTAACAAATACCGTACTTTGTGAAACGATTCTAAGTTATTTTCGTTCGGCCTATAAATGATTGTTGAACAACATTTGCGGTATAGCAAGTGTACAATTTAACAAAAACCCATAGTATATTACGCCCCCCCCCCCCCCCCCCCCCCCATACTCAAAGGTTGCATTCGTGACTCAACGCATTTTTATTTTTACGAAACTTATGTAAATCCCTATCGATTGCACAGTCAGACATCAACATGATCAAGGATTTACCTCAATAGAGTCCCGAATAGAGTCCACTTCACTCATGCGTGGCCGTAACAAAAGGTTCATGTACCAGTAGTATTCGTTGTTCAGATCAATTCGATGCAAGTGTTACTGTTCAAAGAATGCCTACATTTGGCGGGTTATTTAAAAACAAGTATCCTTCAACACGTGTGTTGATCTGTGGTATTAGTATTTTCAAATTTGGAAACATACTATAGTTCCCACAAATATGACCGACACATGGATGGCCTCTATTGCTAGTATTCAAATCACATTTATATCTAAATCAATACATGTAGCATTTAATATAATTTAGATTCGCACAAAAAAGTGAGTCATGTTCTGTTTCTTATGACTTTATTGCTATCCTTATAATAACCCCCCCCCCCCCAAAAAAAGGTAGAAATAACAGAAAAAATAAATATAAAGGGATAAATTAGTAAATAATAAATATAATTATAAATATGGGTATACAAACTAAAGGTTATAATGAGTCTCAAACTTACGATTCAATGGTACCTATATCATTATGAGTATTTATTGTAAACCCGATTCCCTACCAACTAAGATACGGCCCACAGCAATTTCTATTCATGCACATTCAAATATACGGATATATACGGATTTTTAAAAAGAATAAAACAAGTATAGGTCTAAATAACAAAGTCCCCTCCCCCCAAGAAAAAAATTATAATAATAATAAAAAATAACAACAACAAAAACGTTAACAAAACAAATTACAAGACAGAGAAATTGGAGACACAGACAGGAAAATAAGAAGAAAAGGGGAAGAAACAGACAGAAAAAATGACTGTACAGAGTATCGAACTCACGCTACAGTGATTCCAAAAAATAGTGTACGTTCTAAAGTCCAGTGCCCTACCAACTGAGCTAATATTCACACGCTAATTGCGAAACCCATTTATTATATCATTATGTCAACAACTAGTGCAAGCCTCCGTATTTAGTAGTTTTTGTAGTGTTTAATCAAACATATAAATAATATCAAGAGATGGCGCTCACCACAACGTTGATGAATTTACTTGGTTCAAATTCAGTATCTGTTCAATTTTATGTCTATATATCGAATATCTACGGTATATTAACAATATCAAACCTTTACTTACAATAATATTTAGTGTAAATTAAGCATGTTTTTGTTTTTAAAATATTTTGTTTTCTTGTTCTTTTTCTGTGTAAGATAATGTGCGTTTCATAGAATACACTATAAATATAAACATGATGTATTATTATTATACTTATGAAAAGATGTATTTTGCAAAAAAAGTTATTTGGGAAGAGGTAAGGTTGACTAAATTGAGCCTAATTTGACTGTCTATAGACCATGTCACCTCTTGTTGATCAACAATATTAAGTGCCCAGTTCCATTCCATGCATGGGGGGAACATGCATTGACTGCTGTTGTTACAGATGACTGGTTTAGTTTAATATATGGTTTATAATGGACAACCCCTTTCGGATGCGCACACGTACAGGCAGGCAAGCTTTTGTTAGTAGGCAATTCGCGCGCACATCGACAGGCAAGGTTATTTTGCTTGGCTGCTGTGACGTTACAGGTGACATCGCCTATACGATACTGCTCATGCTGATAAGACTTGATAAAGTAAGCAACCGAAGGTTAGAATTCCATCAGGGGTTATTATGATAATCCAATGTTCTCTTGTATTTTGATGAATGTCCCAACTCGAAAAAGCAAGGACATTCACCGGCATGGGACTCAAACCCAGGATCTACCATATACTAGAACAGGCGCTTAACCAGTCGGCCACTGGTACTTGCTGATATACAGCACTTTGAATCGAGGCCAAGTGATTGAGTTAATCGGGGTACATACACAAACACAATAAAGGGGCTGTAACAGGAGCCGAGGCTGCAGGGGGACTGGTAAATAACAATTATTTACAATATACGAAAACAGTCCTAACTGAAACAGAATAGACACCACAAGTAGGATACCGAAGGTATACAGAGGGACGAGCAGAAATGTAAATACAGTATATAATAGAGAAGCTCATCCCAACTGAAAGGGCGAAATAAACATATAACAAACTGCACCGCTGAATGTCAAATGGTTCGAGTCCCATGCCGGTGAATGTCCTTGCTTTTTCGAGTTTGGACATTCAGCGGCGCGGTTTGTTATTTGTTTATTTCGCCCTTTCAGTTAGGATGAGCTTCTCTATTATATACTGTATAAACAGAGTAGTTGTGACAAAAATACTATTTTAGAGCATATATTAACTTCCTCTTCAATAATTATTACTGTAGCAAAGTTATCTGTAATTGTTAGTGGCGTAGCTAGGATTTTTTTCGGGGGGGCAAGATTTCTGAAATTTTCGTAAAAGGTTGCCCCCCAAAAAAAATTCCAGTCACCAACTCGTGATTTTCACGTAAGTTGGGGGTGGGGGGTAGGGACAAAAAAATGTGCACGGTCAAAAAAAATTGCACAGTACATGTACTATATGTACAATTTTGCCTTATATTTGACTATTTGGGCTGAATATGCCCACACGTATAACCTGTAACCCGCACGCAATCTCGGTCTTTTATCATTTTTTCCCCTATTTTCTTTTTTTTTCCCTTATTAATTTTTTTAGAGGGTTGGGGGGCGGGGGCACAAATGGGTTTTGGGGGCGGGGGCACAAATGGTTTTTTCCTGTCAGGGGGGGGCATTTGCCCCCCCCCCCCATGAGCTACGCCACTGGTAATTGTTTTCTGCCTAATATTCACACAAAAAAATGCTTTTAAACAAATAAATTCAAGTTGAATTAGCACTAGTTTCATGCCTACACTATCCGTTGAGCTGAAGGCTAGGTCTTGACCCACAAATACAGATATTAAAGTCAAACTTTGTTTTATACAAGGAGCTGGGCAATTAGTAAAGTATATTGCCTCACTAAAATAAGCTCAGTAGGTATATTAGAGTCATTGTTTCACTGCCCCTATAGACCATTTCATTGAGATCAAAAAAATGTTTGGAAACAATTGGTGTGATCAATTTGGTGCCCAACAGTGTTTTCCTGCTGTAAAACCGTCGGGCATCAACAAGTTTAATTTAATAATTCATCAAATTCTCTTTCAGAAAACTTACTCACTCAGATTTGAAACGGTCTATGTGATTGTTCTAAATGAAGCATTAGGCAAACGGTGTTCATCTCAGCTTCTTTATATGCTTCATAAATTCAAGAACATACATATGCACAGTATATCGGTTATATCGAGGGTTTAGTGCAACAAAGTGCTATCTGCATTTCAAGAAAAAGTGAATTAAAGATTTGTACCCATCATTGTCCGCTATTGGTTTTGACAAGTTAAAAGAAATGCTATTCAAACCTTTTTGATTAGGTGAATTTACTATTTTCTCATAATTAGGTTCCTCATCTTGTGCGGAACATTTTGATACCGAAATCTTATTTTGGCCAAAAATGCAGATAGCCCTTTGTTGCACTAAACCCTCGAATAAGCTGTGTTGATACTAATTCGTTTTTGTTTTTGTTTTTTAAATTGATAGAAATTTGAAGTGAATATTTTCATGATTATTTTTGAAAATCAAGGTCACACAAAAACAATCAATCAATTGCTCTGTAAGCTTAACAAACATGATTTCAGGTCTTGAAATTTGTTGTTTTGTTTTATTTCTTTATTGAAAGCTTATACAAAATATTTTACAAAAATTACAGAAATGCTTGATTGGCTGGACATAATCAAAAGGTCCTACCTGTACACAAAAGGTTTTTTTTCTGTTGCCTAAGCCTAATGATATAATTTTTTTCTAAACAAAATGAGTAAGCTTGACTTCAAAGCTATGCACTCAGCGAGCTGAGATAAACTCTTTATTGCCAGATCAGGATAGTATGTTATCCATATTAGATCCTGATAAGGATAAGGATAATATTATGTTATCCACATGAGATCCTGATTAGGATATTATGTTATCCATATTAGATCCTGATAAGGATATTATGGTATCCATATTAGATCCTGATAAGGATAATATAATGTTATCCACATGAGATCCTGATAAGGATATTATGTTATCCGTATTAGATCATGATAAGGATATTATGTTATCCATATTAGATCCTGATAAGGATATTATGTTATCCATATTAGATCCTGACAAGGATATTATGTTATCCATATTAGATCCTGACAAGGATACTTTGTTATCCATATATTAGATCCTGATAAGGATACTATGTTATCCATATTAGATCCTGACAAGGATATTATGTTATCCATTTTGATCCTGATAGGGATATGTTATCAATACATGTATTAGATCCAGGTGTCTTAAATATAAAATTGAATACTGTAAATGTTTTTAAAAAGTCTACAAATCTATTGTCTATTAAAATTGAATTATTTATATACCGTAATTTAAACGATGTAATTGGATTTCTTTTTTTGTATTGATCGAGTCCATTCTTATAGATTTGATTTTGAGACGTCACATAGGAGTTGAAATATCCATTGGAAGGAGGAATCAAAATCACCAATGATCAGAATTTCAGAAAACTGATACTAGTAGTAGGAGCCCAGAGCTCTAAATACTGCTTTAAAATGGTTTGACCCCTGACCTCCAAACATACTCCTAAAGGAATACTTTTATGATATAGTCATATCTTGTCTACAAGAATAAATTGTGATTCTCTTGTGATTGTTATTGGCAATACCTGTATTCCCCTATATATTCACGTAGACAAAACGACATAAAACAACTCCTGTTAGGGGTAGGGGTAGGGGTAGTATTATCGCCATAAAAAGTTGAAATAAATGTTACTTTAGTATTGATACATCATATCTATGGGAAAAAACTGCTTCACAAGTCAATGTTACAGGTAACATAGCTAAACATTGGAAAAAGTCAGAAAGCGTCAAAAATGCTTATTTTTCTAACTTTTTCAATTGTTCCATAACATTTTGGACCGATATCAATGAAATCAAAATGATAAAAATCTAATATAATGTGTCAAGTAGTTGTTTCTTTTAATTCATAAACATGATTTTATTTAGTTTTTAGATTTCCTTTCAGTGTCTTGATCAATATACTACTCAAACCTTTACGAGAGATTCTATTACTTCATTTCTGCTATGTGAGTACATGGGGAGTATGTTTATCGCCATAGCATAATTTCGCAAATGTATCTGTCATAAAAATGTAAATTTAAGAGTATGTTCGGAGGTCAGGGGTCAACTCCTAAATTTGAGGCCTGTGGTTCCTATTATAGAGAATATCTTGAACGTAATATGAATGGATGTTTTGTTTCCCATTCCCAATCTTGCTTTTTTTCTTTACATTTAAAAAGTGTTTTTGAGTCTGTTTTGTGGTAAGTACATGCAAGTCAATAAGAAAATTAAAGTTTCTCTTATTGTTTTTAAATCCTACCGATGCATTTATTTCAAGGGTTGACAACCAGACATTTTATTATCATGTGTTCCATTGAGTTGTGTGTAAAAATGAATTGGACTTTAGCCATTAACTCCAATGTTGGCTGTTTTTGTATTTTTTGGCCCTTAAAATATTTTGGGTGACCAGGATTTTTTGATACCAGTATCTCAAGAAGACTAAATAGTGTGAGTTATATCTTTGTGTTTGTCATCAACCCTTGATATAGCCATAACAATTTGGAATACATCTCTAGGATGTACCAATTTAAAGTGTATTCTATGTCTACTTGCTGACTTTTTTAACAACAAAATGCAATCAACAAAGCACAAATAAAAATACCACTAGATATGACTCCGGTCGAAGACCAGGGGACCTTGATTTTTGTCTTGTTCCTGACATTTGCCCGAGGTCATGATTTACTTTTCTTATTGTCTAATGATAAGAGATCAGATGCATCAAGTATGTTCGAAATCGGAGCACGTCTTGGATTATTGATCCCTAGTGACCCCCATATGACATGTCAATTTTAATCGCTGGACACCCAATAATGTCGCTGTGTGACCTTTGACCCCAAACTGTGAAGACCCTATATGTAAGTCAGGTAGGGGGTCATACTGACCAAATCTGGTGATTATAGCATGTAAACTGTAGGAGGAGAAGCATTTTAAGTAATAGAAGTGAAAATTAACATTTTGACCCCTAGTGACCCCTTTTTGACCTTTGACCTGGTCAATATGATTGACTTATTTTCTTGGCTCATCAAATCAAACAAGATGCAACAAACCCGGTCCAAATCGGAGCATGTCTTAACTTTTACCCCTGTGAAGTTCAATGACCCCTAGTGACCCCTTCTTGACCTTTGACCTGGTCAATATGATTGTCTTATTTTCTTGGCTCATCAATCCAAACAAGATGCAACAAACCCAGTCCAAATCGGAGCATGTCTTAACTTTTACCTCTGTAAAGTTCAATGACCCCTAGTGACCCCTTCTTGACGTTTGACCTGGTCAATATAATTGACTTATTTTCTTGGCTCATCAATCCAAACAAGATGCAACAAACCCGGTTCAAATTGGAGCATGTGTTAACTGTTACCCCTGTAAAGTTCAATGACCCCTAGTGACCCCTTCTTGACCTTTGACCTGGTCAATATGATTAACTTATTTTCTTGACCCATCAATCCAAACAAGATGCAACAAACCCGGTTCAAATCGGAGCATGTCTTAACTTTTACCTCTGTAAAGTTCAATGACCCCTAGTAACCCCATATGACATGTCATTTTTAATCGCTTAAGACCCTATATGAGCATGGACCTAAGGAATCTTTTGACAAATTATGAAGGTCATGAGTCATTTCCTCTGAGACAAGAAGCATTTTAAGTGATCGAATTGAAAATTTACATTTTGACCCCTAGTGACCCCAAATGATTTTTAATTTTAAAAACCGAACTAATATACATGCGTACGGTCATAAGGAATATGTGGACTAATTTTGATGATCCTAGGTCATTTCACTAAATTGGAAATGCGTTTTAAGTGAAAAACACGTTTTGACCCCTGTGTGACCTTTGACCCCAAACTGTGAAGACCCTATATGTAGGTCAGGTAGGGGGTCCTACTGACTAAATCTGGTGATTGTAGCATGTAAACTGTAGGAGAAGAAGCATTTTGTAGAAATATTGCCAGAAGAAGAAGAAGCAGAACTAGATATGACTCCGGTCTAAGACCAGGGGACCTTGATTTTTGTCTTGTTCCTGACATTTGCCCCGAGGTCATGATTTACTTTTCTTATTGTCTAATGATAAGAGATCAGATGCATCAAGTATGATCGAAATCGGAGCACGTCTTGGATTATTGATCCCTAGTGACCCCCATATGACATTTCAATTTTAATCGCTGGACACCCAATAATGTCGATGTGTGACCTTTGACCCCAAACTGTGAAGACCCTATATGTAAGTCAGGTAGGGGGTCATACTGACCAAATCTGGTGATTATAGCATGTAAACTGTAGGAGGAGAAGCATTTTAAGTAATAGAAGTGAAAATTAACATTTTGACCCCTAGTGACCCCTTTTTGACCTTCGACCTGGTCAAAATGTTTGACTTATTTTCTTGGCTCATCAAATCAAACAAGATGCAACAAACCCGGTCCAAATCAGAGCATGTCTTAACTTTTACCCCTGTAAAGGTCAATGACCCCTAGTGACCCCTTCTTGACCTTTGACCTGGTCAATATGATTGACTTATTTTCTTGGCTTATCAATCCAAACAAGATGCAACAAACCCGGTCCAAATCGGAGCATGTCTTAACTGTTACCCCTGTAAAGTTTAATGACCCCTAGTGACCCCTTCTTGACCTTTGACCTGGTCAATATGATTGACTTTTTTTCTTGGCTCATCAATCCAAACAAGATGCAACAAACCCGGTCCAAATCGGAGCATGTCTTAACATTTACCTCTGTAACGTTCAATGACCCCTAGTGACCCCTTCTTGACCTTTGACCTGGTCAATATAATTGACTTATTTTCTTGGCTTATCAATCCAAACAAGATGCAACAAATTTGGTTCAAATCGGAGCATGTCTTAACTTTTACCCCTGTAAAGTTCAATGACCCCTAGTGACCCCATATGACATGTCATTTTTAATCGCTTAAGACCCTATATGAGCATGGACCTAAGGCATCTTTTGACCAATTATGAAGGTCATGAGTCATTTCCTCTCAGACAAGAAGCATTTTAAGTGATCGAATTGAAAATTTACATTTTGACCCCTAGTGACCCCAAATGATTTTTAATTTTAAAAACCTTTCTTTTGTATATGCGTACGGTCAAAAGGAATATGTGGACCAATTTTGACGATCCTAGGTCATTTCACTAAATTGGAAATGCGTTTTAAGTGAAAAACACGTTTTGACCCCTAGTGACCCCTGTGTGACCTTTGACCCCAAACTGTGAAGACCCTATATGTAGGTCAGGTAGGGGGTCCTACTGACCAAATCTGGTGATTGTAGCATGTAAACTGTAGGAGAAGAAGCATTTTGTAGAAATATTGCCAGAAGAAGAAGAAGCAGATGAAAGAAACGGCAGAGATAGAGTACCTCGATTTTTGAAAAAATCAAGGTAAGAAGAAGCAGAAGCAGATGAAAGAAACGGCAGAGATAGAGAACCTTGATTTTTGAAAAATCAAGGTAAAAATATCAGCAGCTGATGTTGGGTGCTCAGAGCCAATTTGAAGATACCAGCAAGTTCTTGGCCACCTTGATAAAAAGTGCTATCCTGACTAGTTGTCAACAAAGGTGCCTGTAATACTAGTCAGGATAGCACTTATTATAGTTTGTGTCAAAGCTCTCCCAAAGTCGAAAACCTAATGCAGAATGGGTTTTTTTAATTTTTTTTATTTTTTATTTCATTTTTTTATTGCTCCCGACAGCAGGATGAAAAGAGTAATATACGCTATTGTGGCAATACCGGTGTACTCGAGTCCAGGCTTTCCGACATCAAGATCTTATTAAACCATCAGACAAATAAAGATATGAAATGGCAGACAAATAAAAGTCACATCTACAAAGGAAGATCCAACTTTGTGTTTGTTTTTATTAATTACCAACAAAAAAAGAAAAGAAAAAAAAAATGGGAAAAAAGAAAGAAAAAACAAAGAAAAAACAGGGGACAAAAAACAATAACGCGGGTGATGTTACTAATGCGCGGGAGCTTTGAGACGAACTATTTAATCACTTTGGCCTAAGGTGATAGGGGGAACCATGTCCTACGAGAGAATAGTTGAGTCGGGTCAGTCAGGCGTGGTTTTGTGTGTGATTTTGTTTGATGGTTTTCCAAATTTGTGTGCAAATGTTGGGGATTTTTTTAAATCAAAAATGCCTACAACACCAAAAGAGTCGTTCGGGTCTGCAGAACAAAATGTCTTTTGACATCTAAAGGTTAAAGGGGCACAGAGAGATTGGCGATGAAAATGAAAAATAAATAACTTCAATAGATAAGGTATAATAGAACCCTGAAACATAATATTTCATGGGAAAAGGGTTGAAGTGATGGCGCTAGATAGACATTCTGGTGAATCATATTATGTGCCGAATTCGGCTGATAATTTCGATATGTGATCTACATCGAAAGTACCAAATTGTGAAATATTACATGATATAGTGCGAATTAAGGTAAATGGTTTCAGATGGTTTAGTATTACTTTGGTGCAAAAAACACAATTTCCAGGAAAATTGAGGGCGCACTCCCATACGTATCTCTCAATGCCCATTTTTAAATGTTGGTTAAAACCTTATGATATTAACATTTTAAGATCACCTATCCTATCCTGCACTTATTTTTTGAATATCTTTCCAAGCACAGAGGTCGTGACCTTTCCCGCTCTCTGAGGCATATCCCTTTGAAAGTCTCGTCTCTCTTGATCCCTCTCTTCCTCCGTCTTAATCTGCTTAAACTCCCTTCCCTCAAAATCCCAATCTCTGCCCTGCTTTCTCTTCTTGGTCAGCATACGTTCAATAACCTTGTTTTGCTCCACGTTCTGCAGATAGAAATTAGTCTCTTTTTTCGTTTGCATCACCTCTGTGCGTATGCGTTGGTGGCGCACCTGCTGTTCGTACTCTATTCTCTCCATGAGATGTGCCCACTGAAACTTGGCAAGGTATTTCATGTTCCACAGTTCATCAAAGTATCGGCTACGCTTTCTGTCACCAACCCGTGTGTTATTGAAGGTGATGGCTACACGCTTGGCAATCTTTTTCTTTCTGAACTCGATCCAGCCTTCTGTGAAGACTTTTGGTTTGCTTTTACCTTTCTTCTTCTTTATGAACTTCTTGGAACTTCTTTCTATGAAAGAATAAACAAAAGATAATATTTTACTTTATATATTATGCAAAAACATGGCTATCTTATGACTACGAGAGCCAATTTTTTCAAATAATTGCAACTGGCTGACTGACATTCATTAAATATCACGGTTTAATCAGTAGAAATGACAAAACGTTGACTTGCTACACACAAGGGTTACAAGTCACTTCTGAATTGTGGATCATTTGGTATATGTATATCAATGACCCTGAATCAATGGCCTTCACTTCCAACAACTTTGGTATGATTGGGTCATTTTAATTCCAACAACTTTGATATGATTGGGTCATTTTAATTCCAACAACTTTGGTATGTGGTCATTTTAATTCCAACAACTTTGGTATGATTGGGTCATTTTAATTCAAACAACTTTGGTATGTGGTCATTTTAATTCCAACAACTTTGGTATGATTGGGTCATTTTAATTCCAACAACTTTGGTATGATTGGGTCATTTTAATTCCAACAACTTTGGTATGATTGGGTCATTTTAAAATCCGTCTCAGGAACAGATGATAGGATACCAAACATGAATCAACAAAATACCTATTTTGTCAAAATTAAATGAAAGAGAAATAGACAAAATAAAAATTGTGTACTAAGTTTCTTGACATACACAGCATACAAGGAAGAAGCCTCATGGTCTTTACTACAAATGACTTGCAAACATGGAATAGAAAAATACCACACCTCTCTCTTGAATTTCTCGCAAGGCATGTGATTATAGAATCTATATGATACTTTCACTGTTCAAACAGTTTGCATACACAAAAAACAACAGTAAAACAACTTAATTCTTACCATCTTGCTGCAAAAAGACTCGTCCAATGTCTCCATACTGTCCAAATATGAGACGCAATTTCTTTACAGACATAAAAGATGGTATTCTGCTCAGGTAGACGATTCCTGGTTTGGTAGGCTTTTCACCCTCTTTACCCTTGCTGTGTAAATCAAGCATGGTACCGATGTTTGAATCTGAATCTTCCCCAACATCCTTATTGTCATCTTGGTTTGGGTTTTCTTCTTCCTCCCTACCTCCTTCAATATCAGATTCATTTTTATCATCATATTCCTCCTCAGTCCCATCACAGTCTTCATTCTCACTGGCGTCACCCTTTTCTTCATCATCTTGCACGTCCCCTACTCTGACTTCCTCATCATTCCCATCCTCCTCTTCAGACAGATCACTTTCATCTTTGCCTTCACCTTGCTCATGTTCAACAGTGTCTTGTTCATCATCATCTATATCTTCAGTTTCCTCTTCAGCTTGATCAGCTTCATCTTCCCCATCACTGCCATCTACATCTTCATCACCACTCTCTATATCATCACTGTTATGTCCATCATCACCCTCTTCTCCACTATCCTCATCAGAGCTTTGCAAATCATTGGCATCGCCATCCTCGCTGCTACTTTCACTCATATCCTCCTCAGTAGTCTGTATCTTGTGCTTCATTCCTGAACCAGGATCCTTTTTTTCTGCTGATGAATCACAAATCTTGGAAAGAAAAGGAAAGTAGATTCTTTGTTACAACACAGACAGATCATCATTTGTCTAATTAGTAATTTTCACACACAAATAAAGTGTTACACTACTAGTACAGACCATTTGAGCATCAAAAACTGGCAGATTTGTTCTCTGCAAAAAGCAAGGGCTGTCATTTCAATGATATTATGGCACAAAGAAATTACTATATTAGCACATAATGTGGTATAATTAATTGGCTGTTCTTGAAAACACTTTTGTGCATAAAGGTGTATGTTCAGATCACTTTTTGGGGGCTCTGATTTTTTTTTCACATCAAGATATTTTGATATCAGAAGAATCCCCATATTTTTTCTCATTATGTCTGTAAAATCTTAGGGGCCAGAAATGTTCCATTTGGAAATTATGGACTAAAATGTGGTGAATTACTGCAAAGGTGGTTAACCACCAACCAGTTTGTGTAAGACTCAATGGGCAAAGTTTTGTGACCTTGTGCTTCTAAAAATAGAACCATTGGAGTTATACAACTCAAACTTTGGAATGTGACAATTTTAAGGATGACCTTTCATGTCAAATAAAAAACATCAAGTTGAAAATCGGGCCAGCAATCGGAACATCTTCCTTTAAAAGCAATCAAAATTTTAAAAATATGCCTTTTTAAATCGGCCATACAATGTACATGCATCAAGGATAGAAGATCCCATTTTTGTGGAAGCGCTAGTTTTCAATTAACTTGGCAAATATGACCACTTGAGTTTAATACAGTGCATGCATGCCAGGGCTGGATTATTCAGCCACCTTCAAGGCTGGAGTTAAGTCACTATTTATAGTGAACAATGCCAATGGCAATATCTTCACAGTCACACCCTCATTGCTCTCCAATCTCTAATGTTGTGCATTACACATATGTATGAGTATTAACCTTAACTCCCCGGGCGTGTTTTTGTGAATTAAACTATCAGCGGAGAAAAACGGGTCAAATTTGAGGGGGAAATCAGTCTCCGCACGCGACGCGTATCGAACCCGGGCCGCGTGCGTGCAAGTCTGATGCTCTACCGACTGAGCTACACTGGGGAGTTTCAAAAAACTTAAGTTTTTTTAACAAGTTGAACCACACATTGTTACCGTAATGTCGAGTGCTATACACATAATCCAGATTGGCTATGTGTACATATTAACTTTATTTTAATGATGATTCCTACCTTTGTAGATTACATAGATTTTTAATTATTTTGCAACTGTGGGCTTGGTGTATTTCCTATGCACTCTTTTGTGATTAATGCACAGACATCGGGGGTATTTTTCTGTTAATAATATTGAAATTTAAAAGGGATGCGCCACTCGTTCGAACTCAAGAAAATTGTGGTAACAACAAATTATCATGTGCGTTGATTATTAGTCTCAATGCAGATTTGTTACGCAAAACACTGAGACAGGCTGTTTCCAATTCATTGGTACACATGCATCGTGTCCATCTCAAACCACAAGTCCTCGGTTAGAGAACACGACTAAAATGACACGATGAAACGGTCTTTGCCACGAACGCAAAAAGAGGCTGACTTGTACACTGCCGTTAAACATGCATCGCTCCGTCTGATTTGTACACTGCTCTCAAACATGCGTCGCGTCATCAGTATATTACTACGCACGATCGCGGTTATTTTAAGATTCCCGGGACGTATCCTACGGTAATCGCACGTTGCCAGTCACAACCATTTATGCAGCTGAATTGTCACGCATCGGTAAGACGGTAGATAACAATGAAGGAAATTAGATATTTTGACAAACTTTACTGGTATAGTTGACACTTCAATAAAGTGCAGTTTCTCAGAATTCACAGCATATTTTGTGAAATAATAAGGTAAGTCATTTAGACCTGTTATATGTTATTACTGTAGTACTATGAAACATATTTGCAAACACGTAGCTGTTCACTGTTCAATGGCAATGCGTAAAGTTTTTTCTTGTGTAAACATTTGTTGTAAATAATTTATAAACCATGCCAAGATCGCGCAGGATCGCGCAGGTCCTCAATTACTAATTAGCAAGCCAATTGAGGACCTGAACGAAGGTAGGTCCTGAAGTCTGGAACTGACTGAGAGTGGCACGAGATTGATGAGGCCGCCGCGAGGTACAAAGACTTACACTGCAAAGCAAAGACGTGACTGCAAGTAAGCTTAGTACAACAAATCATACTTAGTGTTATTTGTCATCAGTTGGTATTATTCATCATAGGGTATTTTGCATGTTTCACTATCTGTCCCCCCCCCCCCCCCCCCCCCCCATCCTAAGTATGACTCCTTCTAAATATGATTTTCGTGTTAATTTCTGTATCGCTTACCAGAGCTCAAAAACACACTTCTTTGTGCTTGTTCTTATCTACTCTTTCTCATCTATCTTGCCATTCGTTTAATATTTTGTACAAATGCGATATTCCCTTGAAATTTGAGGTGAAATTCTAAGCCAATTCACTTTACGGTGCTCGCGATGTTTATCGAAATCGGCGCCATGTTTCATTATTCATTTTCAATACATTCGTAAGTTCGTAAAAAAGTGATGTGCGTATATAGACGTTGGCGATGGGAATGAGACTAAATTCGGGACCGCGTTGCCTACCGGGATACTCATGAAATCCGAAAAAAATTCTGCCATTGCGTTTACACGGCGGAGAATTTATGATTAAATATGGAATAATTTAGCATTTTCATGTTTTAAAAAGTAGCGGAAAAGAAAGATGAGGACTTTATTTATGAAGGTGTGTAGCTACAGTAGTATGAAAATCAATGGGAATGCTGTTTTGCTGTAATTTCCCCGACAGTCATTCGATTGGCGCCACCATTCACTTGTACAGCAAATAAAATTGACGGTTTCTAGCAATACAATTTCCCCATACGTTTGATAGGGGGAAAAAAACAAAACACCAACGTATGGGTTTCCTGTACTAACTACTGTATAAGTAAGCTTATATTTAAACTTATATATTATATTTATAAATTGAGTTTTTTCTAAAATGATAACCACCTTGTAAGTTGTAGTTTGTTCCATATCAATGAATCAGAAATCTATTAGACTATTTGGGGAAGTTGCCAAACTTACATGACAAGAGCTACACCTACCTAAAAATATCGTTTAATGTCACATAGAGAGCTCAATAAAAACAGACAAAAACACGCACGGCTGGCGATATGGAGGCTGACATCTTGTATTGCGCAATACCTCGTAAAATTGATAGTTTCTATTTCTAATTATTTTTAGGGATATATTAGTTTTACATATCACTTTCACATTTTTTATTTCAATTATACTTAAAAAAGGTATTTAAATCCTTCGAAAAAAACAATTATATCTTTTTTTCTCATGAAACTATCTCACGAAATGTAAAAGATGCAAACTAATAATTAAAATAAACGCTTTCCCAAATGTAGAAAAAATGTTTTGTCTACCACGAGCTGTTTATAATAATTTCTAGCAATGAACAGCTCGTATTCTAATTTCTGTCTTTGCATTTTTTTTCGGGATTCCACTGAACTGAAGTTTTGTAGACATCTGGGGCCATCATACTGGGATTTAAAGCTCTGTCCGGTAACGAGTCAACAATTTATTATGTAAGTATGCTTATATTCGTAATTTCTAAAACAAAAGTAAAACAATACCATGAATACTGACTCGGAGTCGGAAAGCTCGAAAGACGAAAGAGCTAGACGTATAATTTTCAGTCCTTGCCGGTGGACAAATTCGGCCACCAATTTGGGAGCCATATTTGGCCACCAAGACAAAATGCGTAATTAATTTTTGGCAATCCGGTATTTTAGGGGGGGGGGGGGGGGGGGGGGGGGTTACATTAAGGATCCCCTAAATTAATTGGTACTGTGTGTATGATATAAAAGCAGTATGTTTCTCCTGTATTTTAGGGGGTTTAACCCTAACCCTAAACTCTGGCCTATCCCCTAACTAGGCATGTTCATAAAATTTTGAAAATAAAATTATCTCTTCGAAAATGGAATACATGGAATCAAAGTACTTAACAATAAAAAATGATGGTTCAACCATGTCTGCAGGCTGAATAATAAAAAAAGTTATAACCAAAAGTAGTTTGCCTCATATATTGCTGAAAACTGGGCAAATCATGCACATTTTAAACCATTTTTTAGGTAAAAAAAGGTTTACTTTCATGATGTCTAGTTGCTTGTCCAGGGTTATATAGACATAAGTGAATACATCCTAGCCACTTCGTACTACATCACTGTATCTAAAAGAGGTAAACATGGAGTTTTCTACATATTTTGGCCATCTAATTTTCAAAAAAATGTCGCCCTCTGTAGTCAATGATATGAACATCCCTACCCTAACCCTACCATAAACCCTAATAGAATATATCCCCCTAAAATATTTCTTAAATGGAGTAAACATCTGTTGAGGTGTAAGGTTTATGTTTGATTTCCTGTCTCGTCATACTATAGTAGGCCTATAGATACCAAATCTATGATTTGGGTATCAGCTAAGCCTAAGGCATAATGTTAAAGGGAACCAATTTAGACCAAATTGTAGTCGCCTGAAAATCCTCCGTTTTTATGTCCCACTCACCTTTTGGAGACTCAAATTTGTCCTTGAATGTTCTCTATCTGAATTCACACCACCAAATGGTTCGCCTTTTACGTTTACATGCTAAATGAGTGTTACAAAATGCCCATTTTCTCGCTTATAAAGCGACTGGATTTTTCAATTTGACATTTTCCTTAAATTTCATGATATCTTTGATCATTAAATCAAAACAATTATATATGATTGATATCCCCGAAAGTTCTGAGAAATTGGCCCCCAAAGTTGGACAATTGGTGTAGCGCCCTCATTTATCAGAAAAAGTTGAGAAATGTTACCAGAACATTTACAATTAAAATACACCCCAAAAACCTACAAATGCATTGAAAATATTTCTTTTTGCACTTTAGTATTAGGTAATAGTTCAAAAATCAGGATTAAACTACAACTTTAATCATTTGGGAGCAATAAGTTCCATTTCTGATTAATTCTATAATTCTGCCACAGGATGCCAGCTGATAAAAAAAGTTTTGATTGTCGTCTACAAGGACTGAAATTATTTACTGGCGTGGAATCATCTACATGTATTCATGGCATTTCTATGAAAATAAGAGCTAGCAAAAGTCGCATTGGAATTTTTTATTACGACTAGCAAATAAAACAGGGGTAAAACACAAAATCACCTTCGTCGGCCATCTTGAAAAGAAGAAGAAGAAAAAAGACAAGGTCAATTTAGTAATTTTGTTTTCTGTGTAAGGCTACCAGATTGAATTTCATCCAATTATCTGCATTTCAAATATTGGTCAAGAACCAGGTGATCACTAAATTTTAAGTAATAAACCTGTCCGTTATGTCCGTGAAAAACAGAAGTTAGACATTATTAATTATGTTAATTAGTCACATGCAGTGTTTTCACTCACCCTATAGATACAAAGGGTGAAATACCCTTCACTTTTGAATTTCACCCTTCAACATTTTTCTCAAGAGTGAAAAATGTTGAAAATGTCATTGTTTTACTGCCCAAAACACTGCACGAGCACAAGTTTTGACCATCATTATGGTTTTTCACCCTCAAGAAATAAACCTAGTGAAATTGCTGAATGATATCTTCGTCTTTTTGGTATGGTTCCACCTTACACATTTGCCTAAACAAGTACCCAAATCATAGATTTGGGTACTGCAAGGACTAGAATTAATCAAATTATGATGCTTGTTGAAGAGATGAAGATCATTTCATGATTTTGGGGTTGAGAGGCTTCATATCTCCTAGCACTACATGTATATCTGGGGGAATCCACTAGCCAAAATGATGTCATGAGTAGCCTAGCTACTTGTGCCAATGAAATACCAGGGGTGTGTCAGAGACATCCTTTCAGCATCAAGCAAAAGTTTTGTCTATCGTAAAAAAGTATTTTGTAGTGATGGGCGCGCAACGGTTGTAATAGAAATAGCTTAGAGTGTATACTCTCATCTCTATTGAATTGTGTATGAATATTGATGTCTATAAGGGGAGTATGTGACCAATGATATGCCGGGTTTCATGACAACCAGTTATGGGGCAACCAATCAGCTTTTAAGAAAAAAGTTTGTGGATATCCTAGACTAGGGATGGCCTCAACTTTTTCCTCTTTTTTTTCTTCATTAATATTAGTTTGTTTGGGTATGGGTTTTGAGTTGGGGTGTGGGTTTGACTAGGGGGTGGGTGAGTGTTGGGTTTTAAATGTGGTGAGGGCAGTGGCGTGCACAGGATATTGTGAGTAGTAGGGGATCATCCCGGTCTGTGGCTGTACACTCATTGTCCCAATGAAACTGGGGCCTTGGCGTTAATATCCTGTCTTATGGATTCTGCCGAGTATTGATGTAGATGTAGAGTGGGTGGGGGGGCCACCTGGCCATAAATGAAATTCCCCCAACTATATAAAAATAGAGGTACCTACGCCCGCACTGCGAGCGGCTTGCCGCGAAGCTCTAACGGGTGGGTTACCCCCTTTGGAAGTTCATGGGTTTTAGCGGTTAAAAAGCCATAGGAAACCCGTTTCAGGGGGTAAATTTCAGTATAATATCCCTGACTGGCCTAAATTCCCAGACTGATTCAAAAGTGGAGGGGGCTGTGCCCCCCCCCCCCCCCCCCCCCCTTTGCACACGCTAATGGGTGAGGGTTTGGGTGGGGGTGGTGTCGAATTTGGATTTTTGTCACACTTTGGCCGAATATTCAAATAACCCTCCCCCCCCCCCCTAAAAAAAATCCTGGATCTGCGCCTGTGGGTGAGGCAGTTGCAATTTGTCGGGAAAAATAAATATCCTAGAAAACCTAAACAAATAATGAAAAAATCCTGCAGGGTTGTGTGTTTAGGTCTAGTTGCAGATACACACATGTGTATGTAGTCAGGGTAATATGTTGAATGTTGTTTTAATATAAAATTTAGAAATGTCATTATAAAACTTTTCTCAACATATGACACACTTCTTTTTTTGGCGGGCCAAAGTTACCCATCAAGGGTCAGAGTATCCCCATTCTAAGGTACTAGCAGGGTTTGAACCTTTTTTTTCTTCCAGCCAGTCGAGCAGGTAACTCATAAAAATACCTGCATATTTTAAGCACCTGTAGACAAACAAATTAAATGGTTCTACAGGGTGACCCAGAAAATGTTGAACCCAAAAATCACAAAATTCAATATTTTTACTAACCATTAAAATAACAAAAGATTGCATAACTCGTTCACCAGCTATATGCACCATACAATTAACTTTCTGAAACATTTTAGATCATAAAATTAGGCCACACGAAACTTAAAGTACGTGTAATTTTGTAAGAAGTGTTGTTTTGCAGTGTAAGTGAAGTGCAAAAAAAATGGTTTCATGCTACATGAGCAGAACAAGTGCCTGTTTGAAGCCATTTCTGCACAGTATCTCATCAATATTCGTTTATTATGTAAATCAATATCATTATTATATAAGAGACTTTGAAAACAAAAACTGAAGTCCCTTGACTCCATTTGAAATGTTAATTTGATAAATACAGATCAAAAGAAAAGATTACTTAACTCACCGTACTTAGAACAGAATTAAGTTTCATATCTGAACCAAGTTACAATATTTTCACTTTTACAAAAGGGCAAAAACACCCCCTGTCACACAATCAAGTGTATCTTTAGTTTGGTAAGGCCAATTTACATGATCTAAAGTTCTCTAGAAAGCTGAATAAATTGTTTACATAAATGTTGAAACAGAATTCCATATTTATTTATTTTCATTTGTAATTTTTTCTTTTTAAGTTTGTGATTTTTGGGTTCAACATTTTCTGGGTCACCCTGTATTGCTGACTTTGGCGATGTTATTGGTCTATAGCAAGTGGTGTGGCTTTAGTATGATGGAGCATGAAGGGGTCAATATAACCCAGTGGGGTGGGGTGGGGGTGAGAGTTATTTGTGTCGAGGAAAGGCTTTTTGCAGAAACGGGAACACATTAAAGTGAAATTATTACCAGGGTGTCCCAACTAATTATTGACCTCAATTGTAGGGCAGAGATCAGGGCTGGGAAAAGAGGGCAAAACGGCAAGCTCCTTGCCGGGAAATGTTGCCATCTCGCGGGAAATTCTCCCCCCCCCCCCCCCCCCAAAAAAAAATCTTTTTTTAGATTCTTTTTTTAGATTTTGTTCAGAGTATAGAGCAATACAGCCGATATTAAATAAAATGATGCACAAAATAGCATCAATTAGACCTTAATTTTCCAAGAAGCTCAAGCTTCTGAGGGGGGTAGCCACCCTCAGACACCCCTCCGTCGCTAAAGCAGCGGGAAATCCAACTTTGTAGATTTTTACCAGTGGTAGTCAGGGGTTTGATTAAGCAAGACTTTGGGTTTTATCAAGGTAAGAACTCAAGGAACTGACACACAAAAACTGTTTGTAGAAAATGAATTGCCGTGTAAGTTTTTCATGCTTCAAATTAGTACTGAATTAGCACTGGTCTTCAACTATCGCAAATTGTTTTAAATCGCCAAAAAAAGGTGCACCAAATCGCGCCAATTGCAGTCTCATTTTTCAAAAAGTGCTACCATCGCCGGGGGGAGGGGGGGGCATATCCCCCCTCAGACTCCCCCCTGGCGCCGCTTCGCGTGGCCCCATGGTTGCACGCAACCATTGGGTTCGCGGGAAACAGCAACTCCCTTGCTGGGAAAAAAACATTTTTTCCAGCCCTGGCGGAGATTAGCTCTGAATCGTAGCTCTCTCTCTCGAAATAAGTTTATAATACAAAAAATTATAAATCTTTCTTATGTTTATATCATTTGACAAGCAATTCTATTGCCATTTTTAGTTTGAAATAAATGTAAATAAAGTACTGAAAATTGCTTATTATAGAAATAGTTTTGACTGGAGGTGCGACGGAGGGGATTAATTATTACTTTGTCTAATTAACATTTGGCTTGAACAACGATTTGTCCGATCGATGATTAGATGTGTCTCATCCTAGAGTTGTTTGGCCTGTTTTTGATACCTTTGATTCCTTTTTCGTCCGATCATCCGATTCTCTTTTCGTCTTCTTGTCATCATTCTGTCCATCCCTTAATTCATCTGATAGTTGTTTTGTCCTCTAATTAAAATTGTGTCCACTTCCATTCTGTGTGATTGATGTTTTGTTTACAACTACATTGTATGATGTATACTTGCATGGCAAAACATGTTTATCCTCATAATTAACCCTTAAACTCCCCGGAAGTGGTTTTGTGAATTAAACTATCAAGGGGGGAAAAATGGGTCAAATTTGCAATGCAATAATAAACAATTTGATTTTAGCTGTCCACGAGAGCAACAACAACAACCAAAAAGTAACAACAACAAACATGTGTATGGTTGATCAGAGTTTCTATTAAAGACACTTTGCATACATGTAGGCCTAATAAATTATACACCTTAATTTTCAATGACTAAAAAATATTGCAAGTCACAACTTGCGAATCCACCTGTCTGGGAGATTCACCTAAATAGGGTCAAAGGTCACATAGGGGTCATTAGAGGTCAATATGGGTACAGCTCATGATTCATCTCAAATCCCCTTACCCAAATATTATTGTCACCAAGTTTAGTTTAGTTGAGATTCAAGTCTGACTTTTCGTATGAGAAAGAGGGTCCTAAAGTTTTGACAAAATGGGTCGAAGGTCATGTACATAGGGGTCATTTCAGGTCAATCCAGGTACACCCCATGTATCATCTCAAGTCCCCAAGTTATTGGAAATGCGACTTTTGAAAATGGGATATTTTTCTTTAAATGGTGCTAATCAATAATCATGGTTTATCTTTGTTGTTAGGGAGCAAATTTGGTATCAAAGTATGCCTAAAAGATTCATCTAAATGCCTATCTAGCCTGTTTGGTCAAAATAAAATTGAATGTTACTCAAAATGACATAAACAAAGTGGTATACTTTCTTTTGTTGAACCCTTTATTAATCAAATGCATATAAAAGTAGACATTTTTGGAAAAGAAATGGATCAGAGAATCCAATTCTGGTGTCAATTTTGACCAAAAATGTTGATTTTTTGAGAATATCACCAAACAAATTTGAACCAATTTTTTTTGAACAAAGCTAACAAAAAAAAATTGAGTAAAAAATGCCCAAATTGCTTGATTATGATGTAAAGACACTAACTTAGGGACTTTTTTTTTTTTTTAACCTAATCTAATATTTTTTGAAATTTTGACTAAAAAGTGCCCCCCCCCCCCCCAAAAAAAAAAATCCTTTTTTTTCTTCACTTTTTGATCAAAAATTTGGATTCTCTGATTTATTTCATTGCCAATAATGTATACTTTCATATGCATTGAGTCATAGTTCAATAATTACAGCACTCACAAAATTTAAAAAAACATTCCTTTAAAGGCATATATAATTGTCAATTACTCTCTTATTTGTTAAATTTATTTAAAGTTTCTTTTCGGAAAGAAGAAAGATGCATGTTCAGCAATCAGCATTGTTTAAAATCTGTGTTTATAATGTGTATGTCTGCAGGTTTGTTAATCTAAAAAAGGAAAAATCTAAAAGAAATTGACCGACCGACCTAGATGTAGGGACTTAAAGGGCAAGTTAACTTCTTCTTTTTTTTTGCCTGGTCATAATGCGTGATTGTTAATTGTCATTGTATTTTGTGTATGATGGAAAGTAAATATTGAATTGAATAGTCATTGTGCAAGTTTAGTCAAGTGCAAGGCAAACGTGACTATTTATTAAAATTATTGAGGTGTGCAACCATTTCTAACACATTATCCTAAAGTTTAAGAGTTCAGAAGAGCTCAACTCTGTGTATCTCTTTATAACACGTACATGAAAGGTCATTCCATGTCTGTTCATTTTGGGTGCATTGTTTTCTTTATGGTCCGTCAGAGTGTGGTATATGGCGTGGTTATTTTCTAGTGAAAATCGAGGATCTATGGTAAATTACAGGTAATTATTGACTTTGTTACCAAATAAAACTAGTGATAAAATTGTCTGATGACAGTCGAAATTCACAAAATATGTAACTTTTTATGAGATGACTAGAAGTCCTCGAATACTGTATTCGTCGGCATGATTCTGATCGGCTTTCTGAGCGGCTCATTTTTGGTGGGTTTTGTCGTATGTGTTGTGTAATCACGGTACAGTTACTGCGTTATAGCGTGGTTCGTTTGTGAAAATAAAATTAAAAAAAGTAAGGGTGTGGGTTGGAAGAAACTTTAATATGTTGTATATTATATTCATACCTACTGCATGAAAATAATTTTGAGGTCCAAAATAATTTAGAATAAGGCGTATCTAAGGTGTCTTGGGCCGGTAACCAAGGCACGTAATAAGGCCAGAATCAACGAGATAGATATAAGTAGAGCGATGACTGTAGCTAGGGTCATTGCCAGCCCATTTACAATGCAATCCTAAATCTCGCGCTCGAAATCGTGTAAAATTACAGATGAAACGCCAAATCTTTCAAAACATAGTGAATTCAATCAGTTATACATTAGAAATGTAGAAATAGTCATCAGCTTTTGTTTTGGATATCTTAATTACTTCGTTTAAGCTACATAAGATATCAGTGTTAAACAAAGGACAGCAATATAATTCTCTGAAATCAGTAATATTATTTCAGGGCCCGTTGCCGCAATTGGTCGCGTGAAGCCAGTTTGCGACCAATTGCAGCAACGGTTCATGAATGAATCGACTAAATTTAGGGGATTTAGTGGATTTTTTTAATTATTATTTATTTAATCTTTCTTTATTGAGGGTAAACAGCTTCAGTGTCAAGCACTGCTTTCCAAGCAGGCCCTCATTTCACAGAGAAAAATACATAATTATTTACAATATATATGTACATGGAATAACAACTATTTAAAATATATATATACAGAACCATCAGATAAATTCAGCAAGGATTTGCAAATAGAACGGCAACTTAAATACAATTTTGCGAGCAGACGGCACTCAAAATACTCAAATAACTGGAAATAAACCCTTTTCCGTCAATCGTGATACGAGATTCTCGGCTAAAATATGTACATGGAAGATGCATCTACCTACTTATGTGATTGATTTTGCAAAACGATGAAGTTTAATAAAATTATTTTTTTGGTTTTGTTGACTTCATTTTCTAGACAAGCAGGGCGCTCTACTTATATTTATCTCGTTGGTGTAATTAGGATACAGTGATGCGCCCCATCGATAGTTTCTACGCATAAGAAGTAGACCTCGAATTACATGGAATTAAAAGTTCAAGCAAATCGGCTAGCGTCTATATATTTTCATTTTATTTTTGTATCAATGTGCCGGGCAATGTGCGGCCTGGCGGCCTGGTACTGAGAAGCATTGTCATAGATGATTGATAGAGAGCTAAGAATTTCCAGAGCTAAATAGCTGTATGCCAGGAGCTGTACGTGCAGATTAGACTAGAGCAAAATATAGAAATAAGGAATGTTTAAGATCCTCTCACCTCTGTCTCTTTATATAACCATACAATAATCGGGATTTAGCCGATAAGGTGTTTTTTTATTTTAAATTTAAGTAAGCTTATTTAGTCATTATATTTTTATAATTTGATAAATGAAATTATGGATAATTTCAGAATGAAATGTTTATAGACATTTCGGGAATCTCGGGTCCCACCTGAAAACACCGGGTCCCGGGATTACGACAATAATTGCCAGCATTTTAGCCTAAAAAATGACGGACACCATAAATTAAAATGTGTCTGATTTGATTTTTTGGATATTGTTTCACATTTTGAGTTACGTATCAAATCTGTGCAGCTAACCGTTCAAACCGCAACACATTTGACAGAGAGAATAATTGCCAGCAATTTAGCCTCAAAAATGACGGATACCATAAAATGTGCCGATTTGATTTTTTGGATATGATTTAAATTTTTGAAGTACGCATGAAGTTTGTGTATCTAACCGGTCAAATTGTGACCCCGACTGTGACACATTGACAGAGAAACAAAATTACAGGCAATTTAGTCTGAAAAATGACAGACACCATAAAATATGTCCCGATTTGATTTTTTTGATATGATTTCACATTTTGAGCTACATATTAAGTTTTGCGTAGCTAACCGGTCAAAACCGCAACACATTTGATGGAGAAAATAATTGCCGGCAATTTGGCCTAAAAAATGACGGACACCCTAAAATGTGACCGATTTGATTTTTTTGATATAATTTCACATTTTTAGTTACGTATAAAATCTGTGTAGCTAACCGTTCAAACCGCAACACATTTGACAGAGAAAAAAATTGCCGGCAATTTATCCTAAAAAATGACGGACACCCTCAAATGTGTTCGATTTGATTTTTTTGATATTATTTCACATTTTGAGTTACGTATAAAATCTGTGTAGATAACCGTTCAAACCGCAACACATTTGACAGAGAAAATAATTGCCGGCAATTTAGCCTAAAAAATGACGTACACCATAAAATGTGTCCGACTTGATTTTGTTGATATTATTTCACATTTTGAGTTACGTATAAAATCTGTGTAGCTAACCATTCAAACCGCAATACATTTGACCGAGAAAATAATTGCCGGCAATTTAGCCTAAAAAATGACGGACACCATAAAATGTGTCCGACTTGATTTTTTTGATATTATTTCACATTTTGAGTTACGTATAAAATCAGTGTAGCTAACCGTTCAAACCGCAATACATTTGACGGAGAAAATAATTGCCGGCAATTTAGCGTAAAAAATGACGGACACCATAAAATGTGTCCGACTTGATTTTTTTTGATATTATTTCACATTTTGAGTTACGTATAAAATCTGTGTAGCTAACCGATCAAACAGCAATACATTTGACGGAGAAAATAATTGCCGGCAATTTAGCGTAAAAAATGACGAACACCATAAAATGTGTCCGATTTGATTTTTTTGATATTATTTCACATTTTGAGTTACGTATCAAATCTGTGTAGCTAACCGTTCAAACCGCAACACATTTGACAGAGAAAATAATTGCCGGCAATTTAGCCTAAAAAATGACGTACACCATAAAATGTGTCCGACTTGATTTTGTTGATATTATTTCACATTTTGAGTTACGTATAAAATCTGTGTAGCTAACCATTCAAACCGCAATACATTTGACCGAGAAAATAATTGCCGGCAATTTAGCGTAAAAAATGACGAACACCATAAAATGTGTCCGATTTGATTTTTTTGATATTATTTCACATTTTGAGTTACGTATAAAATCTGTGTAGCTAACCGTTCAAACCGCAACACATTTGACAGAGAAAATAATTGCCGGCAATTTAGCCTAAAAAATGATGGACACCCTCAAATGTGTCCGATTTGATTTTTTTGATATTATTTCACATTTTGAGTTACGTAGAAAATCTGTGTAGCTAACCGATCAAACAGCAATACATTTGACGGAGAAAATAATTGCCGGCAATTTAGTGTAAAAAATGACGGACACCATAAAATGTGTCCGATTTGATTTTTTTGATATTATTTCACATTTTGAGTTACGTATAAAATCTGTGTAGCTAACCGTTCAAACCGCAACACATTTGACAGAAAATAATTGCCGGCAATTTAGCCTAAAAAATGACGGACACCCTCAAATGTGTCCGATTTGATTTTTTTGATATTATTTCACATTTTGAGTTACGTATAAAATCTGTGTAGCTAACCATTCAAACCGCAATACATTTGACGGAGAAAATAATTGCCGGCAATTTAGCCTAAAAAATGACGGACACCATAAAATGTGTCCGACTTGATTTTTTTGATATTATTTCACATTTTGAGTTACGTATAAAATCTGTGTAGCTAACCGATCAAACAGCAATACATTTGACGGAGAAAATAATTGCCGGCAATTTAGCGTAAAAAATGACGGACACCATAAAATGTGTCCGATTTGATTTTTTTGATATTATTTCACATTTTCAGTTACGTATACAATCTGTGTAGCTAACTGTTCAAACCGCAACACATTTGACAGAGAAAATAATTGCCGGCAATTTAGCCTAAAAAATGATGGACACCCTCAGATGTGTCCGATTTGATTTCTTTTGATATTATTTCACATTTTGAGTTACGTATAAAATCTGTGTAGCTAACCGATCAAACAGCAATACATTTGACGGAGAAAATAATTGCCGGCAATTTAGCGTAAAAAATGACGGACACCATAAAATGTGTCCGATTTGATTTTTTTGATATTATTTCACATTTTGAGTTACGTAGAAAATCTGTGTAGCTAACCGTTCAAACGGCAACACATTTGACAGAGAAAATAATTGCCGGCAATTTAGCCTAAAAAATGATGGACACCCTCAAATGTGTCCGATTTGATTTTTTTGATATTATTTCACATTTTGAGTTACGTACAAAATCTGTGTAGCTAACCGTTCAAACCGCAACACATTTGACAGAGAAAATAATTGCCGGCAATTTAGCCTAAAAAATGACGGACACCATAAAATGTGCCCGACTTGATTTTTTTAATATTATTTCACATTTTGAGTTACATATAAAATCTGTGTAGCTAACTGTTCAAACCGCCGGCAATTTAGCCTAAAAAATGACGGACACCATAAAATGTGTCCGACTTGATTTTGTTGATATTATTTCACATTTTGAGTTACGTATAAAATCTGTGTAGATAACCGTTCAAACCGCAACACATTTGACCGAGAAAATAATTGCCGGCAATTTAGCCTAAAAAATGACGTACACCATAAAATGTGTCCGACTTGATTTTTTTGATATTATTTCACATTTTGAGTTACGTATCAAATCTGTGTAGCTAACCGTTCAAACCGCAACACATTTGACAGAGAAAATAATTGCCGGCAATTTAGCCTAAAAAATGACGTACACCATAAAATGTGTCCGACTTGATTTTGTTGATATTATTTCACATTTTGAGTTACGTATAAAATCTGTGTAGCTAACCATTCAAACCGCAATACATTTGACCGAGAAAATAATTGCCGGCAATTTAGCCTAAAAAATGACGGACACCATAAAATGTGTCCGACTTGATTTTTTTGATATTATTTCACATTTTGAGTTACGTATAAAATCTGTGTAGCTAACCGTTCAAACCGCAATACATTTGACGGAGAAAATAATTGCCGGCAATTTAGCGTAAAAAATGACGGACACCATAAAATGTGTCCGACTTGATTTTTTTGATATTATTTCACATTTTGAGTTACGTATAAAATCTGTGTAGCTAACCGATCAAACAGCAATACATTTGACGGAGAAAATAATTGCCGGCAATTTAGCGTAAAAAATGACGAACACCATAAAATGTGTCCGATTTGATTTTTTTGATATTATTTCACATTTTGAGTTACGTATAAAATCTGTGTAGCTAACCGTTCAAACCGCAACACATTTGACAGAGAAAATAATTGCCGGCAATTTAGCCTAAAAAATGATGGACACCCTCAAATGTGTCCGATTTGATTTTTTTGATATTATTTCACATTTTGAGTTACGTAGAAAATCTGTGTAGCTAACCGATCAAACAGCAATACATTTGACGGAGAAAATAATTGCCGGCAATTTAGCGTAAAAAATGACGGACACCATAAAATGTGTCCGATTTGATTTTTTTGATATTATTTCACATTTTGAGTTACGTATAAAATCTGTGTAGCTGACCGTTCAAACCGCAACACATTTGACAGAAAATAATTGCCGGCAATTTAGCCTAAAAAATGATGGACACCCTCAAATGTGTCCGATTTGATTTTTTTGATATTATTTCACATTTTGAGTTACGTATAAAATCTGTGTAGCTAACCATTCAAACCGCAA
This sequence comes from Ophiura sarsii, assembly GCA_035610835.1. Lineage (NCBI taxonomy): Eukaryota > Metazoa > Echinodermata > Ophiuroidea > Amphilepidida > Ophiuridae > Ophiura > Ophiura sarsii. Next base: position 23,767,631 of record CM069452.1, read on the forward strand.
TACATTTGACGGAGAAAATAATTGCCGGCAATTTAGCCTAAAAAATGACGGACACCATAAAATGTGTCCGACTTGATTTTTTTGATATTATTTCACATTTTGAGTTACGTATAAAATCTGTGTAGCTAACCGATCAAACAGCAATACATTTGACGGAGAAAATAATTGCCGGCAATTTAGCGTAAAAAATGACGGACACCATAAAATGTGTCCGATTTGATTTTTTTGATATTATTTCACATTTTCAGTTACGTATACAATCTGTGTAGCTAACTGTTCAAACCGCAACACATTTGACAGAGAAAATAATTGCCGGCAATTTAGCCTAAAAAATGATGGACACCCTCAGATGTGTCCGATTTGATTTCTTTTGATATTATTTCACATTTTGAGTTACGTATAAAATCTGTGTAGCTAACCGATCAAACAGCAATACATTTGACGGAGAAAATAATTGCCGGCAATTTAGCGTAAAAAATGACGGACACCATAAAATGTGTCCGATTTGATTTTTTTGATATTATTTCACATTTTGAGTTACGTAGAAAATCTGTGTAGCTAACCGTTCAAACGGCAACACATTTGACAGAGAAAATAATTGCCGGCAATTTAGCCTAAAAAATGATGGACACCCTCAAATGTGTCCGATTTGATTTTTTTGATATTATTTCACATTTTGAGTTACGTACAAAATCTGTGTAGCTAACCGTTCAAACCGCAACACATTTGACAGAGAAAATAATTGCCGGCAATTTAGCCTAAAAAATGACGGACACCATAAAATGTGCCCGACTTGATTTTTTTAATATTATTTCACATTTTGAGTTACATATAAAATCTGTGTAGCTAACTGTTCAAACCGCCGGCAATTTAGCCTAAAAAATGACGGACACCATAAAATGTGTCCGACTTGATTTTGTTGATATTATTTCACATTTTGAGTTACGTATAAAATCTGTGTAGATAACCGTTCAAACCGCAACACATTTGACCGAGAAAATAATTGCCGGCAATTTAGCCTAAAAAATGACGTACACCATAAAATGTGTCCGACTTGATTTTTTTGATATTATTTCACATTTTGAGTTACGTATCAAATCTGTGTAGCTAACCGTTCAAACCGCAACACATTTGACAGAGAAAATAATTGCCGGCAATTTAGCCTAAAAAATGACGTACACCATAAAATGTGTCCGACTTGATTTTGTTGATATTATTTCACATTTTGAGTTACGTATAAAATCTGTGTAGCTAACCATTCAAACCGCAATACATTTGACCGAGAAAATAATTGCCGGCAATTTAGCCTAAAAAATGACGGACACCATCAAATGTGTCCGACTTGATTTTTTTGATATTATTTCACATTTTGAGTTACGTATAAAATCTGTGTAGCTAACCGTTCAAACCGCAATACATTTGACGGAGAAAATAATTGCCGGCAATTTAGCGTAAAAAATGACGGACACCATAAAATGTGTCCGACTTGATTTTTTTGATATTATTTCACATTTTGAGTTACGTATAAAATCTGTGTAGCTAACCGATCAAACAGCAATACATTTGACGGAGAAAATAATTGCCGGCAATTTAGCGTAAAAAATGACGAACACCATAAAATGTGTCCGATTTGATTTTTTTGATATTATTTCACATTTTGAGTTACGTATAAAATCTGTGTAGCTAACCGATCAAACAGCAATACATTTGACGGAGAAAATAATTGCCGGCAATTTAGCGTAAAAAATGACGAACACCATAAAATGTGTCCGATTTGATTTTTTTGATATTATTTCACATTTTGAGTTACGTATAAAATCTGTGTAGCTAACCGTTCAAACCGCAACACATTTGACAGAGAAAATAATTGCCGTCAATTTAGCCTAAAAAATGATGGACACCCTCAAATGTGTCCGATTTGATTTTTTTGATATTATTTCACATTTTGAGTTACGTAGAAAATCTGTGTAGCTAACCGATCAAACAGCAATACATTTGACGGAGAAAATAATTGCCGGCAATTTAGCGTAAAAAATGACGGACACCATAAAATGTGTCCGATTTGATTTTTTTGATATTATTTCACATTTTGAGTTACGTATAAAATCTGTGTAGCTAACCGTTCAAACCGCAACACATTTGACAGAAAATAATTGCCGGCAATTTAGCCTAAAAAATGATGGACACCCTCAAATGTGTCCGATTTGATTTTTTTGATATTATTTCACATTTTGAGTTACGTATAAAATGTGTGTAGCTAACCATTCAAACCGCAATACATTTGACGGAGAAAATAATTGCCGGCAATTTAGCCTAAAAAATGACGGACACCATAAAATGTGTCCGATTTGATTTTTTTGATATTATTTCACATTTTGAGTTACGTAGAAAATCTGTGTAGCTAACCGTTCAAACGGCAACACATTTGACAGAGAAAATAATTGCCGGCAATTTAGCGTAAAAAATGACGGACACCATAAAATGTGTCCGATTTGATTTTTTTGATATTATTTCACATTTTGAGTTACGTATAAAATCTGTGTAGCTAACCGTTCAAACCGCAACACATTTGACAGAAAATAATTGCCGGCAATTTAGCCTAAAAAATGATGGACACCCTCAAATGTGTCCGATTTGATTTTTTTGATATTATTTCACATTTTGAGTTACGTATAAAATCTGTGTAGCTAACCATTCAAACCGCAATACATTTGACGGAGAAAATAATTGCCGGCAATTTAGCCTAAAAAATGACGGGCACCATAAAATGTGTCCGACTTGATTTTTTTGATATTATTTCACATTTTGAGTTACGTATAAAATCTGTGTAGCTAACCGATCAAACAGCAATACATTTGACGGAGAAAATAATTGCCGGCAATTTAGCGTAAAAAATGACGGACACCATAAAATGTGTCCGATTTGATTTTTTTGATATTATTTCACATTTTGAGTTACGTATAAAATCTGTGTAGCTAACCGTTCAAACGGCAACACATTTGACAGAGAAAATAATTGCCGGCAATTTAGCCTAAAAAATGATGGACACCCTCAAATGTGTCCGATTTGATTTTTTTGATATAATTTCACATTTTGAGTTACGTATAAAATCTGTGTAGCTAACCGTTCAAACCGCAATACATTTGTTGGAGAAAATAATTGCCGGCAATTTAGCGTAAAAAATGACGGACACCATAAAATGTGTCCGATTTGATTTTTTTGATATTATTTCACATTTTGAGTTACGTATAAAATCTGTGTAGCTAACCTTTCAAACCGCAATACATTTGATGGAGAAAATAATTGCCGGCAATTTAGCGTAAAAAATGACGGACACCATAAAATGTGTCCGATTTGATTTTTTTGATATTATTTCACATTTTGAGTTACGTATAAAATCTGTGTAGCTAACCGTTCAAACCGCAATACATTTGACGGAGAAAATAATTGCCAGCAATTTAGCCTAAAAAATGACGGGCACCCTAAAATGTGACCGATTTGATTTTTTTGATATTATTTCACATTTTGAGTTACGTATAAAATCTGTGTAGCTAACCGTTCAAACCGCAACACATTTGACAGAGAAAATAATTGCCGGCAATTTAGCCTAAAAAATGATGGACACCCTCAAATGTGTCCGATTTGATTTTTTTGATATTATTTCACATTTTGAGTTACGTAGAAAATCTGTGTAGCTAACCGATCAAACAGCAATACATTTGACGGAGAAAATAATTGCCGGCAATTTAGCGTAAAAAATGACGGACACCATAAAATGTGTCCGATTTTATTTTTTTGATATTATTTCACATTTTGAGTTACGTATAAAATCTGTGTAGCTAACCGTTCAAACCGCAACACATTTGACAGAAAATAATTGCCGGCAATTTAGCCTAAAAAATGATGGACACCCTCAAATGTGTCCGATTTGATTTTTTTGATATTATTTCACATTTTGAGTTACGTATAAAATCTGTGTAGCTAACCGATCAAACAGCAATACATTTGACGGAGAAAATAATTGCCGGCAATTTAGCGTAAAAAATGACGGACACCATAAAATGTGTCCGATTTGATTTTTTTGATATTATTTCACATTTTGAGTTACGTAGAAAATCTGTGTAGCTAACCGTTCAAACGGCAACACATTTGACAGAGAAAATAATTGCCGGCAATTTAGCCTAAAAAATGATGAACACCCTCAAATGTGTCCGATTTGATTTTTTTGATATTATTTCACATTTTGAGTTACGTACAAAATCTGTGTAGCTAACCGTTCAAACCGCAACACATTTGACAGAGAAAATAATTGCCGGCAATTTAGCCTAAAAAATGACGGACACCATAAAATGTGCCCGACTTGATTTTTTTGATATTATTTCACATTTTGAGTTACATATAAAATCTGTGTAGCTAACTGTTCAAACCGCCGGCAATTTAGCCTAAAAAATGACGGACACCATAAAATGTGTCCGACTTGATTTTGTTGATATTATTTCACATTTTGAGTTACGTATAAAATCTGTGTAGCTAACCATTCAAACCGCAATACATTTGACCGAGAAAATAATTGCCGGCAATTTAGCCTAAAAAATGACGTACACCATAAAATGTGTCCGACTTGATTTTGTTGATATTATTTCACATTTTGAGTTACGTATAAAATCTGTGTAGCTAACCGTTCAAACCGCAACACATTTGACAGAGAAAATAATTGCCGGCAATTTAGCCTAAAAAATGATGGACACCCTCAAATGTGTCCGATTTGATTTTTTTGATATTATTTCACATTTTGAGTTACGTAGAAAATCTGTGTAGCTAACCGATCAAACAGCAATACATTTGACGGAGAAAATAATTGCCGGCAATTTAGCGTAAAAAATGACGGACACCATAAAATGTGTCCGATTTGATTTTTTTGATATTATTTCACATTTTGAGTTACGTATAAAATCTGTGTAGCTAACCGTTCAAACCGCAACACATTTGACAGAAAATAATTGCCGGCAATTTAGCCTAAAAAATGATGGACACCCTCAAATGTGTCCGATTTGATTTTTTTGATATTATTTCACATTTTGAGTTACGTATAAAATCTGTGTAGCTAACCATTCAAACCGCAATACATTTGACGGAGAAAATAATTGCCGGCAATTTAGCCTAAAAAATGATGGACCCCCTCAAATGTGTCCGATTTGATTTTTTTGATATTATTTCACATTTTGAGTTACGTATAAAATCTGTGTAGCTAACCATTCAAACCGCAATACATTTGACGGAGAAAATAATTGCCGGCAATTTAGCCTAAAAAATGACGGGCACCATAAAATGTGTCCGACTTGATTTTTTTGATATTATTTCACATTTTGAGTTACGTAGAAAATCTGTGTAGCTAACCGATCAAACAGCAATACATTTGACGGAGAAAATAATTGCCGGCAATTTAGCGTAAAAAATGACGGACACCATAAAATGTGTCCGATTTGATTTTTTTGATATTATTTCACATTTTGAGTTACGTATAAAATCTGTGTAGCTAACCGTTCAAACGGCAACACATTTGACAGAGAAAATAATTGCCGGCAATTTAGCCTAAAAAATGATGGACACCCTCAAATGTGTCCGATTTGATTTTTTTGATATAATTTCACATTTTGAGTTACGTATAAAATCTGTGTAGCTAACCGTTCAAACCGCAATACATTTGTTGGAGAAAATAATTGCCGGCAATTTAGCGTAAAAAATGACGGACACCATAAAATGTGTCCGATTTGATTTTTTTGATATTATTTCACATTTTGAGTTACGTATAAAATCTGTGTAGCTAACCGTTCAAACCGCAACACATTTGACAGAGAAAATAATTGCCGGCAATTTAGCCTAAAAAATGATGGACACCCTCAAATGTGTCCGATTTGATTTTTTTGATATTATTTCACATTTTGAGTTACGTAGAAAATCTGTGTAGCTAACCGATCAAACAGCAATACATTTGACGGAGAAAATAATTGCCGGCAATTTAGCGTAAAAAATGACGGACACCATAAAATGTGTCCGATTTGATTTTTTTGATATTATTTCACATTTTGAGTTTCGTATAAAATCTGTGTAGCTAACCGTTCAAACCGCAACACATTTGACAGAAAATAATTGCCGGCAATTTAGCCTAAAAAATGATGGACACCCTCAAATGTGTCCGATTTGATTTTTTTGATATTATTTCACATTTTGAGTTACGTATAAAATCTGTGTAGCTAACCATTCAAACCGCAATACATTTGACGGAGAAAATAATTGCCGGCAATTTAGCCTAAAAAATGACGGGCACCATAAAATGTGTCCGACTTGATTTTTTTGATATTATTTCACATTTTGAGTTACGTATAAAATCTGTGTAGCTAACCGATCAAACAGCAACACATTTGACGGAGAAAATAATTGCCGGCAATTTAGCGTAAAAAATGACGGACACCATAAAATGTGTCCGATTTGATTTTTTTGATATTATTTCACATTTTGAGTTACGTATAAAATCTGTGTAGCTAACCGTTCAAACCGCAACACATTTGACAGAAAATAATTGCCGGCAATTTAGCCTAAAAAATGATGGACACCCTCAAATGTGTCCGATTTGATTTTTTTGATATTATTTCACATTTTGAGTTACGTATAAAATCTGTGTAGCTAACCATTCAAACCGCAATACATTTGACGGAGAAAACAATTGCCGGCAATTTAGCCTAAAAAATGATGGACCCCCTCAAATGTGTCCGATTTGATTTTTTTGATATTATTTCACATTTTGAGTTACGTATAAAATCTGTGTAGCTAACCATTCAAACCGCAATACATTTGACGGAGAAAATAATTGCCGGCAATTTAGCCTAAAAAATGACGGGCACCATAAAATGTGTCCGACTTGATTTTTTTGATATTATTTCACATTTTGAGTTACGTATAAAATCTGTGTAGCTAACCGATCAAACAGCAATACATTTGACGGAGAAAATAATTGCCGGCAATTTAGCGTAAAAAATGACGGACACCATAAAATGTGTCCGATTTGATTTTTTTGATATTATTTCACATTTTGAGTTACGTATAAAATCTGTGTAGCTAACCGTTCAAACGGCAACACATTTGACAGAGAAAATAATTGCCGGCAATTTAGCCTAAAAAATGATGGACACCCTCAAATGTGTCCGATTTGATTTTTTTGATATAATTTCACATTTTGAGTTACGTATAAAATCTGTGTAGCTAACCGTTCAAACCGCAATACATTTGTTGGAGAAAATAATTGCCGGCAATTTAGCGTAAAAAATGACGGACACCATAAAATGTGTCCGATTTGATTTTTTTGATATTATTTCACATTTTGAGTTACGTATAAAATCTGTGTAGCTAACCGTTCAAACCGCAACACATTTGACAGAGAAAATAATTGCCGGCAATTTAGCCTAAAAAATGATGGACACCCTCAAATGTGTCCGATTTGATTTTTTTGATATTATTTCACATTTTGAGTTACGTAGAAAATCTGTGTAGCTAACCGATCAAACAGCAATACATTTGACGGAGAAAATAATTGCCGGCAATTTAGCGTAAAAAATGACGGACACCATAAAATGTGTCCGATTTGATTTTTTTGATATTATTTCACATTTTGAGTTTCGTATAAAATCTGTGTAGCTAACCGTTCAAACCGCAACACATTTGACAGAAAATAATTGCCGGCAATTTAGCCTAAAAAATGATGGACACCCTCAAATGTGTCCGATTTGATTTTTTTGATATTATTTCACATTTTGAGTTACGTATAAAATCTGTGTAGCTAACCATTCAAACCGCAATACATTTGACGGAGAAAATAATTGCCGGCAATTTAGCCTAAAAAATGATGGACCCCCTCAAATGTGTCCGATTTGATTTTTTTGATATTATTTCACATTTTGAGTTACGTATAAAATCTGTGTAGCTAACCATTCAAACCGCAATACATTTGACGGAGAAAATAATTGCCGGCAATTTAGCCTAAAAAATGACGGGCACCATAAAATGTGTCCGACTTGATTTTTTTGATATTATTTCACATTTTGAGTTACGTATAAAATCTGTGTAGCTAACCGATCAAACAGCAATACATTTGACGGAGAAAATAATTGCCGGCAATTTAGCGTAAAAAATGACGGACACCATAAAATGTGTCCGATTTGATTTTTTTGATATTATTTCACATTTTGAGTTACGTATAAAATCTGTGTAGCTAACCGTTCAAACGGCAACACATTTGACAGAGAAAATAATTGCCGGCAATTTAGCCTAAAAAATGATGGACACCCTCAAATGTGTCCGATTTGATTTTTTTGATATAATTTCACATTTTGAGTTACGTATAAAATCTGTGTAGCTAACCGTTCAAACCGCAATACATTTGTTGGAGAAAATAATTGCCGGCAATTTAGCGTAAAAAATGACGGACACCATAAAATGTGTCCGATTTGATTTTTTTGATATTATTTCACATTTTGAGTTACGTATAAAATCTGTGTAGCTAACCTTTCAAACCGCAATACATTTGATGGAGAAAATAATTGCCGGCTATTTAGCGTAAAAAATGACGGACACCATAAAATGTGTCCGATTTGATTTTTTTGATATTATTTCACATTTTGAGTTACGTATAAAATCTGTGTAGCTAACCGATCAAACAGCAATACATTTGACGGAGAAAATAATTGCCGGCAATTTAGCGTAAAAAATGACGGACACCATAAAATGTGTCCGATTTGATTTTTTTGATATTATTTCACATTTTGAGTTACGTATAAAATCTGTGTAGCTAACCGTTCAAACGGCAACACATTTGACAGAGAAAATAATTGCCGGCAATTTAGCCTAAAAAATGATGGACACCCTCAAATGTGTCCGATTTGATTTTTTTGATATAATTTCACATTTTGAGTTACGTATAAAATCTGTGTAGCTAACCGTTCAAACCGCAATACATTTGTTGGAGAAAATAATTGCCGGCAATTTAGCGTAAAAAATGACGGACACCATAAAATGTGTCCGATTTGATTTTTTTGATATTATTTCACATTTTGAGTTACGTATAAAATCTGTGTAGCTAACCGTTCAAACCGCAACACATTTGACAGAGAAAATAATTGCCGGCAATTTAGCCTAAAAAATGATGGACACCCTCAAATGTGTCCGATTTGATTTTTTTGATATTATTTCACATTTTGAGTTACGTAGAAAATCTGTGTAGCTAACCGATCAAACAGCAATACATTTGACGGAGAAAATAATTGCCGGCAATTTAGCGTAAAAAATGACGGACACCATAAAATGTGTCCGATTTGATTTTTTTGATATTATTTCACATTTTGAGTTACGTATAAAATCTGTGTAGCTAACCGTTCAAACCGCAACACATTTGACAGAAAATAATTGCCGGCAATTTAGCCTAAAAAATGATGGACACCCTCAAATGTGTCCGATTTGATTTTTTTGATATTATTTCACATTTTGAGTTACGTATAAAATCTGTGTAGCTAACCATTCAAACCGCAATACATTTGACGGAGAAAATAATTGCCGGCAATTTAGCCTAAAAAATGATGGACCCCCTCAAATGTGTCCGATTTGATTTTTTTGATATTATTTCACATTTTGAGTTACGTATAAAATCTGTGTAGCTAACCATTCAAACCGCAATACATTTGACGGAGAAAATAATTGCCGGCAATTTAGCCTAAAAAATGACGGGCACCATAAAATGTGTCCGACTTGATTTTTTTGATATTATTTCACATTTTGAGTTACGTATAAAATCTGTGTAGCTAACCGATCAAACAGCAATACATTTGACGGAGAAAATAATTGCCGGCAATTTAGCGTAAAAAATGACGGACACCATAAAATGTGTCCGATTTGATTTTTTTGATATTATTTCACATTTTGAGTTACGTATAAAATCTGTGTAGCTAACCGTTCAAACGGCAACACATTTGACAGAGAAAATAATTGCCGGCAATTTAGCCTAAAAAATGATGGACACCCTCAAATGTGTCCGATTTGATTTTTTGGATATAATTTCACATTTTGAGTTACGTATAAAATCTGTGTAGCTAACCGTTCAAACCGCAATACATTTGTTGGAGAAAATAATTGCCGGCAATTTAGCGTAAAAAATGACGGACACCATAAAATGTGTCCGATTTGATTTTTTTGATATTATTTCACATTTTGAGTTACGTATAAAATCTGTGTAGCTAACCTTTCAAACCGCAATACATTTGATGGAGAAAATAATTGCCGGCTATTTAGCGTAAAAAATGACGGACACCATAAAATGTGTCCGATTTGATTTTTTTTATATTATTTCACATTTTGAGTTACGTATAAAATCTGTGTAGCTAACCGTTCGAACCGCAATACATTTGACGGAGAAAATAATTGCCAGCAATTTAGCCTAAAAAATGACGGACACCCTAAAATGTGACCGATTTGATTTTTTTGATATTATTTCACATTTTGAGTTACGTACAAAATCTGTGTAGATAACCGTTCAAACCGCAACACATTTGACAGAGAAAATAATTGCCGGCAATTTAGCCTAAAAAATGACGTACACCATAAAATGTGTCCGACTTGATTTTGTTGATATTATTTCACATTTTGAGTTACGTATAAAATCTGTGTAGCTAACCATTCAAACCGCAATACATTTGACCGAGAAAATAATTGCCGGCAATTTAGCCTAAAAAATGACGGACACCATAAAATGTGTCCGACTTGTTTTTTTTAATATTATTTCACATTTTGAGTTACGTATAAAATCAGTGTAGCTAACCGTTCAAACCGCAATACATTTGACGGAGAAAATAATTGCCGGCAATTTAGCGTAAAAAATGACGGACACCATAAGATGTGTCCGACTTGATTTTTTTGATATTATTTCACATTTTGAGTTACGTATAAAATCTGTGTAGCTAACCGTTCAAACCGCAATACATTTGACGGAGAAAATAATTGCCGGCAATTTAGCGTAAAAAATGACGGACACCATAAAATGTGTCCGACTTGATTTTTTTGATATTAATTCACATTTTGAGTTACGTATAAAATCTGTGTAGCTAACCGATCAAACAGCAATACATTTGACGGAGAAAATAATTGCCGGCAATTTAGCGTAAAAAATGACGAACACCATAAAATGTGTCCGATTTGATTTTTTTGATATTATTTCACATTTTGAGTTACGTAAAAAATCTGTGTAGCTAACCGTTCAAACCGCAACACATTTGACAGAGAAAATAATTGCCGGCAATTTAGCCTAAAAAATGATGGACACCCTCAAATGTGTCCGATTTGATTTTTTTGATATTATTTCACATTTTGAGTTACGTAGGAAATCTGTGTAGCTAACCGATCAAACAGCAATACATTTGACGGAGAAAATAATTGCCGGCAATTTAGCGTAAAAAATGACGGACACCATAAAATGTGTCAGATTTGATTTTTTTGATATTATTTCACATTTTGAGTTACGTATAAAATCTGTGTAGCTAACCGTTCAAACGGCAACACATTTGACAGAAAATAATTGCCGGCAATTTAGCCTAAAAAATGATGGACCCCCTCAAATGTGTCCGATTTGATTTTTTTGATATTATTTCACATTTTGAGTTACGTATAAAATCTGTGTAGCTAACCATTCAAACCGCAATACATTTGACGGAGAAAATAATTGCCGGCAATTTAGCCTAAAAAATGATGGACCCCCTCAAATGTGTCCGATTTGATTTTTTTGATATTATTTCACATTTTGAGTTACGTATAAAATCTGTGTAGCTAACCATTCAAACCGCAATACATTTGACGGAGAAAATAATTGCCGGCAATTTAGCCTAAAAAATGACGGACACCATAAAATGTGTCCGACTTGATTTTTTTGATATTATTTCACATTTTGAGTTACGTATAAAATCTGTGTAGCTAACCGATCAAACAGCAATACATTTGACGGAGAAAATAATTGCCGGCAATTTAGCGTAAAAAATGACGGACACCATAAAATGTGTCCGATTTGATTTTTTTGATATTATTTCACATTTTGAGTTACGTATAAAATCTGTGTAGCTTACTGTTCAAACCGCAACACATTTGACAGAGAAAATAATTGCTGGCAATTTAGCCTAAAAAATGATGGACACCCTCAAATGTGTCCGATTTGATTTTTTTTGATATTATTTCACATTTTGAGTTACGTATAAAATCTGTGTAGCTAACCAATCAAACAGCAATACATTTGACGGAGAAAATAATTGCCGGCAATTTAGCGTAAAAAATGACGGACACCATAAAATGTGTCCGATTTGATTTTTTTGATATTATTTCACATTTTGAGTTACGTAGAAAATCTGTGTAGCTAACCGTTCAAACGGCAACACATTTGACAGAGAAAATAATTGCCGGCAATTTAGCCTAAAAAATGATGGACACCCTCAAATGTGTCCGATTTGATTTTTTTGATATTATTTCACATTTTGAGTTACGTACAAAATCTGTGTAGCTAACCGTTCAAACCGCAACACATTTGACAGAGAAAATAATTGCCGGCAATTTAGCCTAAAAAATGACGGACACCATAAAATGTGCCCGACTTGATTTTTTTGATATTATTTCACATTTTGAGTTACATATTAAATCTGTGTAGCTAACTGTTCAAACCGCCGGCAATTTAGCCTAAAAAATGACGGACACCATAAAATGTGTCCGACTTGATTTTTTTGATATAATTTCACATTTTGAGTTACAGTACAGCTCACAATAGAGTGCACCACGCAACTGCGATGATAGTCCATTGACTTTGAGTTGATAGTCCATTGACATCGCATTGACAATGCACTGATATCGCGATGATATCAGCGCAGTGTGCGCAATTGTCGTGTAGGGACTCCGTTGATCTTGCGAAATCAGCGCACTGACAACGGGATGTAATTGGGTTGATATTCCGATGAAAGTATGTTGACCTTCCGTTGATATCGGTTACTCTAATGCGATCTGTACTGTACGTATAAAATCTGTGTAGCTAACCGTTCAAACCGCAATACATTTGATGGAGAATATAATTGCCGGCAATTTAGCGTAAAAAATGACGGACACCATAAAATGTGTTTCATTTGACAGAGAATTACAGGCAATTTAGTCTGAAAAATGACAGACACCATGAAATATGTCCCGATCTGATTTTTTGGATATGATTTCACATTTTGAGCTACATATTAACTTTGCGTAGCTAACCGGTCAAACCGCAACACATTTGAGGGAGAAAAAAATTGCCAGCAATTTTAATTGCTGGCAATTTTTTTAAGCCTTATAAATAACTGACACAATAAATTGATATTTTTTGGATATGATTTCACATTTTGCGCTATGTATGAAGTCTGTGTCGCTAATCGGTCAAACCGCAACACATTTGACGGAGAGAAAAAAATTGGCGGGAAATTTACCCTAAAAAATGCCTGACACCATAGAATGTGTTCCGATTTGTTTTTTGGATATTATTTAACATTTTGAGTTACATATAAAATCTGTGTAGATAACCGTTCAAACCGCAACACATTTGACGGAGAAAATAATTGCCGGCAATTTAGCCTAAAAAATGACGGACACCATAAAATGTGTCCGATTTGATTTTTTGGATATTATTTCACATTTTGAGTTACATATAAAATCTGTGTAGCTGACCGTTCAAACCGCATCACATTTGACGGAGAAAAAAATTGCCAGCAATTAAGCCTTAAAAATAGCTGACACAATAAATTGATATTTTTTGGATACGATTTAACATTTTGAGCTACGTATGAAGTTTGTGTTGCTAACCGGTCAAACTGTGACACATTGACAGAGAAACAAAATTGCTGGCAATTTAGAGCTACTAGCCGGTCAAACTGCAACACATTTGACGGAGAAAAGATTGCCATGAATTTAGCCTAAAAACAACAGACACCATAAAATGTGTCCCGATTTGATTTTTTGGATATTATTTCATATTTTGAGTTACGTCTGTGTAGCTAACCGGTCAAACCGCAACACATTTGACAAAGAAAAAAAATTGCCATCAATTTAGATTAAAAAATGACAGACGCCATAAAATGTGTCCTGATTTGAATTTTTGATATGATTTCACATTTTGAGCTACGTATTAAATCTGAGTAGCTAACCGGTCAAACCGCAGCACATTTGAGGGAGAAAAAAATGTCCGACAATTTAGCCTAAAAAATGACGAACACCAATCAAATGTGTTCCAATTTTTTTTGTGGATATGATTTCTCATTTTGAGCTACTTATAAAGTCTGTGTAGCTAACCGGTCAAACTGCAACACATTTGACGCAGAAAAAAAAATCGGGCAATTTAGCCTTACAATAACGGACACCATAAAATGTGTCCCGATTTGATTTTTTGGATATGATTTCACATTTTGAGCTTCGTATAAAATCTGTGTAGCTAACCGGTCAAACTGCAACATATTTGATGGAGAAAAAAAAATCCGGGAATTTAGCCTAGGGTACCAAGTTACGACCAGTATGTATGTGAAAAAGGCAATAATTTTTGACGACCCCTTACTGATAACATTTCTGTACACCAGTTTTTATTGATTATTTTAAAAATTGCTGTGAAAAATATTACAGTGACCCTACTAAACTATACATTTGTATTCATCAGCCACAGGATTAACCAAGATGATTGACCCAATCATATATAAACAAAGAACATGTGACCTTGCATTTGTCCTGTTTATGCGCGTAAAACCTCCGATTACTAGTGCCATCCTTTTTACTAATAACCTCTCTCTTTTAACTACAACATCTAAATACTATTTGTGGCCCGTCTGTCCGTCTGTCTGTCCGTCCAATGTATTGCACCAATTGGTCTACACATCTTTAATTCAATTAATATTTTAGTCCAACATTTTAAGTAGCTTGTCTCTATAATTGTTCACTATACAGGGTGAGTCAAAAAGAAGTTGTACGGAAATTAATATTTGTTTAAAAAAAGACCAAACAAATTTAACAAACCAATTAAGCACATATTATTTATAAGGAACACATTCTTCCACTCATAATGAAAAAAGAATCACTGAAATTGACCCTTGCTATCAAGAATTATGCCTGTTTTAATAAAAGAACACATTTTGGTAGAGTCCACGAGATGCTAAATCCTTTAAAATTAATGTAAGTGAGGAGCGAAGAGTACATATTCACAAAGAGTAATTAATATTCAAATGAGATTTAAACCCAGGTGTTTCAAACAGACAGTAGAATGTTATGTATAAATCCATTATCTGTCACTACCAAGTGATTCAACATTAAAATATTCCCTTTTTGTCTGATTTTGTGTTACATATATGAGGAATACATGTAAATCCGGGTGTATATCAATTTCGCTCTAAAATGAGAATAACGATTCAAATGTTTCTGTTCATTACAAATTCCATTGACAGCTCAAGAATTGCAGTTTTCAAGTAAAAAGGCATACCTCTTTGTATCAACGATAATTTACTTTATCCATATTTTGTTATTTTGCAGATTGACGATAAAACAAAATGGCTGCTGATGAGTCCAATGGCATGAGACACATACTAACTGTCGGTCTGGCTTGTATTGACATTGTAAATGTCAGTGATAACTTCCCAGAGGAAGACACTGATAGCAGGTAATTACACAAGATTCTCTATACTTAGAAATGAAAGTCTATCTGTGTTGGTAATAGAATAATTTGAAGTTAAACCGTCATTCTCAACATGAGATTACCTTTTATCAGCAGTTTTATGACTTGATTTGAGGAGAGCTTGACGTTTCCAAAAATGTGACGTCATGGTCGAACTACCCAAGTTCCTTGCTCAGAATTATATATTGGAGAAACAGCACAGTTATAAAGACCTGTTTCCTTGAGCACTAACGTCCTATAGCTTGATCAGTTCCAAATTGGCGAAGCCTTGATACCGCAGCAAATGAATACAGAAGGATGCGGGCGCACATGAAGGCAACAAGCGCACTGTGCATCATATGCGTGATGTGTGCGTGGGGCAAAAATTGCAAGCGTGTGGCCATAATCACCAAATATTTCTCGCCAATTTGGAATTGATTAATTATAGTTCCATCTCATCCTAGTTGTCCAAACATATTCATATTGTGTCTTTGGGATATCACATGGTCTTGTACAGGGATCCTTGTTGGTTTAAGAGAGGGGTTAAGGAGACCATTCACATTAGAGCCAAGCAGTCAATACAAATTACCAAGCATCTATGACCAGATTCAGATGTAACATCTGAAGGGTTAAGTCCATCAAATCAAGTAACCTGCTGATGCAAGGGGTAGCAACACCTGAAAATTCTGGGTTGTTATTATTTTGTGTTGAGAACAAAAGAGTAACTTCAAATTATAACAGTCTGTATAAGCTAATATGGTGCTAGTCTTTGATAGTGCAAGAACATCATGGCAGTTCAATAGAATCACTGGCCCGAGGACAAGCTGCGCGTAGGCGACAAAAAATCAAACCTGTTCTACGAGCCTGACCGACCCAATGTGATTTTTGTGTGTGAACAATTTTGTGATTTTTTTTTGACATTTGAAATGTTTTGAATTTTTGTTTAAGATCTCAAAAAAAGTATTGAAATTCACCACAAATTGCACACAATTTTTTCTTTTTTTTGGGGGGGGGGGGGGTGGGCAAAAAAAAAGAAGAAAAAAAGAGAGGTCCGTTTGCCTGTAGAGATAGGGTTGGGTTTTTTTAGCGCCTGACGCTTTACTGGAATACCCTCCGATGTCATGTTGGTACTTCAGATGGCATGAAGTGAATTAAAAGATTATGTTAGAATTAATGCAACGGTGGAGGGGGGGGGGCACTCAAAAAAATGGATTCAGGCGTACATGTATGGCTGATGGCACTTTCAAATGAGGCAGACCTATACAATGTATATATTTGTCTATAGATATATTTAGATATATTAGTCCCAGAGGCAGGCTGTATGTGAAATGTTAAAAATTCTCCCAAAATGGGTAGTTTTAGGTGACATCTAGTGTATCGTGCACAATTTTCCTAAAGTGGTGGTCTTTGGGTGAAAACATTACAATATTTTTTTTCAATAGGTTTGAATTTCAGGAACTTTATTATGATTATTATTATGATTATTATGATTGAACTTTTTTCCAATAATGGTAACCAATATTCCATATCATTGGGGTTTTTTTTACAGATTAACGGCCCAGTTATGGAATCGAGGAGGCAATGCTAGTAATTCAGCAGTTGTACTCTCACAACTTGGGTCTCCTACTTCATATATTGGCACACTAGCAGATGATAAATTGCATACGTAAGTTGTTTTAGTTGATTTATAGATGTATTGATGGATTCATTGGGTCATTATTAGATTCAATGTATTTACAGTAACAGTAGAGTGAATCTTTTATGTTCTATTTTCATATCAACAGGTATGTAAAGCAGGAAGTTTATCTTCCTTTTGTTCCCAACCAGCCGGGCAGGTAACAAGTAAAGTTCACCAGCCTGAATGCAAACTAACCATGCAGCCCAACCACATGAACAACAGTAATCATAACATTTCTGACTTAGTCATAGTATGAGATAATCATGGTCTTTTACAGTTTTGAGTTAAAGGTAGATGACCCGATCACATTTTCGTAACACAGAATTATTTCAAACATACGGAGATTTTCATATCATATGAAAGCTCGTATTTTTCTCATCCTCATACTGAAATTTGACGGCCTAAATCGGTATAATTACGGAGAAATCGATGAAATAACATCGAATTACCGCGAATGGTGGTAACCACCGATATAGTTTGTGTACTACTCAATGGGTACAGTTCACAGCATCTTGTGCGTCTAAAATAAGAACCATTAGAGCTATGCAACTCAAACTTTGGAACACGACTTTTTTAAGGATGACCTTTCATGTAGAATAGAAAACTTCAAGTTGAAAATTGGAACATCCTTTAAATGTTAATGTTGGCCACCAAACAAAACAACGGCCTTGTATGAGATAGATATGCAATGAAATGAGATACTAAAGTAAAAAAAGATTTCTTGATATAAGGTTTGATTAAAAATCAGCTATGATTGAAGATTTTAGAGCCTTTTGAGTGGTGCTAAGCATGGCAATTCTTACCGGCAAGCCAGGCAGGTATATTAAAAAAAATTACCAGCTTGATGCAATTTACCTGCCTCAGGCGGGTGGGCGGGTACTAAGTATAACCTTGGATGTACATGTAAGAGAGTGCTTCACAGATGGCCTGAAAATATCTGAAAAGCCTGAGTTTTCTATACTTTTGTAGAGCAGGGAAAACCTGGATAACAAAGCCTGAAAATGTACATGAAGGCCTGAAATCATGCAAAGCCTGAAAACTTACAATATATCCCTGTATCAAGCAGATTGCCAAAATTAATTCATGCTACTCAAAATGTAATGAATGTAAACCCTTACGTTAAATGGGGCTGATTTGTATTCAAACTATGAGGAGAAATCAATCAGGGAAAGGTGGGATTACAAAGAGATTTGCACTCGATTGGGCAGGGGCTTGAACCAAGGACTTTTAAGGGGCAGGTGAGTGATATGAACGCAATGCTACGTTGCCATACATGCCCTTCTATGATAACGCAATGAGATAGACCCAAGAAGACTGCAGCGCTGCCGTGGTATCTTGTGGAATATGGAAGGGTTGGGATTAAGATACTCAAAATTGAGCTAAGCTTTATAATGTGTTTCTTAAACCCCACAATACTATGTGTGGATGGATTATATATCATGATAATCCTGTATTGTATGCTCTATCCTCATTTTCAGTGTTATTGTTGAAGATCTACGAAAATATGGGGTTTCATGGGACATGTGCCGTTACCATGACAATGCTATAACTCCAGCATCCTGTGTGATTGTCAATGCTAATACAGGGACTAGAACTATACTGCATGCTAACAAGTAAGTTTGTAATTTTTCACTCAGGAACTCGGGCTGGAAAAATGCAAATTTTCCTTGCAAACATAAAAATGTCCCTCCAAAATTGAAAAAGTTACAGATTTCTTTAAATGTGAAGAAAGCACTTCCTCTCCATAAAGCACCATTTACTGGCATTTTGTTCCCAAATTTGGCACATCTCCTTGTTTAACAAGTTCTTAAAAAGAAATTCAAAGTAATAATGCTAAGACAATCTATTGAGTTAGTTCTTTTTCCTTTTAAAATTGTTAAACTTCAATTGCTGTTTCATGTTTTATGTATTTCTGCAGAATGCTTCCGGAATTATGTTTAGCGGATTTTGAAAAGGTTAATATAGAGAAATATAAATGGATTCATTTTGAGGTAAGAAAATCTTATTAGGCCCTTCACAATTGATTTTGAGTTTCCTTTTGTAGGCTTTGAAAATTAGATGGGTACATTTTAATTATTAATTATTTTCTTTATTTTCATGTTTGTGGTTGAAACTGGTGTCACTAATATTTTCCCGTTTGACTGGCACAGGTATTTTACTGGTTTTACTCACAATACACCCATGATTGCTTTTATCCATTATGAATTACAACCATGATTTTTTTTATTCACCCTGGAGGTGACCCAAGTCAGAAAAAATACTAAGACAAAAAAAACATGTCATTTTAAAAAGAAAAGATGCAAAATAAGTTAATCAAATCAAATAATTAAATATTTTGCCATTTTTAATTTTGGACGAATGCGGTTAACAGGAAACTAAGAATCAATTGAAGGCCTTATTCACCAGAATTGCATTTGTTTTATGAGGATAAATTTCAATTTAACATAAACACATAAATTTGATACCATTTAATTGAAAAATGCCTGAGTACCTAGTTATTAATAAGTCTATAAAGTCTTATGTTACAGCATGTTTGGTTTAGTGTGGTAAAGGCGTTGCCTAAATCATAGGAGAATGATCCTGGTAAAGAAATTAATCAATTGGTAAAACCATTGAAACTAGCACATCTAAATTCTAGTGATGTGCAGTGATTTGTTATCTCTTGTTTTTGGAGAGGACGAAGGAGAGAAGGTCTTGGGGTTTTTTTGAGATAGAGAGAGGAGGAAAAAAGGAACAAAATCTGGGATTTATTCTGTTTTATTCCTCCTGCATCCCATTGTTAACCTAGCATCAGGTTGCTTTCATCAGCTGCTGACAAGGCTTTCTCCTTTGTAGCCAGCCCTTAAGTTATGCAACAAACTTCCAGTCTCTTTACGCACTTCCATCTCCTTGCCAGTGTTCAAGAAAGGGCGGAAAACATATTTGTTTTCAAATATATAAATGTGCTTCTTGCCAGTGTTCAAAAAAGGGCGGAAAACATATTTGTTTTCAAATATATAATGTGCTTGTATCATGTTGTATTATCCTATATACACCATCTTGTATCTATTTCATTTTATTTCATCATGCATTGTTGTATTTAATGCACCGTTATCATTTGATGGCGCTATATAAAAGCTAATCGTATGTATGTATGGAAGGTCATGTTTAGGTCACCCTGTGTATTTGATTTTGAGTTACCATATTTTCAATCTTTAGATTATAAGCTTTGCAAATATATATGGTTTCATACACTTTAGATGTAAACATGTTGATATATTCTACTGAAACTGCGAAAGGAGGTATATTTCATGTAACACGAATGTAGCCCAGGATAAAAAACATGACCTTAAGTTAATTGATGCCAGAGGCTATGGTTATTTAAGCATACATTCATATACATTGTGATACTGACGTCAGAGGCCAAGGTTAGTTAAGCATGAATGAATATACACAGTAACTGACATTGTTCACTAGTCAAAATTCCCATTACTTTCCCCATTGTAATATATCTTAACCTATTACACAAACATGTATAGGTTCTGGTAGTGGAAATAAAAAAATCCCACTTTCATACAATTCTATTTCTGTACTACAGGCCTATATCGACCTATACCATAACGTCATTGCAGTTGTTCTCTATCAAACGTGTGTGTTGAATCTGTCCGACGTACAGGTTCAATGAAATGATTTGGTTTTCTCACAAAATGAATAATTTCCTATACAGTATGTGTCTGCTTACATCAATCTGTGTACTAGCCACCATCTGTACTATTCAACCTGTACTGTGTGTGTCCGATGGCAACTGGAATAATCAGACTGATGTCTTTCAACCTACACATAATGGAATTTTGCATGCTAATGACCCCAGATATATAGACTCTTTGCAAAATGGAAACAACACCACAGCTGCTAATGTGACGGATTCGCGATACTTGGACTCTTTGGGAAATGGAACCAACACCACAGCGGCTAATGTGACAGACTCACGATATTTGGACTCTTTGCAAAATGGAACCAACACCACAGCGGTTAGTGTGACGGACTCGCGATATTTGGACGCTTTGCAAAATGGAACCAACACCACAGCTGCTAATGTGATGGATTCGCGATACTTGGACTCTTTGGGAAATGGAACCAACACCACAGCGACTAATGTGACAGATTCGCAATACACAGAATCTTCGCAAAATGGAACCAACACCACTTCGCAAAATGGAACCAACACCACAGCGGCTAATGTGACGGATTCACAATATTTGGACTCTTTGCAAACTGGAACCAACACCACAGCGGCCAATGTGACAGACTCGCGATATTTGGACTCTTTGCAAAATGGAACCAACACCACAGCGACTAATGTGACTGACTCGCGATCTTTGCAAAATGGAATCAACGAGAGAGCAGTCAATGGTGTGCCTGACTCACCACATTTGGACTTTGGCAACAAACTAGAGGGTGCGGATTCTTCAGAAAATGTGACCAATGCTGGAGTGGCTAAAGTATCCAACCCCCAATCTACGACCACTTCCTACAATGGAATCAACACTACAGCGGTGGCAGACCCTTTAAAAAAGGAGTCTACATACAATCTAGCGGATAATGTGACCGACTCTCAACATTCGTATTTGGACACTGGTGTCACACACAATGTAACCATGGACAACGCTACTGAATGTCCCAACAACCGGTACATATCTCTGAAGAGCAACCGATCAAATATTACACTTCATACATCTTCACTAAAACAATGTGATACCTACATATCTGCCCCACTAGGCGCTGGTATTAATATTACAGTTTCGCAAGTACAATCCCACTGGTCTTTTTTCAGTTATTTCATACTACAGTTCAACTCAACTGATGCATGTTTTGACACCATTCTTGCTTTAACCGATCCAAATCAAGGCTCCTGTAGTATGACGTCCAGCAGCGACACCCTGACAATAAATACCAATGTAGCGTCAACAATACAACTATTGCCTGTCTTTATGCCTGATGATGTGAGTAAGTCTCAAAAAGGACAGGATCTTAACCAAATGTCCAGCATTTCAGAATAGTACCCATGATTCTGGTCTGGAGATTTGCACACACTTCAAAAGATATACCAGCCTATACACCATCCCCTACACATATGTTGAAGACTACCAAGAGCTGACTATCCGTCACCCGTCCCTGCGCCTTACATTTCATGTTACAAGCCGGACCATCATAGAAATATCGGAGTTAAGTCACTCATATATGGTTATTATACATGTTGCTGAGTTACCCATATGCCCTGCTCAATGTTTCTGTAGCCTGGAGTATAAACAATTTACTACGCACTGCTTTGATGGCAGACACCAAGAATATATACTTCTCATCTATGAAACACTGGATTTCAACATATCAGCAATTGATGGCAGTACAAGAGAGTTGGTCGCTATTGACGGCAGTACGAGACAGCTGGTTGGTATCACTCCAGGAAGTTTCACAAACCTTCCCGACATCAGCATTCTTCTTTTGGATCACAACTTTGTCTCCACTCTTCATCATGGTAACTTTGAAGGATTAGTGCGACTGCAAATACTAGATCTCTCCTATAATGAACTGTTTAACATCAATTCTAGTGTATTTTTGGGGCTTAGTCATCTTAAACAGCTCTTTCTAAATGATAACAAGTTACTAAGGTTAACTGTTAAAATGTTTGTAGGGTTACATGATGCCGAGGTACTGTATTTATCAGGTAATGAGATTTCAACTGTGGAACCAAAAACATTCTCACAATTAAAGAGGATTCAGGTCTTATCATTATCAGATAACATTATTGTTCAGCTAAGCCAATCTCTATTTCATAGTTTGAATAACATACTGTATCTTGACCTCTCTGACAACTTACTCACTAATATTGACATTGATACATTCATGAACCTCAAGAATATGACGCATTTATCATTACAAAGAAATGAAATATCCCCATTTCACAGTAAAAGCAATTTGAGTGTGTTCAGGGATCTTGCTGCGTTGACACATCTCAACTTGGCTGAAAACAATATATCTTATCTCAATGAAGATACATTCAACGGGCTATCAAATATAATCAGTGTATCCCTGAATGGAAATATGTTGGTAACAATGGCACCAAATACATTTAGAAATCTTGTTTATTTGCAAAGCCTGTATTTATACAACAACCAATTATCCAGTCTTCATGTAGATCATTTGCAAGGTTTGATTAACCTCTCTGAATTACAGCTGCATAATAACAAACTGATAGTATTGGATCCACAAGTATTTTGGGATTTGGGGAAACTAATACGACTAAGCTTGGGTGGTGATCAGTTATCCAATCTACATGTAGACCTATTTCAAGAGTTGAATAATTTGTCTGAATTGGGGTTGTATAATAATAACCTGACAACATTAGATTCAGGTGTGTTCAGGGATCTAGGTGAACTAATAAAACTGTCCTTGCGTGATAACCAATTATCCAAGTTACATGTAGATCTATTTCAAGGGTTGAGTAATTTGTCTGATTTGTGGTTGTATAATAATGACCTGACAACATTAGATTCAGGTGTGTTCAGGGATCTAGGTGAACTAATGAAACTGTCCTTGCGTGATAACCAATTATCCAATCTACATGTAGATCTATTTCAAGGGTTGAGTAATTTGTCTGAATTGTGGTTGTATAATAATGACCTGACAACATTAGATTCAGGTGTGTTCAGGGATCTAGGTGAACTAATACAACTTTCCTTGCATGATAACCAATTATCCAATCTACATGTAGATCTATTTCAAGGGTTGGGTAATTTGTCTACATTGGAGCTGTATAATAACAACCTGACAACATTAGATTCAGGTGTGTTCAGGGATCTAGATGAACTAAAAATACTTTACTTGTCTGGTAACCAATTATCCAATCTACATGTACATCTATTTCAAGGGTTGAGCAATTTGTCCGATTTGCGGCTGCATGATAACAACCTGACAATATTAGATGCAGGTGTGTTCAGGGATCTAGGTGAGCTAATACAACTTTCCTTGTCTGGTAACCATTTATCCAATCTACATGTAGACCTATTTCAAGGGTTGACTAATTTGTCTGAATTGTGGTTGTATAATAATGACCTGACAACATTAGATTCAGGTGTGTTCAGGGATCTAGGTGAACTAATAAAACTCTCCTTGCGTGATAACCAATTATCCAATCTACATGTACATCAATTTCAAGGGTTGAGTAATTTGTCTGAATTGTGGTTGTATAATAATGACCTGACAAAATTAGATTCAGGTGTGTTCAGGGACCTAGGTGAACTAATACAACTTTCCTTGCATGATAACCAATTATCCAATCTACATGTAGATCTATTCCAAGGGTTGGGTAATTTGTCTACATTGCAGCTGTATAATAACAACCTGACAACATTAGATGCAGGTTTATTTAGAGACCTAGTCAATTTGTCCATGCTTCTCTTAGGAGGTAACAGATTGAATTCCTCTGATCTAATAAACTTTAAGAATTGCTGCGCCAAGTTGCAAGTTTTGACCCTGGGAAACAACAATCTATCCAATATTGATGCCCATGTCTTCTCCCGATTACACAATCTTGTTTCACTTTACCTTCCATTTAATCAAATAACAGTAATTCAGACAAATGCATTTGTTAACCTAACTAATATAAAGTATGCCAATCTAGTGGGTAACCCTCTTTCAAGAATAACACCTACATCTTTTGCAGGACTTCTTAATACCACTTCTATAGCTGTGGACATCCCTGGACAATGCTGCCTTATAGAATCATTAGAAGGACCTAAATGTATATCAAATGAACCCCGATCAGACTATATGACCTGCAATAAGCTCCTACCAAATACAACAATCAAGTATTCCATGTGGATTGTTGGTGTGTTTGCACTGCTTGCAAATGGTTATGTTTTTCTAACAGGTTGCCTTACATTAGTAAGAGGGAAAGAACAAATAGATTACACGAAGCAGGTGCTATTTATAACCAACCTTGCTGCTGCTGATTTCCTTATGGGAGTGTATATGCTAATTATTGTATCTGCTGACCGGTACTATGGGCAATATTTCCCTATAGAAGCTGAACATTGGAAGAATCATGCATTATGCAAATTGGCAAGTTTTCTATCGGTCCTTTCCAGTGAAGCCTCACTCTTTCTCATTGTTTTAATAGGCATTGACAGGCTTTGGGCATTTAGAAATACTGTTGTGAGTCGGGGACTGTTTTTAAGAACCAGGTCAAAATTATTTGTAACAATTTTAGTATGGTCACTTGGCCTTGTTATAACTTCCTTGGGGGTTGGGTTAGAAAAAGATCCCAATTTGTACCAATTTTCAGAGGTATGTATAGGGTTGCCATTAGCCAGAAGATCAATAAACCAGGTACAAAAAGAAACCGTAACAATATCATATGACAACATTAGTAGAGATGATGACATTATAACATTGTCTAAATATGTAAAGGTGGGTAGCCAACTAAGCCCCGTGTATTCAATTGTCATTTTTCTTGGAGTCAATTTTGTTTGCTGTGTAACCGTTGCAGTGTGCTACGTCAGTCTGTTCGTTCAGATTCAAAGATCACACATGTCCCGATTGAAAACTGATCTAAGAATGGCTTTCAAGATGGCACTTATCACATTAACTGATTTGCTTTGCTGGCTGCCAATTGTGGTTATCGGGATTTTGGTACAGGCTGAGGTGGTGGAGGTATCTCCTGAAGTCTTTGCATGGATAATTGGTTTTGTACTTCCCATAAATTCTGCTCTTAATCCATTTTTGTATACAATCATAGGTAATTCTTTGTTTAGTTGTTTAGATCGTAAAGGGAGCGTCGGTGGGAACAACTATGTCATGATTGATGAAACTTCATTATAGGATTAAGTCAAGTTAAAAGTGTACAATTTGTGTTCAATGTCATGTAAATTCTGTTATTTTCTACTATTTATGTGTTGAGCTGTTTGAACACAAATTAGTTAATGTTTATATCCGTTGTCAAACAAATCATACACTGGTTGACCTTGTTAAGTGTCAGTGAACGCAGCGAATATTTACATATACCAATTTATGACGATTGTACTGATAGATTATAGCCAAAGTATAAAACCAGCAAAATTAAAGGGCGCTGGGCGATTTTTACCCCTCGGTCCTTCTGCCATAGCGCCCGGTAATGCTGAAAAATAAACAACCGAGCGCTGATATTTTGTCCAAACCTTAACTGAGCTCTACATGTAAAGCTATTATAATTAGTGGAAAAAACCCGTCTCAATAATTTATCTACATGTATATATACGCAGTAATAGAAATACCCACATGACTGTCAACCTGGGGTTGACGAGCATGTGTGTCACAGCTATATTAATACTATTGTATACTGATCATAACAGTAGTATAGCTTTATTCCGTAATAATAAGAGCAATTCAAATCATGTCTTGGCCAATTCACCCCTCGCTAGTCTAGTGATTGACTTGCACGCTTTACAATGCAGAGGTCCATGGTTCGATTCCCACTAGGACCACTTTTCAACTGATTCATTTCTTTTATAAATGTTGGGTTAGAACATGCATAGACGGTAACCGTCTATGGTTAGAAATATTCTAAGTCCACAAATCCTAGTCAACCCCGGGTGGAAAGTCATGTGGGTATTTCCATCGCTGCGTATATATACAGTCACATTTGGAAGCCAGGGACATTGTATAAGATTTTGTCATGAGAGTATTACTTCTATGGTGAGACATTCTCTTTCACAAAGTCTATTTCATCTGAGTGAGGATTGACCTTTTTAAAGATTCTTCTTGTTTACATCTGGGATTACAGGGTGTGTCATTCATTCATTCATTCATAACTGGTTTATTAAAATTGATATCGCAGTACAAACACTGAATTGCATCAAATTTTACAAAGAAATACACACAATAAAAATACATTATAGTTATGATATAAAAGACCATTAGATTATAAAATATTGCACATAGAATTAAAGGTAGATGACCCGATCACATTTTCGTAACACAGAATTATTTCAAACATACGGAGATTTTCATATCATATGAAAGCTCGTATTTTTCTCATCATCATACTGAAATTTGACGGCCTAAATCGGTATCATTATGGAGAAATCGATGAAATAACGTCGAATTACCGCGAATGGTGGTAACCACCGATATAGTTTGTGTACTACTCAATGGGTACAGTTCACAGCATCTTGTGCGTCTAAAATAAGAACCATTAGAGCTATGCAACTCAAACTTTGGAACACATCTTTTTTAAGGATGACCTTTCATGTAGAATAGAAAACTTCAAGTTGAAAATCGGAACATCTACCTTTAATACATCAAAAATTGAAAAACCCTAGCCCGCACACACATAATGATTTGTCAGAATGATTTGGACACAATTTGATAAAATCATTATAAATATTTAGCCATTGTTGTCAGAAAATTTGTGACGGGACACAAAGGTTCAACGGTAACCCATCAAATTTATTCGCCATGACCCATGGACGGTCATGTGATCACACATAACATTAATATTAATTTTCCAATCATCATCAGCAATTACAAACGTGACAAGTTTGATATTTTATTTTCCTTGAGAGGGATTCATGTACAGTAGAACTGAACTTGTTGAATTCATTTGAGCCATTGACATGTGGATGGCGCCAGGCTTGGCCCGAGTTATGTTAACTATCGGATGCTAAACATAGATTCCTAAAGGAATTGGTATTCGTAAGTTGTCCAAGTTCTGAAACCTGTCATTGTGATTTTAATTTGGAATTAGTGCGAGTTTGAGTGTACAATTAAGTCAACACAAAAGCAGATCGGTATAATTATTACAATGTCTATTCCCATAAATGTTCTCATGACAATGAGATTAATTACTAAATTTTAGCAAATTTATTCCAGCGACCTTTCGGTTCCGCCATGTGGATGACGGTAAATGCAGATTACATTTGAATGAGCCAAGAAAGGAAACGGTTATTAAGCTATCAAATTCTTAATAGGTCATTATAATTTTAATTTGTAGTTGAATGCAGTACGAGTTTGAAATTTCCAAGTGTATGTCTACGCAAAAGCAGATCTGTACAATTTAATACAATGTCTATACCACTACATTTTTATAGACACCAATGAGAATAATTCATTAATTCTTTTCCAATCACTGCAAATTATGAGCGTTTACTTTTGGACAAACTAAAAGTAAACTCAAAAGTAAACGCAATACTAAACACTTATGTGAGCCCAACAATTAAGCTATTTTCCACCCAGCTTCAAATCAATAACTGTCCCAATATATCAGAGATAGTGGAAACATCTGTGATTATATTCACTCACTTGGAGCGTGCTTTGAGGTCAATTGGGTGCAAAATGCAAGAAACGTTTAGTTTTGCGTTTAGTTTTACATTTACTTTTGTGTTTAGAATTGTGTTTACTTTTGAGTTTACTTTTATTTTGTCCAAAAGTAAACGCTCATAATCTGCAGTGAATGTTATGATGAAAATACAACAAATTGGAGCTCTTGTCGTGAACGACTAGATCTACCTCGCAATAGTCGACTATTTCGGAAAAAACTTGTTCACTCGGTTTTCAGTTCACAATAATCAAATATAATGGGTATAAAACATGGATTAGAGATAATGTAATGACATTAGTGAAATGCATTGTGTAAGTTATCTATTCTTATTTGTGTCATACTCCTTTATGTTTTATGTATTTACAACGACATAATTTGTCACAATTTGACCTCTTTGTGGCGACTGGTTGATTAGGAAAAAATATCTTGTCGTGCATCCCTACAATGTTAGAAAAAAGTGTTCGAACACTTAGGGGTCGTCCATAATTTTCGCCATTTTCAGTTACGTACAAAGCGTACGTAAGAGGGGGGAGGGGGTCGAAATATACCCCAACCGTACGTAACTTAAATGGCGATCTTGAGAGGCGGGATTTTTTTTTTAAAGTACAAAATTTAATAAAATTTCGCCATTTATTGCGTACGTAACTCGAGGGGGGTAAAAAGTTACGTACGCTCTGTACGTAAGTGAAAATGGCGATAATTTTGGACGACCCCTTAGTAGGCCTAATGTAAAGTCATCCCCCTTTCCCCCTGATCAATGTTGAGTCGCCCAACTTGCCAAACATCAGCCCGTGGCCTAGCAACATTGATTGGTGGGGGAAGGGGAGGGGTATATTGAAGAGGAGCTTTCAGGCTAGCAGATGCAAATTGGTATTTTCACATGACTCTAAAAATGTGTACCATATGGTAATTAAAAGGTGCAAACAAGGGTCAGTGTTCGAACACCTTTTTTCTATGATTGTGTATAAAATCGCTTAAAGAAATCATCTAAATTTGGTTTTTGGCGTGTAGCTCCAAAAGTATGTAGGCTATTCGTCTGAGATTTGGCATGATTATCAGGATGGTTTAGGCCCGTCATCGTGTTTAATATGAATGGGAACGGTGAATGTTAAGGAATTGAATTGTTAAATATATCTAAATGTGTGTAAATGTAAAGGTCATTATGATTATGTATCTTGTCATATACTTGAAATGTATAGCATTACCGACACCAAATACATAGTGAATAAATTATTGTGACTGTTACATTCTGAGGTGTTTGTATTTAATTTAATTAATGTGACGACTTAATCCAAACACATTTCAACTCTGAAGAGGGACGATTTAACGCTTTCCACGCGGTATACGCAAAGCAGATTTTTCAAAAACATTTCAACTTTCAAAGTCTATCTCAAGGATTACTGGACCAATACTAGGCATGTTTGTACTTATTTCAATGCATTTCAGTAAAGTAGGGCATGATCCAACTAATAAAGGTCAAGAACATTGTTCATGTCAAGTGCTAACTATAACAAATTGATGGATTTCTAAACATTCAATTGATGTTTTACTACAGTATGTGTTAATTATTATATGGTTTTTTATCATGAGTTCGGCCTAATCGAACTTTTATTAATATGCGTAATAATTGAGCGTGTCACTACGTCTTTTCTGCAATACTATTTTTCCCGACAACAAATTATGGTCAGTAATCATCTCTTACATTATTAAAATAATGTTCTCTCAGTCTGATGACGCAAAACTATAGCCTACATTGATCAAACGGGTTTTATTGATGATTTTGGTAAATGGTAAATCGTTAACGGTCTACCATCATCATGCTCATAGACAAACACGCATTTTGAACGATTCACCAACAAGTAAAATTATATACTATAGTTGTTGTTTTTTAAAAGACGGTAAATCGTTGCAGTGTGTGTTATGCCAATGAGAAATCGCCAACGTTTTACCTTTACCATCACCTTTCAGCTTCTCCATGCATTGTATTTGTAGATATGTTGTTGCTCTCACTACACTTTGTTCAGTCTTTTAAGACACAAGATATTCCTATTGGATGTGTATCTGATAGCCTAATCCATACAAGTCATTGATGTCATGTATCAATTCAATGGAATGTAGAATAGGTGAGTGCCAATCATGTTACAAACACCTTAGTAGTCCGTTCCACTCTGTTTTACGGATACACTTCATATATTCCCTCGATTGCAATAGTATCTTTTCTGAAAACCTTTCACTATCAACACCTCGTTTAGCTCAGTCGATAGATCGCTCGCTTGTTACCAAACCTATATTTAATGGTAGTGGGTTCGAATCTGTCATTAGCCTATCTTACTTTTATTACTTATTCTTTCTTTTTTTAATTCTCTTCTAGATCTTATTTTCATTTATGTATTTTTATTTATTCTTTTTATTCATTTCTTTTTCTTTTTTCTTTTTATGCTATGACGTGATGCTAATTAATGTTCATAGCAATATATGCTATCATTGTGGCATGGGCATTTGGTGCTATAGTGGTTATTGCTATCTACCGTAGATAGCAGTTAGGGCCTATCTGCTATACAATATGTACTTGACTTAAATATTACACATGAGCTCGCATTCGAGTTTGTATCAACGTTTAGATGAAATTGGTTGTCGTTATATACCAAAATATTACATGTGTGTTCCATTTATATAACCGTTACCTGTACATATACGAATTGCGCCATTCTAAATATGTAGAAATTTGAAGGAAATATTGGTTAAAAATCATCATTGCGTAAAAAGTACTTAATATTTATTAATAATATTAAGTGGTCTTATTGCGCATTGTATACGCTACAATGTGTGAAAATCACATTGAAATCGATTGAGTGGTTCTCAAGTTATGATGTAAAACGTGAGGCATGACAGCGCATGTTTTCAATAGCTCAGACAATGTTAGAAAAAAGTGTTCGAACACTTAGTAGGCCTAATGTAAAGTCATCCCCCTTTCCCCCCTGATCAATGTTGAGTCGCCCAACTTGCCAAACATCAGCCCGTGGCCTAGCAACATTGATTGGTGGGGGAAGGGGAAGGGTATATTGAAGAGGAGCTTTCGGGCTAGCAGATGCAAATTGGTATTTTCACATGACTCTAAAAATGTGTACTATATGGTAATTAAAACTCGGCTGCACGCCTGGTTACCGGTGCCAGAAGATGCGACCATGTGACGCCAATTTTAAAGGATTTGCATTGGTTGCCAATCAGAAAGCAAATTCTTTTTAAACTTCTCCTTGTTGTATATAAGTCCTTGCACAATCTTGCACCTACCTACATCAAACAACTCATCACACCTTACCATCCTTCTCGGACTTTAAGATCAAGATCCAAAGGGCTCCTTCAAGTACCACGTGCGGCCAGATCTGCTAAACGGACTTATGGCAGTAGAGCCTTTTTCATCGCTGCACCGAAGGAATGGAATGCTCTTCCCAAACATGTCCGACGTGCTACATCAGTGCAATCTTTCAAAACGTCATTGAAGACATATCTTTTTAATTTATGAATTGTGCATTGTAGACTGTGTTTGTTTAAATACTCTCATGTATTGTACATTATATTTCATTGTGTTTATGTACTGTGGTTTTTAATGATTACTTATTTATATTTGTATGATAAGTTGTTGTTGTTGTATTTGGGTGTTTCCATAAATACAGGTACCAGTGGGATATTTGCATTGTCTATATTCAAATGGTTCAATATCCTGTTATACGAATGTACTTGGTTAATTTTCATTTTAAAATCTGATTAAGTCCATAAAGTTACACTGGTATATCACCACAACATGTATATTATATCAACATTTTGTCTTATTTTGGTGAAAATTCGGCAAAATATCCTACAATTTTGGCAAAAAAGTGTGACATTTAAGACAGGGTCAAAATATTAACAATATGGTGATTTTGTTTAGAGTAATTGTGTTATCTGTAGGCTAAATGATCAAAATCAAACTAGTTTTGAAGTGTTAAACACATTTTTCATAAGCAAATTACTGAGAAGTAATAATTGAATACATGACAATTTTACCGTCACCGTGTAACATTTGGTGTCTCAAAAACCCGTTACACGGTGAAGGCAGTTTTCTTTAAATTTAACAGTGACAATAATCTCCATCTTATTTCCCTTTTCTTGATTTTACAAGCCTCTCTGATAGGTTAAAGGAAAATAGAAGAGTTAAACTGAAATTGCAACAAACATAGAAAATATAGCTGTTTTTAAGTTTGAATGTTATGTTTGGTGTCTCCAAAAATGTTACGCTGTGAGAACTTTAGGGTAACATCGTAGTGATGTGCCAGCACACTTTATGAATAAATTGTGTATAAACTGTCTCTTGGTATAGGCTCCTAGCATACATGGAACAAAAGTTTCCACTTCATCAATATAATTAGAGTTACAAGGAAATTAAGGTTTGGTGTCTCCGTTACACGGGGACGCATGAAATATCAATTCCCCCACCCCAAAAATAGGTAATCTCATCTTTTCACTATTAATGATGTTTATAGAGTAAAGCAATGGTAAATGCCTTTAGAAAAAACAAAATAAAAGTGATCAGACAGTTTCTGCAGTTGCCAGGCATAACTGAACATTTTGGTGTCTTTTGGTGTCTCAGTTACACGGGGAGACAAGTATTTCAAAGAAATACTGATGTTATAATGGTGAAAATGTATCTCTGTACGCTTCAATGACCTGTTCTGATCCATTTTCATGAAATAGAATAATGGAACATATTATGAAAGTGTTTAATCAGTTAATATAGACACATTATGAATATTTAGACCTAATTTGTGTATGTCACACATTGGCGCCCTTATTTATGGAAACACCCATTTGTATAGCTTCCTTATTATGTTCTTATATTTTTTCATACATGTATGTTATGCGCCTCGGGGTTGTGTTCACAACGTGAGGCGCATTATAAATACCCTTTTATTATTATTATTATTATTAATTAAAAGGTGCAAACAAGGGTCAGTGTTCGAACACCCTTTTTCTATGATTGTAGTTCAAACCATCTTTGAGACGAAGTCATGCCAGGATGGAATGGGATACCAATAACTTGGATCAATATCAGTAGTACAGTTAGTTTAGTATTGTACTCCATACATTTACATGTCCTCTCTTGAAGATAATTTGAACTGATGACCCTCCATTTGCGCCCTATACTTGGAAGTGTCATAGAGAGTGTTTAGCTTCATGATTCTTCAATAAATGGAATATTCACAGACATCACATACGTATTCCAGGGGCAACAACACATGACATTACTAGATGAAAGTTTATCTAACAAGCAGCGAAGTGGTTCAACAAAGTAACCTGTAAGAAAATTTTAAAAATGAAAATATTTAGACATTTTTTAACAAATAAGTGGAAACTTTTGGAAAAGTTTGAACAAATTTCAAGAACATTTTGAAAATATACAAAAGTTTTCAAGAACATTTTGAAAATTTCCAATTATTTTCAAGAATATTTTGCGAAATAATCCAAAAAAGGTCCTTGTTTTTTCCTTATATTAATTACTTGTTGTTCCTAATGAAATTTGTTATTTGCCATATCATTCCAGGGAAGAAATATAGAACAAGTTTTGTTGATGATAGATAGAATAGCACATTTCAAAAAGCAGCAGCATAGTGATTCAACAAAGAAGCCTGTTATGGTGTCTGTGGAAATGGAGAAATCAAAGAACATCACAAATCCAAGAGAGTTATTATTGGGCCAAGTTGATGTGGTAAGAACTATTGACCTTGGGCAAGGTGAAAAAAAACCTGTTTTACGGGCCCGACCGACCCACTTTTTGCATTTTTCAAGAATTTTTTGTTAGAATTTTTTTTCTCAAATCATGTAAAATCAGCCTTTTTTGGGCCGAAAATATGTCGAAAAAAATTGTTCACACATTTTTTTTTTAAAAATCCAGATTTTGCAGATTTTGGTGACATTTTAGGTTTAAAAAAATTAAAAACCCAGACCGACCGACCCTACTTGACAGGTCTGTCCGCTCGTAAAACAGGTGGGTTTTTTCGTCGCCTTACATTTAAAATTCTGCAAACTCTTGGAACAATGCTTTCCCAGATTGGCAGATCGTAGCCATTTCACTCTGGAAAAATTCTTTCCCCACTTTGCAGATCAAATTTTATTCTGAAAGTGTCTTTGGTATACATCTGTAAAAGTAGAATTTTTTCGCGCTACATTTATTTTCGCGCTAAAATCAGCAAGCGCGAATGTCAAGCCTCATATATTTGGACACATAATAATAAATTTCTATAAAGGACAATATAAAATTCTGTACACTCTATCATTCTTAACATTTACCCATTCTTCATAGATTTTTATCAGCAAAGATTTTGCAAGACACCATGGACATGAATCTGCAGAAGCTTGTGTGCAAGGATTTCATTCACAACTACCCACAAAGTAAGTTTTCAATAAGTGTGCTTGGACAAACTATTTATGAGAAGCAAATGCACTTGTTTAATTTGAGTAATTGGAATTGAAAATGGATAACAAACTTAATCAATGAAATTAAAATTGAATAACAGAGTGAATTATTTTAAACAAGAATGTTATAACTTATATAACATTCATTACTTCATGAATAATCTCGATAGATGCGTACCTAGTGTGTTCCAATCAAATTAAAAATTTTACAAAAACGCGCACGCGAAGCGCAGGTTACTAATAATTGCCCGGAAGTACTGCGCTAAAGTGGTCGATTGTTTTGCTCATTGACCGACCAATCAAATTAAAGCCTCATGCCCCTAAACTGAATATTCAATGAGTTATGAGGAAACACGATTAAATCTTATTTCTGATTGGTTGAATGATAAAAATGTAAATGAGGAAATGACCTGACTTGGACTGTTTCAATAATTAAGAAGGGTTGGACAAAATAATAAACAGAAAATAAATTAATTATTAGCATGATTATATCGGTACAAATCAACAATTTGGATAAATATGTGCATCTTTTTCAGTAATGAATGAGAATAATGACTGCTTAACTGCTGTTTTCGTGAATTGATTTTTGAAATAAGAGGTTGATGTTATGGTCTGAGGAATTGTCCCGAAGGGCCATCAGCTGTTACGCAGTCATTATTCTCTAATTATAGTCATTATTCCCAATTTAAATTATATTAATAATTTCTGAAACAGTGTATGCCCCAGCTGTGGCCCAATCGCTAGATGCAAATATATGGTCACTGCATTCTGCGTTTTATTTATCAAGAATGTTATAAGATCAGACCTGAAACTTAATTGTCAGCCTTTTTTGTTGCTTAAATTACCTGTTTCCTTTTCTCCTGTAATCTGGAAAAACCTAGTAAGTCTGTTGAACGCAAATTTGAGAAACAAAAGTAAAACTATTCCCATATTTTTTTCCAGACTGGGTTTTTCCATACTAGGTCCTTCCAGATAAAAAAAACTGCCGACAGGGAAGAGTTTTACACACTTTATCTTGAGAAACTGAAGGGGAAAACCTATTAAGTCCAAATATGGGTCTAACTCAATTTTCACCGAAATTTTGACTTACTATAGGTTTTTCCAGATTACAGGAGTTTTGTTTTCAGACCAATTTGAGTTACAATTACCCCAATTTCAAACTCTTTACAGCTTTTTTAGCATTTTCAGCTTTTTTACTGAAGGTCAGTTTCAGGTCTGAAGATTAGTCATTAGACCAATCTTATAATAACCCTTTAAGCCCTAAACCCCATGAAATCCCATCTTGAAAACTATGCTGGCAGCACATGCCGCCTCAGTCGATCTCACTGGGCGCACAACCCTCTGGCTGAGTGGAATAAGACTCTGACTTCCATGCTGACGGACCCGGGTCCAACTTTCGCCGACAGCAGGTCTGGGGGTTTTTTTAGCTAAATTTCACCTCTTTCGCCTATTTGATTTTTTGGTTGCAATTATCTGGTCACTGCATTCTATAACTTTAATAGGCACGCAACCACTGTACAAACATAAATGTTGAGGACATCCATAGTTTCAGTTATATTGTAAACATTTGAAATCCATGGTCATTATTTGTTTCTGAGAAATATGTTTATAACAATTTCTTTTTCTTTCACACCGCAGTCACTGCATTATTGTTTGTGCATGGGGAGAACTTGGTGCATGGGCGATTGACAGAGATGGAAATGTAGTACACAGCCCTGCCTTCCCTCCTCCAAAAGTGGTAGATACGCTCGGTGCAGGAGATACTTTCAATGCTGGAGTCATCTATTCACTAAATAGGGGTGAGAGTCTATCGGAAGCTATCACATTTGGATGCAGGATTGCAGGAGACAAGTGTGGGTATCATGGATTTGACATACCTACACATTTAAAAAATATGCATTGTGATCGCATTGGTAATACACAAGTTAATTTATGATGTAGGATTGCAATCATTTGCATATGAAACTATAGAGGTCTGTTTCCAAAGAGTTTGAAAGTTGTGGTATATACATTGTAGGCCGTTATTGCCAAATATCAGGATCCCAGAGATATTACTGTAAAACAAGAAATGTTTGCGTGCATTTACATTTGGCGCGAGGAGCACTTACTCGCGAACATTTCATGGTAGCAGTGCATTGCAAAGTTACATTCGCAAAATGTTCACACTGTGAATTAGGCCAGTATTGATGATTCGTGAAATTTTAAACTCGCAAACATTTCTGGTTTTACATACAGTATCTTGGACTCCTTAATTACAAATTTGCGAAGATCAATCATTGCGATCAATAGCTGCTATAAAGTGGAGACTAATTCAGCCTTTTTAAAACATGTGCAAAAATGTGACCCGTCACATCAAAATGGACATGTTGGAGGCCCGAGTCAATTCTGAGTTATTGGTATGATTTGAAAGAGAACATTTTAAGCTTTGAAATGATACCATATTGAATGTAATCACAAGATATGAATTGAAGAAGCATATTTTTGTCTATTATTTTCTTTATGTTTCGCCATATATATTGCCCTCTATCTCAAAACTGTGTTTGCCGACAACATGTCCTTTTTGACGCGACTGGTCACAAATATGATCGATCATCAGCCATTGTATTCACACAGATATGGTCCATTTCTTGGAGATCGATCATCATTTAGCAACTGATGTTTCAGATTGATCAATATATGATTTAACGTTGTGTGTCAATGTGAGAAAAGCTTTTCTCCTTTATCTGGTTTAGTCATTAGACACACAGAAATGTAGCGGACTGTCATAACTGTGTAGAAAATGATTTTAGAACACGTGCAGGGTTTAAATATATTTCTATTTTATTTATTGAATACACATATTGAAATAATTGGACAGATGTGTATAGTGATAAAGCTGACAATGCCCAGTCAGACATTATAATGAAATGATGATATTTTGTTATCAGTCTAAAATCTAGCCTTATGCAGCTGTAACATTACAGTGGCAGTATGCAATTATATGTGTGATAGAAATCGTGATAAGAAATTAATAGATACAGTAAAGAGAATGTGAATTAATTCCAAATCATAGATTTTATATCTGATAGCAGAACAGTGCTATGAAAATGCTATGTATTTTGTAATCAGTCTAGCTTTACTTATTACAGTACTGTATGTATACCAACAACTTCTTCAGAATAAAATTACAGTGGCAGTATTCAATTATATGTGGTAGAAATCATGATATGAAATTTAATTGTTAATCTAACTTTTAAAGCTTATGTAAAAGGAATGTTAAGTAATTCCAAAACTTAGATATTTGTATTTGATAGCGGTACAGTCCTATAAACAGTAAAATAATTTTAAAGCTGAAATATTTTATAATAAGCTAACAGCTCTGTATTATGTTGTTACAGTGTCTGTTAAATTATCTCTATAGTTTGATCAGTTCCAAATTGGCGAAGCCTCCTTACAGCAGCGAATTAATACAGAAGGACGCGGGCGTGCTGAAGGCAACAAGCGCACTGTGCATCATATGCATAACGTGTGCGTACGACCACATTCATGTGCGTGTGGCCATAATCATGCATGAAGCCATAATCATGCGTGTATGCTTGGAATACTTTTGCTCGTGGAGAGATAAAAACCGAATATTTCTCGCCAATTTGGAGCTGAATAAACTATAGATGCTTTGAAAATGTTGCCCCTTGCAGTCAGTTGTGAAGACTCTCAGCATTTGTCCTGTTATGTATTAGATAAGGGGGTGAGAAGCAGCCTGTTATATAATGGTGCCTTGTTCAGATCTGATGTGCATGAATCGCTGACAGAGGGATCAAGGCTCAAGATAAGCGGGCGCTGGGCAATTTTTACCCCTCTGTCCTCCTGCCATAGCGCCCGGTAATGCTGAAAAATAAACAACCCAGCGCTGATATTTTGTCCAAACTAGCGCCTGTTGATGATCGGTAAGCTTGCCTAAGACATCAAATTTCGATTTGATAATACAATTTAATAAAAAGTAAGCTCCCGGTAGACTGAAAGTAGCTCCTGGTTCTCAATAAATCCCATGATCCAGGCGCTACTTTTGAAAAAGAGTAGCTCCCAGTAAAAAAACTGTTATCTTGAGCCTTGAGAGGGATTCATGCAATTGGTCCAATCGTATCAAGTATAACATGATGAAGGTTACCGCCCACACACTCATTATTTAGCATAAGTAGGGCCAGTGCTGAAATGAAACTCTCAGCAACTATAGTTATGGTACTGGCCTTTTGAGATTAGCCACAATTGTTTCGTTCAAGAAACACGCTAAATCTCATCTTTTTCCAAAATAATGGTGGTCGCCTTATATTATGTGTTGTGTAGTTATCACAGACATGTTTCATGGAAATGGGCTATATTATTATTTTATTGAATTTGAGCTTCTATACGGCTAAATTAAAAAAATCATTTGTCTCAAAGCTCCCGCGTGTTAGTTTATTGATGCGCATTAGAAAAACAAAAATTGTTTTAAAAAAAAGGGGGTTTTTTTGTTTTGTTTTTTTTTTGTTTCAAAAAAAAAAAAAAAACCAAAAAATCCCAACTTTTCACAGATTTTTCAGATTTTCATTGATCACCATCATTTTGAATACAATAAGTCACTTTTACAAGGATTTCAATATTTTATAATTAAAATAAAAATTTAAAAAACCCTTAAAAAAACCGCATTCCGCATTAGGTTTTGAAAAACTGAAGAGCTTTGAGACAAAAGATTGTTTTTGATTTAGCCTAATCAACTCCTATTGTTTAATCTTATTCCCAATAGAAACAATTCAAAGATTTTTCTTTTGAAATGTATTTAACTTGCAGACTCTAAGACAAGTATTATCAATTCTCAGTTGTTTGTGCAATTCTCAAATGTAATGTGTTGGTGATGAAAGCATGTGCTTGGTAAAAAAAATTGTGATCTAATATGGTATTATTATTCCAACAAAATTGAACAAGTGTTTAGGATTAAGCATAACGCAGTCGATGATCAATATTTTTGTAGGTTTAAATGACTGCATGCTTAGCAGTTGTTTAAAAGTAAAGCAGGGTGCCCATCTCTCTTTCCTATTGTTTGGGCCAGACCTATCCATGTAATTTTAGCTGTAGAGGGTTCACCACTCCTCCAGCACAGCAAGTCTGTTTTACTTCCCAACATAAATTAATGCTAGTACCCATTTATACACCTGGATGAAGAGAGGCAAGCGTGGAAAAGGACACAACACGCTGGCCGCAACGGGACTCGAACCCACAACCTTTGTATTGTGGATCTAGAACTTATCCGCTGGACTATGTGTGCCTGCACAGCTGTTTGATCCCACATAATTTGTCCGTTTTATTCTGAGAACACCGTAACTTGCTGGCCCAGTTCTGGTTTTAACTGATATAAGTACCTGAATATACTGGCCATCTTTTGTAGAAATTTCAGAACATTTGTTGGTGCCATTTCTGAGAAATATAGCTTTGAATATTATTATTTACTATAATAGCGCCACATTTCCCATAGAGTTACATGTAAAATGTGTGTAAAGTAGAAAATGCCAATAATTCAAAAAGGGCTCAAACAATATTCTTGAAATTTTCACCGTATACTCGTATTCATTAGCACTACCTAAATCAGGTCAAACCATAACGGGGCCACTATGTAATCTTTTTTATTCCATAATTTTAATTATAAATCGGACAGTCAAACAGCCGTGCCTGGAAATCAGTTGTTTAGTGGTGAAGAATCAAAACATTTTCACTTTGGAACCAAGGAATTGCATGTGGGATTGTGGCGTGTAGCCCCCACGTGAAATTCTGAGGTCCTAAAGTAAAATATTTTAATTCTTCATAAATGCCAACAAAACAACTGATTTTACCAAATCTTAATACAAGATGGATCCCATGATGTGTTCCTGACGAGGAAACGTCTAGTATTTTGAAAGATTATCAACTAATTACCATCATATTCTATGCTTTAAAGTTTAATATATAAATGTAATATCATGTGTTTAGAGTGTTATTTTTAAAATTCAAAACTAATTTGTAAATAATGTATTTTTATTACATTCTGAAGATATCACATTATGAAAATATTCCTTGAATGTTTATTAAAATAGCCTGGATGCACTTTGCACACGGTTTGTATAAAATCAAACAACTCATGCGCATGTTGCGTACAATTGCATAGAATCAAACAACTCATTTGCATGTTTACAAACACAGGAAAGAATCATCCAAATCACTAAAACCCAAAGCTGACCTCAAGAGTGCCTTTGCACCTCTTTCCATGTCATACACCCTAATCAAATTCACTTTTTCCAATCAAAATTGAGATTTTGATTTCAGAAGAAAATCCATATTTTTCTCATAACCTCTTAAAAACTTTAGGCCTGAATGCAGCTAACGCTGTTAAACAATTAACAGCCCTCATCAATTTAAAAGCTTATAATTCATGTTTAACATTTCTTTATTTAAGGCTATATTAAAAAAATCATTTGTCTCAAAGCTCCCGTGCGCGTAAGTTAATTGGTGCGCGTTATACTTTTTTTTCTTCTTTTTTTTTCAAAAAAAAAAAAATCCCAAAGTTTCACCGATTTGTAAGATTTTCATTGATCACATCATTTAAAATACAAAGGTCACTTTTACAAGGATTTCAATATTTTACATTTATAAAAAAAAAAAAAAAAAAATGCATTCCGCATTAGATTTTGAAAAAACTGAAGAGCTTTGAGACAAAAGATTTTTTAATATAGCCTTATCTTCAAACGTATTGTGTGCTGTATAATGAGGCTGTGTAGGCAACATAAGGTTGTATGTATATTTTTATAATATAGATGAAATGTAGGGCATTCACAATTTGAACCGCATAGGAGGTTCAAAGTCCAAATTCTTTATGTTATTGGTTTGTTTTGATTTTCTAATAATTGATCAACTTCATATATCGTTCCAGATGGACTTTCCACTAATAGTTGCCAATTTTGCCATGCATAAACTTTCATGATCATTTTATTTCACTCTGAAAAGTATGCAAATTGTGTTTGAAGTATCGTATCTTGAGGACTATGTGTGTGATTGGAGATGGCCTTATAATGAATTGCTCACTGATAAATATGGAAAATCTAAAAATAAATTATTGTATCGTGTAATTTATATCAGTGTGTATGTCCATTTATAATCTTTAGTTTTATGTGGTTTTTGATTGGCTTAGCTTAACTCTTTCCACACGGCTATTAGTTTTGCCATATACAAAACAGATTTTTCAGAAACCTTTCCCAATTTTCAAAGTCTACCTCAAGGATAACTGAACAAAGACTAGGCATGTTTGTACTTCTTTCAATGCATTTCTCATGGTGATTCCAAATAGAGTATTGAAGTTCAATGCAATATGTCATTTGTTAAACATTTTTGAAATTTTGGAATGTCGTCTGCAGACGCCTGCCGCGTGGAAAGCGTTTAAGTATCAAATTGGTGATCTCTACTCAATTGAAGTGACATGTCTTAACCCGAGGGAACACAACTAAAGAGGATGTATTGACAGCTCATTATTATAAAGAAAAATGAAACCTGTTTTACTCTGGATGGCGTCGTAGCAGACAACAATATTCACCAACACCTCTTTTAGGTTGGTATGCACAAAACAAGTAAGGCCACGTAACAAAAATAATGTGTTTCTCGTCCAGACTTTTCTAAAAATCAGTGAGGGCGGCCCCTACTATTTGTTACTTTTGGATTTTTTTCGTTATTTTTCAGAAGCCAAATTATAAGTTTTTTGCAAGAATTGTTTCGATATTCGTATCACTATCTATGCCAACGAGTGTTTCTCGCGTCTTTTTCATTGAAATATAGTTGATAATGATGGACACACAATTTTGAAGGAATTTTTGAAAATAACAAATAACAAAAATATTGGAGCGGCGTCAAAAACGGTGCAGGCGGGGACGAGAAACACATAATTTTTGTTACTTGGCCTTATACCAGGTCTAATCTAAATGAAGAATGTCCTTCTTTCATATTCCTTGTATACTCCCTAACAAAGTCCAAAAGTTAAATTGGAGTCGCCTATTTAGGTTCATATAACACTAATATGTGACCTGTCACATCAAAATGGACATGTTGGAGGCTCGAATCAAATCCGAGTTATTGGTATGACTTGGAAAAGAGCACCTTTTAAGCTTTGAAATGATACCATGTTGAATGTTATCAGACTTTGAAATATCAAGATATGATTTAAAGAAGCATATATTTTCCTATTATTTTCTTTGTATTTTACCAAATATATTGGCCTCTATCTCAAAACTGTTTGCTGACAATATGCTCATTTTGACATAACTGATCACATATGTATTAACCCTTAAAAGGGCCCTTATAAAGTGCATTACTAATGGAGAATGAGCATAAAAAGGTCCTATCTGGGATAACTATTCTCCATTTAGACCAGGTGTAAGTTAGTTTGTGCATACTGACCAAGTGCCATCTATTACCAGTATGCTTCTAAAAGCAAGGTAAATCTGGTCTGGCCTATTGTCAAGCAGAAAGTTAGCCCCTGATGTACTTAAAGGTAGATGTTCTGATTGCTGGCCCGATTTTCAACTTGATGTTTTTCTATTTTACATGAAAGGTCATCCTTAAAATTGTTGCATTCCAAGGTTTGAGTTGCATAACTCCAACGGTTTTATTTTTAGAAGCTCATGGTCACAACATATTTGCCCATTGAGTAGTACACACACTGGTTGGTGGTTAACCACCTTGGCAGTAATTCAAGACATTTTAGCCTATATTTTCTAAATGGAACATTTATGGCCCCTAAGATTTTACAGACATAATGAGAAAAATATAGAGATTCTTCCGATATCAAAATATCTTGATGTGAAAAAAATAAATCATAGCCTCAAAAAAGTGATCGGAACATACACCTTTAAGAAAAGCTGTTACAGTTACAAATGTTGCCTTACATTATAAATCCATTGAATGAAACAAAAGGATCACAATTTTTGCCAATTAGTTACAAATGTGCGCTATACTTCATCTCATCTGAACCAGGGACGGTGAGGGTGGCTTTACTGTCTGGTACATGAGAGCAAAAATAATTTTGTTGCCCTCAGCAACCGGCCTTAAAATATTAAAAAATAGGGTCGGTTTTTTTTGTTGCCAAAATTAACAAAAATATTATTATTTTCTGCTTGAAATGAATTGCTTGAATAAATATATTTTAAACTAGAAACATTAGTAAAATTAACTATATATTACCAGTTTTGTCTTGACATGAATCACGGCAGCCACCATCATCATTACTATTTTTCAGCTATTAAAAAAAACATGAAACAAAAACAAATTGACCAACATTTGTATGGCACTTGAGGGCAATACATCAATTTTATTTTGTTGGCCTTGTATTCAGGCATTCAGCATGTATCAAGTAAAACTACCCAAT
This sequence comes from Ophiura sarsii, assembly GCA_035610835.1. Classification (NCBI taxonomy): domain Eukaryota; kingdom Metazoa; phylum Echinodermata; class Ophiuroidea; order Amphilepidida; family Ophiuridae; genus Ophiura; species Ophiura sarsii. Next base: position 23,812,212 of record CM069452.1, read on the forward strand.
GGTGCTAATACATAGGAAGTGTTGCTGTAAACAGTTGTATTTTGGCCCTTGAACATGTTTAAAGCAGACTGCCCAAAGGTTATACATAAGTTGTGTTACTTTATACATGCTGAAGGGACGGAACCGAATCGTGGTAACACATAGGAAGTGTTGCTTTAAACAGTTGTATTTTGGCCCTTGAACATGTTTAAAGCAGACTGCCCCAAGGTTATACATAAGTTGTGTTACGTTATACATGCTGAAGGGCGGGAAGGAGATACAAGGTTTCGACAGAACATCAATCCAAGATGAATCCCAGCATTAGAGGATGTGTAAATGGTATACGTCTTTCACTGGGATAAGCACCGATGTCTAATTCATACTGCATATCGTCAGCCTGCTTCGATAATTGCCTCACTCACTTTTCAGCAAAATTGAGCTTTTTGCATAAATCATGAATTCATTACATCATGCACATGCTGTAATAATGCTTAAGTCATTGACCAAGCAAAAGTGTAATAAATGCACCATTTCAATTCTGCTTCAGTCAGCCTTGTGAGTTAGGCAGTTTGTAATAATGATGTAAAATGTTTAAAATGGGTCATATTAACTCGTATTAAGCCTATAACAAGCCACATTTCACTTAAAGGTATATGTCCAACCTAATTCTATCCAACAATTACTGCTCCTGTTGGACTTTTCATGGTGCTATTTACATATCGTCAGCCTGCTTCGATAATTGCCTAACTCACTTTTCATATTTTTGTTGTTTTCTAAAAAGGAAGTAATAATCTGCATAGGCAGCAGAAGCCGGAAGAAAAAATTCTCTGCCTTGACCCTAACATCTGCCATGCACCCCATTGAACAGGTGCTATAAATGTCCAAGCCCCCTAAATTGTCCTTGTCCCCCCCCCCCCCCCAAATTTGATGCTTCCGCCACCCCTGATAATCTGGCAGGTATAAGCGCAAACCTGCCTATTCAATACGCCATTTCTGGATTTCAGCACTGAAAACAGAGTTGCACTGAAATTTTGCAATCCCACAATGCATAGAGCATTTTGCATTACAATGGTTATGGCCAAAGGTTAATTCATCAGCTTTGTTGTATGCTACACTCATTGCATTGTGGAACTAACATTTTGATACAACTCGGCTTCCGGTGCTGTAACCCAAAACCGCATAATTATACCAAATGTTATCATATCACTACAACTTATGAAGGTGTGGTTTTGGACAGAGTGTACTATTGGTGTACTTTTAAAGCTCCTCCACACCGTGTCAAATGCCTTTCAAAAGTCCAAGAAAGTCATATGTTACGCGATCAAGCGGAATGAGTCGTATGTCGGGAATATTGATTTTGAGTTATAGGTAAAAAGAAGTGACAAATTCTTATGTTTTACTTTGTTTTCTCAGTTGGCAAACAAGTTCGATTTAAGTGGGGTTTGGACCATACTGTAGCATTTTTCACCTGCCTTTAAATGATGGACAAATATCAAAATTCAAAACTTGATCACGTCACATATATGTTGGCTTACCATCATCACACCTTCCCGCCAATATATTTTTCAAGGTAAAAAGGTACATGGCTTTCATAGACTTCTGAAACGCATTTGACAGTTTCGAGGAGCTTAAAAAGTACACCCAAAAGTACACCCCGTCCAAAACTGCACCTTCATAAGTTGTAATCACTCCTTCCAGGTTGATGGCCTACTACTCATCACACTTTAATAAAAGACAATAAAAATCTTCAGTCCATAGTGTAGGGATTCAAGATGTAGGGATCCATTTTATTGATACCATGATTTCACAACCAATCAGAAGATAAAGGTGACACATCATTCTTGTTTAACACTTTCTTCAAGTATTCTACAGGGTTTTTTCAAAACAAATCACTCACTTTGAAACCAATGATATTGGGAAAATAGACTGTGTAGCTCATCATGATACCAAATAGTTGGCATAAAATATCTTATATTTTACCTAATACCCATATGTTCAATCAGTTCCAAATTAGCAAGAAATAGTCGTTTTATATTTTACCAAACACCTATAATAGTTCAATCAGTTCCAGATTGGCGAGAAAGATCTGTTTTTTATCTAAAAGTAATTCAAGCATATAAGCGTGATTGTGGCACACGCAAGTGTCACGCATACAATGACACTGCGACATTGCGTGCCATATTGCGCCATGCGAGAGTTTTGCGTGTGACGCTCTGCTAAATTCTTTCGCTAAACAGGTTTCGCCAATTTGGAGCTGACTGAACTATAGAAAATCAATTATGTCATATTTCTCATTGATTGCTAAGAGCCCTTTTCTAAGGATGTGTCAAAATGTCATATTACATGAAAGAAAATAAATTCCAGGTTAATTTGAAAATATCACTTTCAATATCTTACACATTGTAAAAAAAGACCTTCATTTCAATGTCAAATATTGGCCATATTTCACAAATTTATGAAATGACTGATAAGATAACAAAGCGAGTATATGGGGCAAATACAAAATATGACAAAAGATAAAAAGTACAGTTTACACAGGTACCAAAATGGTGGCTAGTCATTTGTGACTGGGATGGAATTTTAGTTTTTTTAATAATTATTTCCAAAAAGTAATATATTTATGGTATAAAATGCTTGCGACTACATAAGAACAAATGCTTTTGCAGCCTCAAATCTTTCACAAATTGATACCTTTTTATTGCCAAAATGGAAAATAATAACATTTACCACAATAACATTTTGTGACTTGCCACGATTTTAGAAGAAAAAGAGATTCATGCTAGCAAGTGTTTTATTATCCATTTTTAAATCATAAGAACTGTTGTACAATTTACTGAAAATGTGATGCTTTAAAAACAGTGGTTCCTTTGCAGCCCAAAGAAAGAAATTAATGCTTAAAATATAATTTCCATGAGCGCAAGCGTCATCTTTAAAGATATCAGACATCATTTCAAAGTTGTGGAATTGTAGAATTATTGGATTACTACTCTACTGGAAATGTTCTTTTCTGAGTATTTTAAGCTTTTTCTCAGATTTCACCTCTGGACCAGTTATATTTGATAAAACGCACACATATGCTATAAGATATATATAAAGCTATATATAATACTTAAAATGATAATGATAGAGTAATTGAGACAGAAATATATAATGCACCGATCTTAATTCCTTTTAACAGCTCATAATAATGAGGTTAAAAGGCTATTAAAGAATTGCCAGGCAGGCAAAAGATATCAGCTTAAGGTTGGTGTCAACCCTGTTTGGCGCCAAATTTATCAAGCACTGTAAATTTTAAATTATAAATGTGATGTAATAAAAGTATACATTTTTGGTAATGAAATGAGTCAGAGAATCCATTTTTGGTATCAAATTTTACTAAAATTAGTGATTTTTACATTTTTTGCCCAAAAATCACCTTTTTGGCGCCAAAATTTTTCAGACAACCTAACAATATCAGTTTATGATTAAAAATTCCAAAATTTCACCAAAATCATCTAAAGTCAATTATCTAGGAGCGATTTTTTTTTTTTGGCTTAAAATTTGTTTGTTTTGAAAATATTGACCAAAAAGTGCCCAAAAAATGTTTTTTATCTCAAAAATCTCATTTTTGGCACTTTTTGGTCAATATTTTCAAAACAAACAAATTTTAAGCAAAAAAAAAAAATTCGCTCCTAGATAATTGACTTTAGATGATTTTGGTGAAATTTTGGAATTTTTAATCATAAACTGATATTGTTAGGTTGTCTGAATTTTTTTGGCGCCAAAAAGGTGATTTTTGGGCAAAAATGTAAAAAACACTAATTTTAGTAAAATTTGATACCAAAAATGGATTCTCTGACTCATTTCATTACAAAAAATGTATACTTTTATGTACATCACATTTATAATTTAAAAGTTACAATGCTTGATAATTTGGCGCCAAACAGGGTTGACACCAGCCTTAAAGGAATATTATGTGATCTTGCCCAATGAGTATTGATCGACGGCACATTTAGACCATGGGCTTGTTATGGAATAATGCACCCTTTGAGGGGTACATTTAGACTGTGGGCCTGTTATGGAACCATGCACCCTTTGAGGGATACATTTAGACTGTGGGCCTGTTTTTGAACTATTCATCCTTTGAAGAATACATTTAGACCGTGGGCCTGTTATAGAATTATGCACCCTTTGAGGGATACGTTTAGACCGTGGGCCTGTGATGGAATAATGCACCCTTTGAGGAATAAATTTAGACCGTGGGCCTGTTTTTGAACTATTCACCATTTGAAGGATACATTTAGACCGTGGCCCTGTTATAGAATTATGCACCCTTTGAGGGATGCATTTAGACCGTGAGCCTGTATGGAACCATGCACCCTTTGAGGGATACATTTAGACCGTGGGTCTGTTATGGAACCATGCATCCCCTGAGGAATACATTTAGACCGTGGGCCTGTTATTGAACTATTTACCCTTTGAAGGATACATTTAGACTGTGGGCCTGTTATGGAATTATGCACCCTTTGAGGGATACATTTAGATCGTGAGCCTGTTATGGAACCATGATACACCCTTTGAGGGATACATTAAGACCGTGGGCCTGTTACAGAATAATGCACCCTTTGAGGGATACATTTAGACCGTGAGCCTGTTATTGAACTATTCACCCTTTGAAGGATACATTTAGACCATGGGCCTGTTATGGATTTATGCACCCTTTGAGGGATACATTAAGACTGTGGGCCTGTTATGGAACCATGCACCCTTTGAGGGATACATTTAGACTGTGGGCCTGTTTTTGAACTATTCATCCTTTGAAGAATACATTTAGACCGTGGGCCTGTTATAGAATTATGCACCCTTTGAGGGATACGTTTAGACCGTGGGCCTGTGATGGAATAATGCACCCTTTGAGGAATAAATTTAGACCGTGGGCCTGTTTTTGAACTATTCACCATTTGAAGGATACATTTAGACCGTGGCCCTGTTATAGAATTATGCACCCTTTGAGGGATGCATTTAGACCGTGAGCCTGTATGGAACCATGCACCCTTTGAGGGATACATTTAGACCGTGGGTCTGTTATGGAACCATGCATCCCCCTGAGGAATACATTTAGACCGTGGGCCTGTTATTGAACTATTTACCCTTTGAAGGATACATTTAGACTGTGGGCCTGTTATGGAATTATGCACCCTTTGAGGGATACATTTAGATCGTGAGCCTGTTATGGAACCATGATACACCCTTTGAGGGATACATTAAGACCGTGGGCCTGTTACAGAATAATGCACCCTTTGAGGGATACATTTAGACCGTGGGCCTGTTATTGAACTATTCACCCTTTGAAGGATACATTTAGACCATGGGCCTGTTATGGATTTATGCACCCTTTGAGGGATACATTTAGACCGTGAGCCTGTTATGGAACCATGCACCCTTTGAGGGATACATTTAGACCGTGTGCCTGTTAAAATACACTAACATATAATTTATCCTAATTAATCTTGTAAAAAACATAAACACAGTTAAAAAAAATTAGTACCATAACACCACTTTCCAAATTACATAATTATATTCTGCCATATTACAAGACAAAAATATTTTTTAACATTTAAATATCTGACCAGCTCTACTAGGCGTGCCTAGTCTTGTTACCTCTATATGTGTAAGAGTATTCTCAGCGTACTCACATAATTTTGGCCACAGGCACATGTCACACATTTCATGCACAGTGCGCTTGGTGTGCTCATGTGTGCCTACACCTGTTAATTCGCTACTGTAAGGAGGCTCGCCAATTTGGATCTTATCAAACAACAATCAAATTACAGATACTGTATCACATTGGTTGGGTCAATATCGTGCTGCTCTGCAGCTAACCAACAGCAACCAGATTTCTGATGTTTACGCTTACATGTTCTGCAGAATAAAAGTAGCTGATCTTCTTCGCTTACAACTTTTATAATTTTGTACCAGTTTTTAACAAGCAATTTTATATACAAGATTGAAATAGGTACACATTGTGAAAGATGGTCACATAAATAATATTTACCATCTACAATTCATAGTGAAATTCAGCCTCAGTTTTTCAGACGAAATAGAAAAAATAATGGAAAATGTACAGACACCGGCTACTTATTAAAATATACAAAACAACCCTTGCAATAAAATATTTTACCTTGTTCAAATTATGTGTGCAATATCACTCATCATACAACAGTAATAACATTTTGTTCACTGTGCTGTTGTGGTAAGCAATGGAAATACTCTATTATAAGACCTGATTGCACCAAAATATTTTTATTTTATTTTTTTACTTTAATATCTGATAATTTGGACAAACTTGAAAACTTGTTTAAAAAATTCAAAGGATAAAACAACTTTTAAAGGTAGATGACCCGATCACATTTCGATTTTCAACTTGAAGTTTTCTATTCTACATGAAAGGTCATCCTTAAAAAGTCGTGTTCCAAAGTTTGAGTTGCATAGCTCTAATGGTTCTTATTTTACACGCACAAGATGCTGTGAACTGTACCCATTGAGTAGTACACAAACTATATCGGTGGTATACCACCATTCGCGGTAATTCGACGTTATTTCATCGATTTCTCCGTAATTATACCGATTTAGGCCGTCAAATTTCAGTATGATGATGAGAAAAATACGAGCTTTCATATGATATGAAAATCTCCGTATGTTTGAAATAATTCTGTGTTACGAAAATGTGATCGGGTCATCTACCTTTAAGTGGATTGTTAAAACAATTTTGAAGAAAAAACGGACAGTGATAATCTCAACCAACACGACTAGAATATTGGGGCCCTTCCCTCCCCCTAAAAAATTATCTTCCTCTTCGACCTTTCTTCCCTTGGTCCCCCCCCCCCCCCCCTCTCCTTGTCTCCTGCCATTCACTTCACCCTTTTCATCTGTCTTATAGATGCCTATATAATATGAGTTCCAAGAAAAGAGATAAAAAACAGTGTACAGTTGCTGACATCGATGCTATCATAGACAAACACATGGCCCATAAATGTAGTACCACTTGTAAGGTTTAGCATCCTATTTCATGAAGACTGAATAATGAATTCTTAAACAATCTTCTTAAGAAGAATCTTAGCTTTTATGCAACAGAACATGGAGGCATTTTCTAAAATATAATTAATATACATAATGAAAAACCTGTGAAGACATCAAATTTAAAAGAATGGCAAGAAGAGAAATATTCAGCTTTTTACTTTCAGCGCGCAAAAGTAATCCAAGCGTATGTACGCGATTATGGCCATTATTATGCATTGAGAATCTTCCGTCCTATCCTTTCAATTTGTTGTCAAGTCAGATTCTCAAAACGGAGTTCCTTTAGTATACCCTACCACTGCATGTCTTTAATGGGGCTTTTAAAGAACGACCCATGCACTTACACAGTGAGGATTACAAATGGTAGGGTATTCTAAAGCTTACCCCTCAAAACATAGTAATGATACAATTGGATGGATTATTTTTGAATGGTACACAAACATATTGGTCTCGCTATCAAGCACAATATTTTTAAGCTCATAGTTAGACCAATATCTTTGTGTATCATACTCAACTCATTCAATTTTATATCACACACACACACGGTTTTGGCTCCATGGACGCGTCACACATATGATGCACAGTGCGCTTGTTGCATTCATGTGTGCCCGTGCCCGTTTGTATTCATTGGCTGCTGTAATGAGGCTTTGCCAATTTGGTGTGCATGATGGCAGCAGTTACAACATGAACCATATGAGTGGCACAAGTTTAGGCCAAAACATGTGAATACACTCGGATTTCTATTGTATATGTATTTTTACCTTTTACCAAGTATGTACTTTTCCTTTTACCAAGTATGTATTTTTACCTTTTACCGTGTATGTATTTAATTCTATATGTATTTTATTCTGTAAAGCGCTGTGGTACCTCATTGTGTAAGAGCGCTATATAAATGCCTTGTATAATAATAATAATAATAATAATAATAATAATTACTTTTCAATAAACTCATTACTCTCAGCAATTTGGAAATGACTACAAGGTGAATCAGAAAAAACAGGCACTTTTTTCACAAAGGCATCACAGACGTTGAAGGTATACATATTCAACCTTAATGGTAGCGATAGTCAGACCCATAATTTTGCTTACATTTAAAAAAAATAAAGACAATTGAACATTGCGCTATTATATGGTACACTCATTTAAGTAAAGCCCCAAATGTTATAGCCAATCCATGGAATGGTCGAACTATCAAGCCATTCTTCAATCTTTGCTTATCAGGCTCACTTTCTTGATCAGCTGAGATGCCTTTTTTTCTTTTTCTTTTTCTTTTTCTTGCATTTAGACTTTTTCTTTCACATAATTCCACAGTTTGAATTATTTTCGGTCACTTTAAGATTTTGTATCCTACATTCATGTGCCTTTTCAGGTATTTCACCTGTTTCTTTGATTGACATCTTTGAATCCATAGTTCTATTTATTTTCAGGCATTGTAAGATTTTGTATCAACAATTCATGTGCTTTTCAGCTTTTTCACCAGTTTCATTGATACCTAGTGCCTTCTCTGAATCAGCCAGCAATGACAATACTATGTGTTATTGCCATCCCATGGATTGGCTCTAAAATACCTTACGCTTTGCATGCATGTGTTTCACACTGATGCCGAAATAAATAGAACATACATGAATCACACTTTTGGTATGCTAGCTGTCATACAGGGCATGCAAAGTACTGTTTCATAATGCTTTTGTTTGTTTTCAATTATTTATACAATAATAATCCATCAATTTGTGAAATTTTCAGTCAGATATGTAACAAAGTAAGCCCACCATTTGTTCTGATAATCTACCTCAATAGAAACTTTTATGATCCCACTCTCAAGCTTTTAACATGTATAGCATAACACTTATACAGAATTCACCATTAGCAATTTCCACCGAAGGGCCTTGCCAAGAAGATGCATGCTTACATAGGCACTGTTTGTCTGTTTACCCAAAATTCCTTCTTGTTTTTGACCTCTGACTTCAATCCAGTTCTGACCCATCTAGTTCTGCCTTCTCTATATCATGTGCTGCATTAACGGCATCATGTAGAGCTTGATTGAAGCGCCAGACATCTTTAAAGTTGTTGTAAAGAGCAGCAGGGGCTATGCGCAAAACGTTGGGTTTGCGCTCGTCACACTGCAATAATAAAAACAAAATGAAAAAACAAGAATAAGTAGATAGAAATTCTAAAATGGCTGAACTATGAATGCTTGCCATTGCTGAAACGTTTAACTAAAATACAAATCAAGGATGCCAATACAGCTTTAATTGGTAGAGGGATTAACTGAATTGTTCAAAAAAAGTTCTGAAATTTGTTTTCATTCGTCAATATTTTAAATATTTCATGATATATTTGAGCACGAAATAGTGGTGAATTTTGCACATTTTGAATGAGACCTCCCCACATTCACAAGCAGGTGGCCAAGCACTGAAACATGGGATTGTTATGAATGAGGTATCGTTGGAAAGAGGTACACATCAGCTTATTCATTGATATATGAAACACAATATATATATATCACGAGACACAAAATATTTTAAAAATTGGCGATTGAAAACATATTTCCGAACTTTTTTTTAGCAGTTTATTGCAATATAGAGTAGATATCATATATGATATCTTCTTTATCATTACAATATAGAGATAGGACTAGGAAGTTAAACTATATCAATTACATTCTGATGGACTACAGATTTTAGGTGAGATGTTTATAAAACTGTCTTAGAATATTTTGGTTTGTTGATGGGCGGCTGACATTCGTGATTCTGGTCAATTTTGGGTGTTTGATGATAATAACGTTTGGGGCTATTTTGTACTCTCATCAACTAATTGACACTATTATATGATTTAATTTAAAGGTAGGCAAAATAGCACTATAGCTCAGTGCTACCATCTGCAAAACCAGAACGTTAAATGAGTGGCGAGCACCAGTGAGCAAGCTCTAGGAATCTCACTGAATATATGATTACCCTCATTGTTAGCTGATACAGCATAAATTTGACCATACTCAGTGGTAATTCATACCAGGTTGCAGCTCTTTATATGATATAGGCACAGCACAAAACCAATGCTACCCAAAAATAGAGATTCTATGGTCATTGGTCTATCCATTGCCAGATTGTGTACGGACTATACATTTAATTAACATCCTGTCTAGATAAACATAAACAGATACATTATTACGATGTGTCTTGGGCCAAGAAAAAAAGATACATACCCGCACGTTTAAGTATGTGGAGTCACTTTTGCCGCATAACCATACGCGATGACGCCACTTTGGCATTTTTTTGTTGGGGGTTAGTTGTCCAAAAGAATTTCTCAGAAAGGGGGGGTTGGCCAAAAACACAATAAAAAAAGATTTTTTTTCTAAAAAAGCACAAAAAACTGCATATCGCATAGCTATTTTCCCAAATGTATGTGAGACAGACCTTTTTTTTTGGGGGGGGGGGCCTTAGTAACATACATGTCTAGACAAAACATATGTACTATTAACATACATAAACAACATTTATAACCAATGACCAATAACTGCTCAAGGGGGAGGGGAAGGGGGACAAATATCATGCTGAAAGCATGCATGACCAAAGAGTTTCCAGACACACCATATACATGAACAAAATACCCCTAGGCGACAAAAATAAGAAACCCTGTTCTACGTGCCCGACCGACCCATTTTGTTAGAAATCGGTGAAAAAAAAATTCATGTGCGAATGAATACCAATCCAAATAATGTTTTTAGCTTGTTTTTAGCTTGTCAAAATACAGCAAGATATTTACAGATTTGTTTGATATTTACGGTCACTTTTTTCGTCTCATTATTACGGATTTTGGTGGTCACGCATGCTGACAGTAGACCTAAATTTGACATAAACGATCATTCACATTATCAGGCATCATTTGGTCCAAATAGTATCATCTGCACAGGAAATTTGGACAGTGTCATGTGTGCTGTTGCATAGCTCAATGACTTCAAATGGTGCCTGGCACCAGACAAGAATTACCCATGGTTGATGATTATGATGGTTTCATCGTCTGTACAAAACTTACCCCTACTCATTCTCTTATACAGGATCACTGTAGACTAAAACTTAAGGGTATTATAGTATTGGCCAGGCGTATGCAATATGTGTTACCCACACATAGAGTACTGTAAAAGTGGACATTTTCATGTGTGTAATTTTCGCACTTTACACATTTTTAACAATTTTGCTTGTTTTTATTTTTGCATTTTGAGCTTCCTTAAATAGACCTACATAAAAAATGAATATATTTGTGAGTCTAAATTTTTGCGCTTGCTGATTTTAGTGTGAAAAGCGCGAAAATAAATGTAGCACAACAATTCCCACTACAGTACTTTGCATTTAATAAGTTGTGGCTTTCACTTTAGAAGTAATACAATTTTGTTGGCATACTCCTCCAAATAGCTTACTACTTATATGTTGCAGATATATACATGTAGAATATCACTAAAGGATCAATTATAATGGCATTCTTTTGACATTGTGCAGAGCTATTCAAGAGTTCTACATCATTTTGCTTCAAGAGCCAGTATTCTCCAGCAAGTCAAGCCTTCTAATGTTTATTTAAAAACCCTGTTCATTCAATATTTATTGATTTACCACCATACCAACAAGGACAAAATACGATGACAATATAATAATTTATATGATGAAGGAGGAACAACTAAAAGTAAATGCCTGGCATTGTTGCATCCCCTAAAACAAAACTTAAACACTACAAATTAATACAGTATAGTAAAGAAAATACAATACAGAAATTATTCTTTCAACTTACACAAACTCCTCGCTTCATCAATTCCTTATGGATATTCTCTATGTCACTTGAGAAGAGTAAGGATAGCTGTGAGCCTCTCTCCATTGGATCAGATGGTGTGATGATCTCTATTGTAATCTTGTCATTAGGACTGTTACCATCGCCGGTTGGCTAAAAAAGGATGAAGATCATAACAATGTTAATATTACTAGATAATTACTACACAGCCATTGTCAAATACCCGGCACCATGGTAACTCGACTGCCAGTACCTGTAGAGGTATTGTATGCTTAGCACCTGTATAGGAAAACTCCTAGCTTAGAGTACAACCAAAGCAGCTGCACACAAGCAGAGTTACTGATACTGTGCAGCTACTTTGGTGGTACTTCACTGGTACTGGTAACATTGCCTATACAGGTAGCTTAGTTGCTTTGGAACTTCAATTTCACAAATGCATATTCTAAATTGATATCATCTGCAAATTGGAGCTGGAGAGAAATCAATAAAAGGGAGATACATAGAGTGCCCGCAGGTTGTTGAAGTTGATTTGGAAAATAGTCCTAGCTTAGGCCACGAATATTAAAACTTGTTCTAAGGGCCCGGCCAACTCATTTTTTGGGAATTCCCTCCCCCCTAAAAAGAAAATTTAAAAAATGTTTTGGGTTTTTTTTAACAAATTTGGAAATTTTGTAAAATTTGTGAAATATTTGAAAATAGCCTGAAAAATAAAAAAAATAAAACAATGTAACTCAATTTTATATTTTTGGACCGCCCCCCATAAAAAAACGCCCCTACCGGCTGACCCTACCTGAGAGGTCTGTTTGCCTGGGGTCTGGGGTTTTTGTCACCTTAGTGACAAAATAACAATTCTCTGTAAAACATAAATACCTTTGAAAAGTTTGTCTGAATGAGGTATTCCAGATAGCCTGTTAATGCTTTGGATTTCATTCTCAGCCTCTCCACAGACGTCTGGTTGAATATCTGTAACAATAATACAAACAAAACTTGGATCAAGTCAGTAGGGGTTGGACATATTATCTACATCTATGCTGGTACTCGTCAACGCCTTTCAGCAACTAAACGAGGGTTTATATGTGCACAAAATCTGTGTCGATACTTTACAAGTCTTCAATCCAAATGAGATCAATGTTGCATGATTATCACACACCATCATGTTTAATTCTGAGAATGTTACTAATTTGAGAGACTAAAAAGTAAGTGGCTTACATTTCCTCAACACTATACACAAATTCAAGGATTCAAACATACTAAAGTAACATTTAAAACATGGAACAAAATCTAGAGGTGCACCTGGTAATTTCAAACTTGTATATACACTGAGCCAAAAAAGAAACTTATAAAAAAAAGAAACAACAGATCACCAAATAACATTCTGTGCATGAAAATGTACCAAATTTGGATACAATAGTACTGCAAATGGCAGTAATATTGTATATAAATTTGGTACATTTTCATGCACAGAATTTTATTTGGTGATCTGTTAAAATTTTATAAATTTCTTTTTTTTTATAAGTTTCTTTTTTGGCTCAGTGTATATTTGCTTTTATCTTTTGTATTCAACTTCAGCTTGCTCCAGAAGACGCCTCAATATGCATGAAAAGCTTGTACTACTATACATGCATGACCCTACATCACTCACTTACCAAAGTCCTTATGATCTATGATCCACAGGGAGAGTGAATATATTGATGTTACAGGTTAAATACATAACTTGTTAAACAACCAAATTCCAATCCTGGAAAGTGGCCCAACAAGGATTTGAACCAGCAACCTCCCTCGCCAATTAGTTATGCACCTTAACAATTAGTACATGTTCTCAACTTTTAAACCAATAGCACCGCAGTGCTCTCAACCCCTCGCCCAACAGATTCTTACGGACTGGCTTTCATTTTAATATTTCATTTCTAGCCTCTAGGCCTCTTGAGACATATTATCTCCTCTCCCCTCCACTTCCCTCCACCTCCCTCGCCAATTAGTTATGCACCTTAACAATTAGTACATGTTCTCAACTTTTAAACCAATAGCACCGCAGTGCTCTCAACCCCTCACCCAACAGATTCTTACGGACTGGCTTTCATTTTAATATTTCATTTCTAGCCTCTAGGCCTCTTGAGACTTATTATCTCCTCTCCCCTCCACTTTCCTCCACCTCCCTCCCACTTCCCTCCACCTCCCTCCCCTCCCCTCCCCACCCAATACCCACACCATATTATACTCTTTGTCATCAACAGTTGGGAGGTGACATCAGTGTATAATTTAAACTAAGGAAAGGCGCAGCAATTTCTGCGCCACCGCCAACATTCTTTGATCGCGCGGATAACAACACCATCGCATTGGAGTTATGCAAGTGATATCATAATACTGTAAAAGTGGACATTTTCGCGCTACATTCATTTTCGCGCTTTTCACGCTTAAAGGCATATTATGTGATCTTTTCCAAGTACTGCCCTCTATCATTGATTTTTACTATGAAAGCAGATTTTCTTGCAGATTTGCATTTTTGATCATAAATCATAAAGATCTTCCAAGTTACAGATCGATACGATTCCTAATTATTTTAAAATCATGGTTTGAAAATAGATTGTTCCGCTTAGGTACAATCTATTTTTCAAATTTAACTCTAAATTCACTCTAAAACCATGATTTTGAGGTAATTAGGAATCGTATCGCTCTGTAACTTCGAATACATTTATGATTTATGATCAGAAAAGTAAATCTGCAAGAAAATCTCCATCCAATTTTTTTCTCTCGAAGATTGAGGGCGTCCCCTGGAAAAGATCACATAATATGCCTTTAAGGGGGATGTGCACCTTCGCATAGCCTCCGTAAAACTGCCGTAACTTCTTCATTATTCATTTAATCTTAATAAAAGTATACATTTTTTGGCAGGAAAGGGTTCAATGAATCCAACTATGATCATGAAATTGACCATTTTGGAGAAAATTATAAAAAACATGTTTTTTGACCCATTTTAGGTTTGGAAAAGATAACTCAAAATATATTTTGTTACATTTTGTCGTACTAGTTTTATTATTTTCCTCATGCAATTCCCTAGGAATCGTTTTTTTTTTTTAATTTTTACTTTATTATTTTTTGAATTACAGACCAAAAAGTGCCAAAAAACCTGTTTTTTAACCTCAAAAATCGTGAAAATCACGTTTTTTGGTAAAAAATCATATTTTTTGGCACTTTTTGTTCGATAAATCAAAAAATAATAAATTAAAAATTAAAAAAAAAAAACGATTCCTAGGGAATTGCATGAGGAATATAATTAAACTAGTATGATAAAATTTAACAAAATATATTTTGAGTTATCTTTTCCAAACCTAAAATGGGTCAAAAAACGTGTTTTTTATAATTTTCTCCCAAAATGGTCAATTTCATGATCATGGTTGGATTCATTGAACCCTTTTCTGCAAGAAAATGTATACTTTTATATAGATTTAATGAAGAAAAAAAAAAGTTACGGCAGTTTTACGGAGGCTGTACCTGAAGGTGCACAGCCCCCTTAAGTGAACAAGCACGAACGTTCCACTTTTACAGTACCTTTCCTATAATACTCGCTGACACCACCTCCAAACTTAGAGTGACATGAAGTATAATTATACTACTCACATCCAGACTAGCTCTAATGGGACAGACTGCCATGATGGATGGATTGGTAATCCTGTACCCAGCGATCCCTGGACTCGGATCCAGCTCTGGATTGAACATAATGACAGGATGATGACCAGAACATTGATTGGATGTGGGTTGTTGACCAGTGCCGTGTTAGGATGAGGAATGTTGATGACCATTGTCTATTAGTTAATATACCACACACACACCCATACAATAACACAACATATAGTAGACACAAGGTTTGGTGGGCGAGTTGGGAAGGATCAAGTTGGAAGAGGTGCCATACAGAAACATGGTAGGGTTGATAGTGTTGTTACGTTACCCAAAGTTATGAGAAAACATTTAACATGTGTTAAAATAGGAGAAACAAGAAACAGGGAAGTTTGGTTAGTAAAGAGAAGGTGCATGACATGGATTAGTAAATATCGTGCAAAATCATGATTAGAATTGGTATAGTTTGGAAAAGATTGTTATAGTTTTCAACATTGCCACAATGTAACCATGCACTCATGCTATAAGACTCTTGCTGGTAATTTGATAAAAATACATATTGCAATGCAAATGATTTATAAGAGACAAAGTCACGATACAATTGTCTTAAAATAATTATGAAGGTTCAAGCAGAGATACCATAGGTTTGAATGTGTAGTTTTTAAACTAAATGGAACACTTAGTACTAAGTAAAAAGGTAAAGGTAAAGGCAATCGATTCTGTAATCCCAGGAGTGGAGTGCCCATCTCTCTTTCAAAGCGATTGGGCCAGATTCACTCCTTTTTATAATGTTGCTGTGTGGGTCATGTTTACCCATTTATATACACCTGCAATTCCGGAAATAACTGTTGAACCACTTTGAGGACTTCGTTGAAATCAACCCCCCAGTCCCCCCATTCAATGTTGTTCGGAACCGTTTCATCACCACGGTCGTTGGGACCGTCAACATTGATTGGTGGGGGCGGGGGAGGGATATCACTTAGTAGATAGCTCAAGCTCCCCACACAAGTTTGTTGCAAAATCAGCGCTTGAAAATAGTCCCTTAAAGTGGGATATTAGCAAAGAAATGGACTATGTGGTCCAACACCAATTTTCCTGAATTGTGGGTAGAGAGCAGTAATTACAGTAAAGTGCATTACTCAAGAGCAAAACATGGCAGGCCTCAAACATATACCCTTTGGATTATGAGTCCAGTGCTCTACCCATGCACCATACACGCCCACAAAACAATAATAATGAAGTCTTGGACCAATTGTGTGTCATAAGTAGAAAATTCCCCCTTCCCTTCTCCGCCAAGCAATAAAGAGGAATGCATGGCTTTGGCAGTGTTTTCAGTTGATTGATGATATTTCTAGAATACAATAAGCATCATTCAAAAGATAACGAAAAAATAGCAACAATTTTGATCTAGTGAGCCAGTTGTTCTTTAACACTTTCGGCAGGCGTCTGCAGACGACATTTCAAAATTTCACAAAATGTTTCAAAAAATGTCACAATTATTCAATTTCATTACCATATTTGGAATCACCATGAGAAATGCATTGAAATAAGTACAAACATGCCTAGTATTGATTCAGTAATCCTTGAGACAGACTTTAAAAATTGCGAAAGGTTTCTGAAAAATCTGTTTTGTATATGGTAAAACTAATAGCCGCGTGAAAAGTGTTAAGATTGTGGAGCTAATATATATAGTAACACTCATAGTGGCAAATAGAATGGGGTGAAATCAGTGAAATGACACAGGACAGGAGCTTAGTCACAATGTAGAATCAAAGACTTTGATAGGATTGAGGATAGATAGAGTATATGATACAATGGGGGACATCATAATCATCTCACAGCAGTCAAACATTCTTGATAGATTTATTAGAAATGATAGTATTTATAAAATATTTGGTTTAATAGTTTTAAATTGAACATATTGAACATTTAATCTCAATCCAATCTGTTGATGTACTTAAGGGTTTTTTCTACAAGATATGAAGATCATTTGGACAAGATGTAATAATTGGATCGACTTGAATCAAGCACCAGCGAGCCAGCACTATAGTTTAATCAGTTCCAAATTGGCGAGAAATATTTTGTTTTGATCTCTTTGCCCCCTAAAGTAATCCAAGCGTACGCGAGCGATTATGGCAACATGCACACGGTTTTGGTTGCACACACGCGTCACACATTTGATGCACAGAGATCTTGTTGCCTTCATGCGTGCCTGCGTTCTTCTGTATTCATTCGCTACTGTTAAAGGGGGCTTCACCAATTTGGAACTGATCAAACTATAGTATTCCCACTGAAGATATGACTACCCTCTCTGGCCCTCAAGTTCACATTCAGTTCCCCCACACAGGGATGGTACTCAATTTCAAATCTGGATGACCAAGTGACAGGCGATCAAAGCTGATCTGGATGTAGATTGGTCAGTTTTATAAACAGCTGTCACTTCACTGTCAGATCACAATTAATACAACAGATCCAAGGGAAAATGCCCACCAAGTTGATGCCTGAAGGCAAAGGATCTGGTCCGTTATTATGCATGTGTGTTACAACTACAATGCAGAGTCATCTCAAGTACTAGTGCCTGGCTAACAGTTCAGCTTGGAATAGCTCATACAGTCATGATACAGCATAACTTGGACAATGGAACCACTACAGGTAGTCTAAAGCTCACATACCAGCTGAGGGATGTGGCAGGCACGAATCCAGTGCTAGCCACCTACATCTGGGGTCAACAAGCCATCGCCTGAAAATCATGAACCCCATATTAAGGTAACATGTGCTATCAGTCACATGTCAGTACTCTGTGGACCAAACTTGAAATGGTTTGGCAGAAAATAATATTTCTAGGCATGTCAATAAATTGCATTGAGATTGTTCAATATTAATTCTAACAACATAAATGAACTTAAATGATAATATTGAATAATTATAATGTAAATGCAATTAGAAATACTAAACTTAATCATGGGTTATGTCAGATGGTTTATCAAACAGAAACAGTGGATTAAAAAATAAGACATACACAGTGAGTCAGAAAGAACGGGCACAAAGGCATCACAAAACAATTAGGCATGCATATTGAAAATCAATGGGAGTGCTAAACTAAAAAAGACCCATAATTTGACTTTCATTCAACAACAAAAAATTAATCGACCATTGCATTATCATGCTACACTAATGTTAGTAAAACCAATCCACAGGGTAGTCAAATTATCAAGCCATTTTTCATGTATTCTCATGAGGCTCGCTTTCTTAATCAACTGAGATGCCTCTTTTTTCTTACTCATAATTCCAGTTCTATTTATTTCCAATCATTTTAAGATATTTTCTTTTCAATAATCATGTGTCCATTCAGGTTTTTTTTCCCAGTTTCATTGATAGGCATCTCTGAATCAACCAGCTAATATAATACATTGGTGTTATTACTTTTTATTATTGGTTTTTTATGTTATAACTATTTATTTATGAACTTCGCCTGTTTTTCTGCAATTTTATCATAATATATTTTTTATTTGCAGCTGCGCTCCACCGCATTAACCATGTGTTTTGTATATATTTTGTTATTATGTGTTTTATGACTTCTGCTGGCCTTTATTAAAAGGGTCGTATTCTTATATATATTAGGAAATGCGGATTTTGTGACATGTTATTTGTGAAGCGCTTTGAGTTGTTTGTAAGGCGCTATTTAAGCATGGTTTTTTTTATTATTATTATTATTATTGCCTATCTGACTGACAGAGGTGTTTTGTAATACTTAATTCCGTGGATTGACTTTAATACCCAGTCCAAAAAGTGCTAAAAAACCTTTTTTTTGGAACTTTTGGTCGATAATTCAAAAAATATTAAAGATTTTCAACAACAACAACAACAACAAAAATCCTAGGGAATTGTATGAAAATTCCTAGGGAATTGTATGAATTGTATGAAGGAATTGTGTGAGGAATATAATAAAACTAATATGACAAAATTTGACAAAATATTTTTTGAGTTATCTTTGCAGAACCTAAAATGGGTCAAAAAACGTGTTTTTTATAATTTTTTCCAAAATGGTCAATTTTATGATCATGGTTGGATTCATTGAACCCTTTCCTGCAAAAAAAAAAGTATACTTTTATATAGATTAAATGAATAATGAAGAAGTTACGGCAGTTTGACGGAGGCTGTACCTGAAGGTGCACAGCCCCCTTAAGCATGTTTTTTTTATATTATTATTATTATTATTGCCTATCTGACAGAGGTGTTTTGTAATACTTAATACCGTGGATTGACTTTAAAACCCAGAGTTTTACTAAAATTGATGTAAAATTATGACACAAAAGTTGATTTAAAAAAAATGAATGACGCAAAAGTTGATTTAAACAAAATGAATGAAAGCTTAATTAATATGTGGTCTTTTTACCATTATCATTGGTTTTGATAATACGCAAGCCTGAAATTTTTGTGAAAAAAGTGCCTATTCTTTCTGACTTACCCTATACTCATTAGGGTAATGCATGAGGTATGACACCGTGCGCAAAGTAATACATGATTTTGTGTCACTCAGTGCGCTGACACTAACACTGATTTTTATTGATTATAAGCATGTTTATTGGACCACCCCTACTTATGCACACTGGCGTCTCAACGCTAATGAAGTGGTAATTGGGTCTCAATTAATGCATTTGTTTTTCCTATCAGAATGGGTCACCAAAGTTCATTTAAAGATCATTTAAAGATCTTATGATTATAGGTCAAACATTCATTGAATTCATCTTACATAACAAGAATTGTCACACAAATATGGTCATTTATTCCATAACACTGTACAAGAATATGGCTAATTCTAGACAATATATTCAAATATATACCAATACCGAATAAACCCTGAGGCAGTTAATATTTACAATGTAAATCAGATAAGAAATGCTACCTTATGTTTTATTCCATGTGGGAGAGCTATTTGAAGCTATGTTCAATTGTTGTACGAGGGTCGGTCAATATGTAATGAAAATGATCTGGGTATGGGATACATGAGTGATTCTATTGAAGGATGGTGTGATCAATACAAAGTATGAACCTTTGTCTTTCAAACAGTAAATCAGACATAAGAAATGCTATGATGCCTCATATTTTATTCCATATGGGAGAGCTATTTGAAGATATTGTCCATTTTCTATGTTCAATTGTTGTACGAGGGTCGGTCAATATGTAATGAAAATGATCTGGGTATGGGATATATGAGTGATTCTATTGAGGGATAGTGTAATATAAGAAATGCTATACCTTACGTTTTATTCCATATGTGACCAGTCACGTCAAAAAGGACATGTTGTCGGCAAACACAGTTTTGAGATAGGGTCCAATATATATGGTGAAATATATAGAAAATAATAGAAACAAACATGCTTCTTTAAATCATATCAAATTCTGATTACATTCAACATGGTATCATTTAAAGGCTGAAAATGTGCCCTCTCAAGTCATTCCAATAACTCGGATTTGCCTCGGGCCTTCAACATGTCCATTTTGATGTGACGGGTCACATATGGAGCTATTTGAATGTATTGTCCAATTCTATATTTAATTCTTGTATTTAGGCATTATCACTTACTATTTGACATGTCAAATCTTGTCTCCATTTTGTGTCCCCACCATCCAAGTAATCTAAATACAAAGTAATAGTAATATTGTAAACGTATTAAGAGTTTATATTATCCCTTGCTAAACTTTGTTCATTACCAAAAAGGTGAAAATTGTGAGGCATCAAATTATTTGCACAAAACGTGGAATCTCTACTGCACGCTCATCTATCAATGTCATACCATACTTGATGTGTCTGACAATAGAGATTCATTTTACACACAATTAATTGAGTGCCTCACAATTTTGACTAATTGTTCTTAACAAAGTATAGCATCCAAAATGAAAATGAAAATTGATTACTTACCATGGATCAAAAGTTTAAGGCAAGAAATAGCCTGGAGAGTATTGCATAGAACAGAGAAAACAAACACTTATACTGTACTGACTGGGGTATAAGTCCACCCCCTAGATGGTAGACTCGGGGTGGGCTTATACCCAGGGAGAGACTAGTACTTGGGATAGAAAATCCCTGGAAAATTCACCTTATGTGTGCAATATTTCAACCTGTTTTGTATACCAATATGTTGATGTGATGATTAAATAAAATACTGGCATTTTTATAATGATGGGTTTTACAGCCACCTGGAAAAGTATGGACTCTCTGTCAGTAGGATGTTTTTCCAATGGCATTTTGTTACTGTGAATTGCTAGTGGGCTTCTACCCGCGTGGACCATTGTTCCTCTAATGTGATGGAAAATAGTGGTGGGCTTATAGCTGCATATGGGTTTATACCCACGTCAGTACAATACTCACTTTTTCAATCTTATAGAACTAATAGTGAGTCTTCCTGATATACTTTTATACAGGAAATGTGTTTTTACTTGATTGCATATAGATGTTTTATCATTATGTTACAATTATTTCCTTTGATTTCAATGCATCTGATGATTATTCCATCCGTTTTGAGTATCAATACTAGTAAATCTGATTAACAACCTTCCCCTTGCTTACCCTCTATAATTTGACTGGATGTATTTAAAATGTTTATACCATTGGCAAGCCAATTGTTTTCAAATAATGTCATTTTTTTATCTATGTACCTTGGAAGCAATTAAACAGAAACCCCAAAGCTGGTCAAGCTTTTATTGCTTTTATTTCAATTTGGGTAATCTGATTTGATTGAAATTTTGGAATTAAGTGTTAATTGGTGCTAATTTTATGATTAAAAGGTGTCAATCAGATTTAATGAAATAGGATAATTAACTTCGCTTCCATTGCTAAGTATCCAGAAACACCCAATTCCAAACGGTATATCAAATTAGATGTACTTTTGCTGAAACAGTAGATTTTTCTTCTTCTTAAATCACATCCATAAGGCAAAACTTTAAAAAAATGTGTTAAAAGCGTCCAGACTACAGGGTGTATCAGAATTAACTATACCATGTTTCTAAATACATAAAAAATACAAAATGATTACTGTTTTGAATTTAAACACCTGCAATACAAAGATGAACATGTTTCATACATTATATGTTAATTTCATTGATATATCTTATTTTGTTCTCGTGTGACTTAATCGAAAATCGATGAAAAACGTGTTTTCAATTTGTTAGCTCAAAGAATTCACAGACCTTGAAAAGACATCGGTAAATCTGATTAACGCATGGTTTCTTCTAATGCAGATGTTATGTCAACTACTTTTATTTCTTAAATTTATCATTTCGACCAAAATTGAAATCTACCATCTTTACCAGAAAGTCTGTATTTTCCATCAGAAATGTCCGATTTTCAAAATCTAAAATTCTTATGAAAGCTGGGCGTTTGCGCAAGATATATGAGAAATGGTTTGAACAATATCAGTCGAATTCATACCGTAATAAATCAAATTGCCTCAGTATAGTTCATTCTGATACACCCTGTATCTCACAACAACAAAAAAGGAGGCCCTTTTTTCTTCTTTTTTTACTTTTTAGTGCAAAATCGCTTTTGCTCGCGATAAACTTTGCGAACATTAAAGCGGAGGAGACCTTTTGTTCATGGTTGTGAGGGGTTGGTCACCACAAAACTTGTTTAAAAGCCTTTAAAATGCTTTCTAAAAGGAAGCGGGTGGGAATGCTTAATATATTATTTTTCTATTTGGCCTAAACCATTCTCTACTCTGAACCACATGAGTAAAATATTGATGGATGTTTCGCTTCATAAACCCAACAATGAAAAAACTGCAGACTGTAAAAAGATTTATCACCAAATTGAATAAAATCTATTTTGCTATCAATGTTTTACTACTACCACTACTACTATACTAAGCTGCATTTAAGAAACGCTTTTCGTAAAAACCACAAAGCACTTAACAAAAACAACAATTTAAATTTTTTAAAATTGCCAGAAATACAGAATTGCTTGGAAATCATTTGGTCTCTGATGTTGAGCACTGTATTAGATGTTTACGTGGTCATGTGTGACCCAACATGAGTAAATGATGTACTCATTTATACTGAAGTAGCTAGTTTGATTTAAGAGCACAAATGTGGTACAAGGTCATAAGATAGATTTGTAAAAGTCTTATTTCTGATCTTTGATGCATCTTTTATCAAACTAAAAGACTCTTAATTTATAAAAAAAAAGAATTGAACTACATTTTGAGGTATTTTATTTTTATTTACGTCATCAAATTTGTATTTAATGTTCTGAGACAAAGTGATTTTCAATAATCCGTAACTTTGGTTAGGAATGTGATATAACATTGACTTTGGTACACCAAATTGTTCCTAAGCTTGTTCACATTATCATGGTATAAAATATTCATATGTCCCTCATTGTGCCTCATTTACATGTGCTAGTGCTACATGTATGTGCAGAGATGCCACTGGGTCCTTGAAAGAAAACAAAATCTGAAAATAGGCCAGCCCTAGGCCAGCCCTGCTGGGGTTTAAGCGGGGTTCAAGGGGAAGAGCCTCCTGGCAGGAATTGAGACCCACCTCCAGCCCCCACCCCTCCAAAACTCCACGGAAACAGCGTTTCCGGAAAATAGTTGTTAAAAAAAACCACAAATGGGTTTTTTGGGGTTTTTTTATTCTTTTTTTTATTCTTTTTTTTATTCTGTTTTTTTTTGGAAGAAAAAAAATCGGAAATTTGGTGGGAAAATCTACAAATCGGAAAAGTGGGCATCTCTGTAGGTGACATATGACTAAAGTAAAATAGAATGGTACCTACATTCTAGGAACGTACATACAGGACTTTTACAATTGTATATAAATTCTAATACTACTCGCAAAACCGTGGAGGAAACTCATTTATACAAATGCATACTTACTTTGGGTAGTCATTATTCGCATGTCTCTCATGTAAAAAGGCCCCTGCTAAACTACCTGCTCCAGAATTCAAATACTGCATACATTAGGTAAAAAAGAAAAATAGTTCAGCTAAAAGGTTTCATCATGAATTCAGGTAGATTCAATAAAAAGAAATTGAAAATTTAATCTTACAACTTTTTTTTTTTTTTTTTGCTGGGTTTTCGAAAATGGTTTGTTGTATTCCGCATATCCCCGCACCATGGATCCCGCGCCGACTCATCCATAGGTGCAGGTATAGGCTTCTCCATTACGAGAATCGACTCGACACTACATTACGTTATCGCTCTGTTATGACAAACCGCAAATAACAAATAACAAACACCGCAAGCCTGTAGTTGAGGTGACATATCGAATACCAAATGCATTGTCGCGCTGCCATGGTTACGGCGCAATTTGAATGAACTTAAAACCTCCATTTTGACCTGTAACTGGGTGTGCCTCATTATTTTGAGGTACGGCGACAAAAAAACACCTGTTCTACATGCGGACATACCTCTCAGGTTGGTTCGGTAGGTCAAGCTGGTTTATTTTCCCTAAATCGCAAGAATCTGTAAAAGTTTGCTGTTTTGGACAAACTAAAACAAATTTGGGTCAGCATTCATATTTGCCCGTGAAACTTTGTTTCCCAAAATTTTTAAAAAAAGGGTCGTTCAGGCCTGTAAAACATGGGAGGGGAGGTCGGCTGTCGTTTGGCAAAACACTGTTACTTAAACATTTCATTTTGAGATATGGAGCTTTGAAGTTCACATGAATGCATTTTCTTTTTGGTGAAATGTTTTGGTTTTAATGAAAACATTGATATATGGGGTGTTTTTGTTCTTTTCTAGAAACTGATATGAAGTTTATATATGTGATTAATTTAAAGATACAAGCACATTTATTGAGTTACAGTGCTTTGCCAAAATAATCACTGTAACTAATACAATCCATGGTTTTAACATGATTTATTCTGCTCAGTTAATTTCATTTAAATAAACTATTTATTTGATAATAATCATTTACATGGTCTTTTTTTGTATGTGTGTTAGGTGTGTATAATGCGCTTTTTAAAATTGAAATGGTTTTTCTCATCAGCTGTCCTTCCTATGTAACAGTTCTATGGCAAAACACTGTATCAGTGTTTTGCCAAAATGTATCAGTGTTTTGCCAAAATAACACCACACAATTCTTGAGGGGAAGTACAGCAAATTCGAGATACAGTGTTTTGCCAAAAAAATAATCACAAATGTGCATAAATTCACCTGAGATAGGGGGTACTATCTTGAAAAGGACTTAGGAAACTTGAGAATAGAAACAGCGCCCCCAAATTGCTGAAAATTATTTTATCTAAAAAAGTCAAATTCTTGAATTACAGTGTTTTGCCAATTGACGGCCGAGGTGTCGTCGCCTAAAAGCATTGTGAATAATATGTATAATAGGTATAAAACATTTACCTTGATTATCTAGTTGCAACTATTTTTTCATAAGATTTTTATTTCATAAGATATTTTATAGCGATAAGATTTTATAGCTATTTGATGTCTGTGTCATCAAAGTAAAATATCATGTTAACTGAATGTATATCAAATTAAGTGTCAGGTGTTACATAAAATAAATTGGGTGATCGATGTTGTTCTATGCCAATATCAAAAAAGAAAAGGACAAAAAAGATTCAGCTTTCATTTTAACACATTTATATGCACATTGCCATTGTGCCCCTTTTTGCACCACAATTTCAAATCTTACCACCCAAAAACAAACTCAGAACTGCTGTGATAAACAAA
This sequence comes from Ophiura sarsii, assembly GCA_035610835.1. Lineage (NCBI taxonomy): Eukaryota > Metazoa > Echinodermata > Ophiuroidea > Amphilepidida > Ophiuridae > Ophiura > Ophiura sarsii. The sequence continues at coordinate 23,838,314 of CM069452.1, forward strand.
AACATTCAAGAACAGTGGTATTTAGTTGGTATTACCTTAGAATCTACACGAATTAACACCTATAGGAGTCATTGATACATTTACATTGAGATTTAAAAGTGTTGGTTAATCTGTACAGACAGATTTGTCAAAGTTTGAGTTGAAATATCACTATTTCTGTTCCATACAAAACAGGTAAACAAAAGATATTGGTATTCTGATTTATTTGCTAGAATTTTCATTTTGCCATATAATTTATAACATTGTAAATGATAATATGTAAGTATTCCTATTTCTTTTGAAAATTTATCATTTTATCAAAAGTTTAAATTACAATTGTGAACAAGTTTCAACCAAAAGTTAGCTTTACAGACACAATGTTAAGCTGTTAACGCTAACAGCAATAAGTGCTAAAAATACGACTTGTAACAGTTGCTTGTAGCGCATGCTTCCCCAGTCGTGGTGCAATCAGGTGGGATGCTGTACGCGGAAGAAGCTTTCTTCCCTAATTTGACCCGTTTTATTCGCTGAAAGTCATATTCCTAAAATCATGCTGCCATGGTTAGGGTTATCTATCTTATTTAAGAAAAACCTGTACATTTTATTTATTGTGTCATTTTTCAAAATATAAGCTTTAAACACCCATTCTATGCTTACACACTTTAGCAATTACCTTGAAATCATATAACTTGAATATGTTAGGATTTCTTTCCGGAAACAATTCCTCATTATGCATAAAAACAAAAATCTTTACCTTATATGTACACCAAACAGCAAAATCCACTCCCCATCTGTTGAGTTTCAGGGGTACATTGCCGATGGCATGCGCCAGGTCAAAACCTACCATGCAACCCTACAGAGAAAACATAGCCATTTAAACATGTCTTTATAATCATGAAAATATGTCATTAAGGTAGACATTCAAACTCGGATTAATCCATAAGTGTGATTGGAAAGTACTAGAGAAAGCACTACAAATATTCACACAAATAAATAGGGACAACTTGCAAACTTTATGAATAACTATAAAACACTAACATTTCATTGCATTAAAATTTAGCGAATTTGCAAAAATACCACCTTTTACCGGCATTTTAATTTCACTAATTTTAATCATCTTGCTATGTTAACCTGTGTATAAAATCTTAATTAACGGAATTTTAATTTAGCGAATTGAGGTCCTAGCAAAATTAGCAAAATTAAAATGCTAGAGAATTTTATTTTGCTTAACAGTATTTTTATTTATTTATGCTTTCTTTATTGAGGGTAATATGCTTCAGTGACTTGCACTGCTTTCCAAGCAGGCCCTCATTTCAATACATCATAAGTACATACAAATAACAAATGTTACAGTGTTTAAATATAATACAAATTATAATAAAAATTATGATTCAGTGGAAATATAGGATTTGAATTGACCGAGTGACAAATTTTCTAAATCAATACGAATAGATGGTGATAAATTGTTCCACAGATGGCTAGATCTGAAAAGAAAAGTGCGCATACTAGAATTTGAGTTGATTTTAGGAATGATTAAAGTATTACTTGAATGATTCCTGGTAGTATGATTGTGATAGTTATGTACAAATTCAAAGTTGGATGATAAATAGGTTGGACTTATATCTTTTAAACATTTGAATAAGATAATAAGTATTTGAATTTTCCACCTATCACTTAGTTTTGTCCAATGAAGTAAGTTCATCATATCATTTATTGGTGTTCTGATATCAGCAGATAATATTGTTCTGGCTAAACGGTTGTGTAAGACTTGAAGTCTTGCTTGATATGTATTTGAACAGTTTGACCATACTGGGCTGGCATAATCAAAATGAGGAATCACAAGAGCATTGGATAACATCACAAGAGTTGGATGTGGAAGAAAATGCTTTACACGACGAATAACACCGATTCTCTTGGAAACATTATTTGCTAAGTAATCTATATGTGATAACCAAGGACTATATATTACAGGTATTGGACACAGAAATGGGTAACAAATATGGATAAGTCTCCAAAGTGTCCATTAATTAACCCTAACCACCCCCAGTGCCACAAATGTCCGCGGTAAAGTCTGTCTGTGCGCACTGGCGTGGCACTTTTTTGATGAAATAATGGCCCCATATTACATAGTTGGGCGAATATACTCGCCCAAGTATGGTTAGCCCCCGTGGCGCACTGGTAGAGCGTCTGTCTCTGCGAGAGGTTGTGGGTTCAAAGTAAAAAAACAAAACAAAACAAAATTGGAAGAAGCACATTACAATAAAGGAAGATAAAAACGTTTTTTGAGTAGTATCTGCTTGTTTAAAAATTGTAAAAAATCAAAAAAAAATCAACAAAAAAAAAGAAATCATTTTTTTAATTCTTTTTAAACATGTTTTTGTGTAGTATCTCCCTGTTTAATTTTTTAATTTTTAAATCCGACCGTCCAACCCAGACTCTGGCCCTGAAAAGGCAAGTCAACTTCTTTTTTTTTTCCTAAAGAAAACTCTTGCTGCCCATTTAGCTCGGAACACACTACGGTTTAAGCAAACTGACCTGATTATGTGCTGCTTTAGTGATATTTCTCATATCAAATAACTGTCCTGTGTAGTACTGAACACCGCTAAACATCACCTATGCTATAATACTACCACCTTCTTTTCTACAAGCTCTAGGATATATTCTGCGTCAAGTGTGTGTATATTTTGCTTATTTAGAACTGAACACACTATAATGTACACAAACTGACCTGATTATGTGCTGATTTAGTGATATTTCTCATATCAAATAACTGTCCTGTGTAGTACTGAACACCGCTAAACATCACCAATGCTACACTGCTACCTTCTTTTTCTACAAGCTCTAGGATATCTTCTGCGTCAAGTGTGTGTATATTTTGCCTATTTACAACTGAACACACTATAATGTACACAATCTGACCTGATTATGTGCTGCTTTAGTGATATTTCTCATATCAAATAACTGTCCCGTGTAGTACTGAATACCGCTAAACATCACCAATGCTATAGTACTACCTTCTTTTTCTACAAGCTCTAGGAAATCTCTGCATCAAGTGTGTGTATATTTTGCTTATATAGAACTGAACACACTATAATGTACACAAACTGACCTGATTATGTGCTGCTTTAGTGATATTTCTCATATCAAATAACTGTCCCGTGTAGTACTGAACACTGCTAAACATCACCTATGCTATACTACCATCTTCTTTTTCTACAAGCTCTACGATATCTTCTGCATCAAGTGTGTGTATATTTTGCCTATTTAGAACTGAACACACTATAATGTACACAAACTGACCTGATTATGTGCTGCTTAAGTGATATTTCTCATATCAAATAACTGTCCTGTGTAGTACTGAACACCGCTAAACATCACCAATTGCTATACTGCTACCTTCTTTTTCTATAAGCTCTACGATATCTTCTGCATCAAGTGTGTGTATATTTTGACTGAACACACTATAATGTACACAAACTGACCTGGTTATGTGCTGCTTTAGTGATATTTCTCATATCAAATAACTGTCCTGTATAGTACTGAACACCGCTAAACATCACCAATGCTATACTGCTCCCTTCTTTTTCTATAAGCTCTAAGATATCTTCTGTGTCAAGTGTGTGTATATTTTGCTTATTTAGAACTGAACACACTATAATGTACACAAACTGACCTGAATATGTGCTGCTTTAGTGATATTTCTCATATCAAATAACTGTCCTGTATAGTACTGAACACTGCTAAACATCACCAATGCTACACTGCTCCCCTCTTTTTCTATAAGCTCTAGGATATCTTCTGCGTCAAGTGTGTGTATATTTTGCTTATTTAGAACTGAACACACTATAATGTACACAAACTGACCTGATTATGTGCTGCTTTAGTGATATTTCTCATATCAAATAACTGTCCTGTGTAGTACTGAACACCGCTAAACATCACCAATGCTATACTGCTACCTTCTTTTTCTATAAGTGCTACGATATCTTCTGTATGAAGATTCTTTTCACCCTGTCAAATACAAACGAAACATCAGAATTTAAAAATATTGAACCGTAAGGGGTTGGAGCAGGCCTGGTAAAGTGGGGAATTGAGGAATCAGATTCCCTGAAGATGTGGGTATCTGGAGGGAAATGTTGCTTTTCCAAGTAAAGAAATAGAATGATAAATAGCGGGAAATCTAGTCTTCTTCCTGGGAAATTGTGTTTGCCTCAATGGAGATAAGCAGTTTGGGTAAGGCTATATTAAACAAATTAAAAAATCTTTTGTCTCAAAGCTCTTCAGTTTTTCAAAACCTAATGCAGAATGCCTTTTTTTGTCCTTTTTTATTTTAATAAATATAAAATATTGAAATCCTTGTAAAAGTGACCTTTTGTATTTAAAATGATGTGATCAATGAAAATCTGAAAACATCTGTGAAACTTTGGTTTTTTTGGGTTTTTGTTTTTGTTTTTTTGAAACAAAAATAAAAATCTAACGTGAATCAATTAACTAACGCGCGCGGGAGCTTTGAGGCAATTTTTTTTTAATATAGCCTAAGAAGTGGTTATGGAGAAAGATGGGAGGTAGGAGTAGGATGTTGGGCTTATGGCTTATTGAATGCTTGGGATGGTTGATAAGTATCACTCAAGTTAAATCAATGGCTTTATGGATTTGATACTTGATCACTGATGTCGATTTAAAAAAAAAATTCACTGCCAGTTATATTTTCAATGCTGATCAAACATGAAGATTCAGTGCTTACATTTCTGAACACCTTTTTACTCACTTTGCTAGGGATTGTTAGGTAAAGCTAAATACACGATTCTAGATTCCTGTGTTTGCAGCTGTTAATTGAACATACTGGTAAATTGTGTTGCATCAAAAAATTACAGTCAAACCTGTCATTGCATCAAAGGAATCACTTTTACACACCTAAAAACACTGTAAAATGTGAGCACCATATATTCATGAGTAGTAGGGTCATCTAGAGTGATCTTGTGACCACAAGAGCAAAGGTGCATTTCTTAGAATATTTGTCTTCTAGGAAGGTGATTTAAGGTTGGTGTCAACCCCAAAAATGTGAAAAATAGAGAGCGCCGTAACTTTTAAACTATAACTGTGATGAATGTAAAAGTATACAATTATGGAATGGAAATGTGTCAGAGATTCCATTTTTGATATCAAATTTCACTAAAAATGTCGATTTTTGACAAAATGGCAAAAAATCACTTTTTTGGTAAAAAAATTCTTGGACAGGCTACAAAAGTCAATTTTGAGTTAAAAATGCTGAAATTTGCTAGAATCCATGTTAAGACAAAACTCTAGGAGCGGTATTTTTAAATGTTTATTTTAGGCCTTACTTTTGAACATTTTGACCAAAAAGTGCAAAAAAAGTTTAGCTGGTCTGTCCCTCGCAAAAGTGTGGGCAAAACTGTGAAGGTCAAAAATCCAAAATAGCCTCCATACTGGGGGTCATAAATTCAATTAAGCTGATAAGCATACAAAATCATTCGTCTGAGCACATAGATTCTAAAAATGTATAGTTTGCCCCACTTTGACGGTTGGTTACCAAGTTAAAAACCAAAATGTAAACAGTTTGTTGACCTTTGCATTTGGGGTCTAAAATTTGAATATGTTTCGATTTTGACATAAGATATCTCAAATTGTTTGTCTGAGATGACCTATTAATAATAAATTAAACTCTCTCATAGTTTGCTCACCGGTCTTGGTTTTACTGTTATAAGGCTGGTTTTTGGATCGTAACCTTTCAATTTGATTTGTGATTCTACTGCATACTGTGGAAAAGATTACAAAAAAACACATATTAACAATTTTCACACGGCTATTAGTTTTACAAAACAGAAGCCTTTCCCAACTTTCTAAGTCTATCTCAAAAATTAATGAACCAACACTGGGCATGTTTGTACTTATTTTAATGAATATCTCATGGTGATTCCAAATATGGTCATTAAATTCAATAATCTTGACATTTTTGAGACATTTTGTGCATTTTTGGAACTGCCGTCTGCAGATGCCTGCCACATGGTGAGGGTTATTATTGTGAATAAAGATTCTGATATATTTGCCTGTATTATAAGCAAATCTAAAATGTTGGTGCAACTCAATTTGATAATATTACCTCTTTAGTTTCCATGTGATACATTTAAAAATAAAGATTGTTCTGCACAGGTATTAGTTAGATGTTATGTCACTATTCTGTCAAAAGCTTGTATGTTTTTCCGGCCCTTCACACAATGTATAGAGTAGAACTGCCCCACAGTAATGCATAGGAATTAATGCTATACATATTCAGGTGCAAGAGCACTTACACAGTTTTTATAGATGTATTTGTTGGCCCATGGACATGTTTAGAGTAGACTGCCCAAAGGTTATACATATAGGAAGTAAAGGGTTCAACAAAAGAAAGTATACCACTTTGTTTATGTCATTTTGAGTAACATTCAATATTGTTTTGACCAAACAGGCTAGATAGGCATTTAGATGAATCTTTTAGGCATAATTTGATACCAAATTTGCCCCCTAACAACAAAGATAAACCATGATTAGTACCATTTAAAGAAAAATTTCCTATTTTCAAAAGTCTCATTTCCAATACACAGCACGAGAAAAAAGGACCAATTGTTAAAGGTAGATGACCCGATTTTCAACTTGATGTTTTCTATTTTACATGAAAGGTCATCCTTAAAATTGTTGCATTCCAAAGTTTAACTCAAATGGTTCTATTTTTAGAAGCGCAAGGTCAAAAGACATGTGCCCATTGAGTAGTACACACACTGGTTGGTGGTTAACCACCTTAACACACACATATGCCGTATTTACTGCCATGCACTTTAATGTCAGAATTAAATATCCCGAATAATGTCGTACAACCCAAAGCATTTGCACTGTGTGATCGATAGCCCGTCAATCCTGGCTATACACACACACAGAGAGACCCCAATTGGTCCTTTCTTCTCGTGCTGTGTATTGGAAATGAGACTTTTGAAAATAAGAAATTTTCTTTAAATGGTGCTAATCATGGTTTATCTTTGTTGTTAGGGGCAAATTTGGTATCAAATTATGCCTAAAAGATTCTAAATTCCTATCTAGCCTGATAAGGTCAAAAAAAATTGAATTTTACTCAAAATGACATAAACAAAGTGGTATACTTTCTTTTGTTGAACCCTTTATTACTTTCTGAAGGACCGTATGCCGATACAAGGTTTTAACAGAACAGCAACAATATGATAAATCTGTGATAAAATCCAGGTATTCTATCCGAAATCTTAAATCAGAGTCAGAATCCAGATATCTTTTGAAGGGTTTAATTTTCAAAAAAGCTCTTTAAAGAACAAAAACAAAAAGTTGGATCCCTTATAAATACAAATCCCATGATAAAGTCCATTAAAAATGTGGGTTTTTCCCTAATATTTTTTATGTACTACATAACTTTATATAATCTATTTTTTCTATATTTAGTCTTAACTTCATACTCTATTTAATACCGTGCAAAGCACCTGGTGACGTTATAAAATCAAGAATATCTTTTTACTGCATTGAAATAAAATGTATATACAAGTGATCCTCCAATAGGAACAGAGAAACATCACGTCACATCACAGATAACCGTATACTGTAAAAGCTGAAATGTTCGCGGTGGTTTTATTTTGGCACTTTTCGCGCAAAATATTTTTCCGCGAAAATGATCACACACGAAAATATTGTTTTTAACATTCATGCAATGCATCCAGAAGGTCGCCCAAGTAAAAAACAATTCGCAAAATGTCTATGATATCAAAATGCGCGAAAATATCTTTACGCACAAATATTGGCTTTACTGTAATATATACCACCTGAATTAAGCCAACCCCCACGGGATCAAGTATACTTTGAATCACATTATGTATTAGGAGGAAAAAGGTTGTTTGAATAGTTGAATAAACCATTTCACTTGACTTTTGAAATATTTTGTTCTTCATGCCTCGTCCAACAGCAGGTGCTTTACACTGGCTGATTATTGCTTACATGTAGATTCAGGGGAGAAATAAAATAAGCCACTTTGGAGCTTTGTTTACAAATATCACACATTTTTGTTTTGTTTTTGCGATGTGTATGATGTGAGTGTGGGGTGTTCTTTTTGTATAGGGTAAACTGCAAGATGTCACACTATCCACGTTCATCCAAGCAGGACAACTTTTTAACATAAGCACAACAAGGATGATCTGTCCAAACTGGCTGGAAACCCCAGCTACAGGGCCGGAAATCTTAAAATGAAAATTAACAAAAAATCGATAAACCGACCCTCAAAAAAAAAAATTCACTTGAGGGCAAACAAACAATTTGTTTTACCTTATTGCAAGTGTTTTGTGACATACATGATGTACTTTTATCCATTGAATATTTCAAGCAATATGCAACAAAGAAGCTAAGTAAATAATTAATGTATTTGTAGGCTCCATAACATCAATGTAGCATTAAAATGTCCATTTTACTGTATTTATATTAAACTCTTCTTACATGATCTGATGGAAAGGTGTGATCTTCTATCAAAATCTTATGTCTCTCTTTACTGTATTTATATTAAACTCTTCTTACATGATCTGATGGAAAGGTGTGATCTTCTATCAAAATCTTATGTCTCTCTTTACTGTATTTATATTAAACTCTTCTTACATGATCTGATGGAAAGGTGTGATCTTCTATCAAAATCTTATGTCTCTCTTTACTGTATTTATATTAAACTCTTCTTACATGATGTGATGGAAAGGTGTGATCTTCTATCAAAATCTTATGTCTCTCTTTACTGTATTTATATTAAACTCTTCTTACGTGATCTGATGGAAAGGTGTGATCTTCTATCAAAATCTTATGTCTCTCTTTACTGTATTTATATTAAACTCTTCTTACATGATGTGATGAAAAGGTGTGATCTTCTATCAAAATCTTATGTCTCTCTTTACTGTATTTATATTAAACTCTACTTACATGATCTGATGGAAAGGCGTGTTCTTCTATCAACATTTTATGTCTCTCTTTTGTAGGTCTGTAGAAAGATACCTGATGATAAAGGGAACTGTATTAGTCAAATTTATAATAATTTTAAGGTCATATTTGACAATGTATTTTAATCATAAATTTAACAGGTTGGAACTTGACGTTCATTTCGTGTTTAGTTCTTGACTCGTGTTCTTGGTTTAACTTATTTTGTAAAAAGCATGTTTAATGTACTGTAGGACAAACCTATGGGGCCAAATATGCTTAATTTTACAATTGACAAAAAAACATAATTTGTATTGAATAATTGCAACCCCTTTTCCCCCCAGAATCTGTGACGGCACCACCGGGAGGGGAGTCCCCCCCCCCCCCACACACACTTTCCCAGTCAACTCAATGCCCACCCTATTTGTCCCCCATATAATAAAAAATGTTGACTTTTAATGTCAAAATTACTTAGCTTAAAATTGTTCTGAAAGGTCTAATTTCAGACGATTTTTACATTTTACACACCCATTTTACACACCCTCCTCCCCCCCCCCCCCCCCCCCCAACAAAATATACCCCAAATTGATGTTGGTGCTGCCACTGCCCAGAATTACGATTAAAAAACAACACTTACCAATTTGTTTTACAAATATTTGGATCAAAAGGATTTTTTCCTTAATAAAATATGTATTTTATCAGTGCCAGGCTTACCATCATTAAATGTAAGTTTACTGTCAATCCATTCATTACTGCAACTTCTTTCTTACTAGCACCTGTTGAGTAAAAAGTGAAGTGTAGAAAATCAAAATTCCAGTCAACATACTTTTCTATATTTTCAACAAAATTGCAAATTGTCATTTATCATAATTTGCAAGATTGTATGTAGTAAAATTGTGAGATGGACTTTTATGAAAGGTATTTGTAATAAGATTTTAACAGTTTTGTTGTCGGATAAGTTTAACTGTATATATAGTTTAATCAGTTCCAAATTTGAGAGAAATATTCATGCACTCGATTATAGCCACATGCACACGGTTTTGGATGCAGTCTGTTAGTCCCTTCATGAGCGACCACGTTCTTCTGTATTGATTCGCTGCTGCAAGGAGGCTTCGCCAATTTGGAGCTGATCAAACTACAGTGTCCATTGGAAGAAGCTGGATGATAATCCTGTTAATATAACTGTTTGTACAGAACTATTTTTTATCATAAACCAGGTATCATTTTCCCCACTACATGTACATCCACCATGTTGATATTAACTCTAATAATATCTGTGTCGTGCTTGGGTTTGATTCGGTCAAATAAAAAAACAAGTTTGTCTCAGAAGACCACGCACATAGCTTTTAAAATTCTTCTTCACATTTAAATTTAACACTGAGAAGTACCATCCATTCAAGTGCATTTTGCCACATAGTAAAATTGCCACATATACAAATAGATGTTAAATAAAGTTCAAAAAAATGTGATTTGTTTCTACTACGGTATTATTAAAATATACATTTGACAGAGCCAGTCTCATGTAAAAAAAAATGCTGCATTTCGCATAGCATTTTTTACTAAACTTTTTTTTAAATCGCATTTCGCATAGCCTTTTTCCAGGTTTCTTCTGAGAAAAACTTGGTTTTTTTATTTGGCCTTTGACAAATTATCAAAAGGGCGGGCGGAAGGGAAAAAACTCAACCTATTAATATACAAAACTTTATCAAGAAAAAAAGATAAATTAGAATACAAATGAGTGACAGTACAACCAATGTGTTACACCCTGTATTAACACTACCTCCTCTCTCCTCCCTTCCAGAAATAATGCAAGCATCAACTGCAATTGCAAATACTGCAATTAAATACTTGGCAAAAATAGTTGAGCGCAAAATTTGTGTTTGATTTATTAGGCTGAAGTGGCAATGAACCACATTTATTTACTTAGAGAATATGCAATATTGCCTGTTGCTATGACAACCAAATTATATGATGCAACAGAGAGTGAATTTGCTTTAATGTACTGAATATTATTCCTTTCATGGAAGATTAATTATAGTTACTTAATCTACTCTGTATTTCAGACAAATATGGTTGCTGGGTCTTAATTTTGTTTTAATTTAAATGCTTTTGAGATAATAAGAATAATTTCCCTGAACATTAAGCGACGGGCGAAAACCTTGTTCTACGGCCCGAACGACCTTTTTTTAACAATTTCTTTTTAGGTAAAAACATTTTGACAATGTTTTACAATTTATTTATTTTTAAACAATTTTTGTAAAACAAATTGAAAGAATTTACGAAATGTTTTGAAATGATCTGATTTTCTTTTTTTTGGGGGGGGAGGGGAAACAAAATAAAATGACCGAATGACGGACCCTACCTGAGAGGTATGTTTGCCCGTAGAACAGGGTTGTTTTTTTGTGGCCTAACTTGTTTTTTTGTGGCCTAACTTGTTTTATTGAACAGAATGTCAGGAACTTCTTTCAAAACATTACATAAATCAAAAGGAGTGAAATAGGATTCTCATTTTGGAAAATTCTAATTGACAAACAAAAAGGCTATCAATTCATATTTAATTAAAGGGGTATGTTCCGATCGTTTTTATGGGGCTATGGGGTTTTTTTCACATCAAGATATTTTGATGTCAGAAGATTCCCCATATTTTTCTCATTCTGTCTGTAAAATCTTAGGGGCCAGAAATGTTCCATTTAGAAATTATAGGCTAAAATATGGCGAATTACTGCCAAAGGTGGTTAACCACCAACCAGTTTGTGTACTTCTCAATGGGCATATGTCTTGTGACCTTGTGCTTCTAAAAATAGAACCATGGGAGTTATACAACTCAAACTTTGGAATGCGACAATTTTAAGGATGACCTTTCATGTAAAATAGAAAACATCAAGTTGAAAATCGGACCAGCAATCGGAACATCTACCTTTAATACCTTTTTTGGGGAATTTACAAACAACTACAATCTAACTGTAAGTAACCACACTCAAATACAATAAGACTGTGTTATAAACATGTCTGAATACATGAATAACACCCAGGAAAAGACTGGCGCTTTGTCATCTATCTACTGAATAACAAAACAATTGGAAAGAATTATACAGGGTGTCCCAGAATGATTTATACCAAATTTCAATAATGTCATGCCATATTGGAATGGTTAAAGACATCTTCAAGACATTGACAAACAAATTTTGGGGGAAAGAAAAAGATTATTGAAAATTGGTAAACACTTTCAGCATATTTCAATTGATAAAATTCCCACAAAACTTCAAAACTCCCATTTTAAGTGGAATTTGAAGTTTTGTTAAAAGAAAGTATGGTATAAATCACTCAAGCTGAACAATTCTTTCACACATTTAAATATTGCTTCACAAACAGTTGATATCTCTATGTATTATAATTATTATTTTTTTAAACGATCTCGCCCGGGAATCGAACCCAGGATCTGTTGCTTGCCTGGCAACTGCCTTATCCATTGGGCCACAAGACCAATTTTTATATTTATAATTTGTTTAATACCCGTCGTATATGCCTATTATTTCTATCTCTATGTATGCCTTAAATGTTGGCTTGAGACTGGATGTCAGGGAGTCCTTTCTTACAACTTACAACTGCCAGCTTGGCGTTAAAAAACCTTTTTGATTTGCTGTCCGAGTTCCTTTATGGACAATCATTTTATACATGCATACATATACATGTAGTGGAAATAAAAAGAGGTACCAGCAAATTACCTGCATTTCATTTTAAAATTGAGATTTGGGGTCAATAATTTTATGAGTCTCAAAAGAGGTAATTTTTGTCAACCTTGGAATCATTCACTATGGTTGGTTGGTTCGGTCCTGTCATGACTGACAGCTCGTGACCTTACAGATACTACGCCATAGATAACAACTTTCAGCAAAGGAGTAACAATCACGGAGAGGGTGTCCAGTAATCAGTTTTATTCTCCATAATTGCTATCAGAAACATCCTTGTTTTTACAAAAACAATGGTATTCATAGTTAAATAAATGTACTGTTCTTGGTATTTTATCTGTGAATTTAAAATATGAGTAAGAACAATCGGGGCACAGATTGCTGAATTTCCAATGCACAGTAGACTGGTATGCAAGATATATTGTAAAAGTGGTAATTTTGGGCATATAATTTGTCCGCTGTGCAGATTTTAAACTGTTTTGCATGTTTTTAAATTCACGATTTGTACATTTATCACATAGACCTATACGCAAAAGAAATATATCTGTGTTTTATTATTTTCGCGGTAGTAGTTCAAACTAGTTCAAAATGAATTGTTTGATTTACTATTCATGATTACAGTTTCGGCATCATATTTGTATACATAAATAGATTTTTAAAATACATTGTATAAAAAATGTATTAAGACATGACCATATGTTGATTTTACTGCCTGGAGACACACACTGTATTCATTTCAATTTCAATTTTCAAATTATACTTGTCTTGAATAAAAATCTCAAATCAAAGCAAGAGCCTTGGCCTTATTCTTAGCAGTGTTAAAGGGGCACCGAGAGATATGTTTGGGATCAGTGCACACTCAATTTTCCCGAAATTCAGGTTTTTTTTGTACCTGTGTAATAAACATACTAACTACCATCTGAGACCTTTTACCTTAAGGTGGCTAACTCGGCTACGGTGACCGGCAATGATTTGCTTCAAAATAACAGAGGATGTGTATATTGATAAGAAAAGATGATATGCCAAGTTTGAATTTTTTCCAAAAAGCCGTTTTTGATTTACGGAATTTTTCGTTATTTGAAAACCCATTGACTTAATACAGGAGGCGTAGCCGAATTCCCAAATACTGCCAAATTTCAGAAAACACATAGTTTTTGTAAATATTTTTTTCTCTTCTTTGAAATCAATGTATGCTAAAGATTTTAATTTTATTTTGATGCCAAAACACCAAGGTATAACACAATTTTTTTCCTTCCACAACTGAGTGGTGATGGATGGTTTTTTTTACTGGGAATGTTAGTACTTTTTCACTACTTTCTAGAAACACTATATTGCCAAATTTTGTGAATTTCTACAGCAAAAACTACATGTTCAATTTGCACAAGCAAGGTGTCATATTAAAGGTAATTAAATTTAGAAAGTTATCTCATGAGTTTTTAGTAATTAAGTGTTTCTAGACCTTTTTACAGCCTTCTGAAAATTTCCCTAAAATCAAAATTGAAAAAAAATATTTTTTTCAAAAGTAAACACTATATTTGCAAAAACTCACGAGAGAATTTAGGTAATATGCTTATATATTTATTCCCATGGCCATAGCACTTTCCGTTTGGTCTACAGAAATTCCAGAAGGTGAAAATTTAGGGAATTTTCAAAAAATAAAGAAAAACACAAGAAATTTCAAAAATGATCCGAAAGTCCTGAAATAGGTAGAGGAAAGACTTATTTTTACTGTGGTCTCAGTATAAAGAGTATAGATATAATTGATTTGGTATTACAGCAGTTTTTCTGTAGTGGTGTAGGAGCCAAGTTAGCTACCTTAATTAGCCGTCTATCGTGAACAATTTTATGATTTCGTCATTTCGATGTAGATCACATCAAAATTATCATCGCCACTTACCACATATTGCGTCAACTGAATCTCTATCTAGTGCCATCATTCAACCCTTCTCCCATAAATCATTACATTTCAGAGTTTCTAACCTACCTTATCTATTGAAACAATTCATTTTTTTCCTCATTTCATTTTTCTCTGCTATCTCTCAGTGCCCCCTTAACTCTTATTCAGAATTGACGGGGTCACAATTGTGAGGAATAATCTGACCCGGTAATAGTGGAGCCCTGTGCGTAAATGATTGACCATATGATTTACCCATGACTAACCATGTGGCCCATGCCATTTTAATCACATTTATCCTCCCAAAATGTGTAAATATTTAATACATATTGTGATAATTTCCATTTAATGAATTTCTAACCAAAGTTGAAATATACAGGATGAGTCCAAATATTCAGGTCCCGATTTCATTGATTTTTTTAAACCAATTCAAAAACAGAAATGAATGGAACTAATGAGATAATTTGTATATCGTTCAAATCGCTCGTTTCTAATGGTAGATATGTTGCATTTCCCCCAAAGTTGTGAAATCAAACTTAGTTCCACAGGAGCACTGTGAAATTGTTATTTAAACATGCATCTTTGAAATCAACTCCCAAGCGAAATGACCATGTACTTCCCTATTCCTTTTTTTCTATTGCTATTGCATATATTGACTAAAGAAACATAAAGGTAGATGTTTTGATTTCAGGCCCAATTTTCAACTTGATGTTTTCTATCTTACATGAAAGGTCATCCTTAAAATTGCCGGATTCCAACGTTTGAGTTGCATAATTCCTATGGTTCTAATTTTAAAGCACACGGTCACAATACATTTGCCCATTGAGTAGTACACAAACTGTGAGTAGTACACAAACTGACCGGTGGTTAACCACCTTTGTCAGTAATTCACCACGTTTTAGCCTATAATTTCTAAACGGAACATTCTTGGCCTCTAAGATTTTACAGACATAATAAGAAGAATATGGGGATTCTTCTCATATCAAAATATCTTGATGTGAAACAAATTCATAGCCAAAAAAATGTGATCGGAACATACACCTCTAATATCAATTTTCAATATCGATATCTTCAAATCCCATAGGGGGTGACCAAAATCTCCTTGATAACTCACCTACTAATTTGGCCATATCTTCATTGACCATCTCATCACACAACGCCCAAGGCAGCTCCCCTGAGAAATGACCATGTACTCCCCTATACCAAAAAACAATACAATTATGAATGGATCAATCAATCAAACCAGGCCGGTGCCACTGTACACAAACTCCCATTGCTGAAATTGAAGCCTCTAGTGTGGTAGCGCCCTCTATTTACGAGTCACATCTCGTGTCTAAATTAAATCTGGGAGTCACATCTCGCTTCTCATGTGCCTTAGGACTTAATTTCGTGCTATCAATCATAGCGTCACCCTCCTTTTACGAGTCACATCGCGCTTAAACACGCCCATGTGCCCTTAAATGGGAGGCTCTTGTTTTGCGATTCAAATTTCCCCTCCCATTATATACTTCCCTGATCAAACAAGCACTGTCATTTTCAGAAGAGTTAGATCGGTGACTACTCTACTGTTTTTCTTATGGGGCATTTGCAAATTATGTGATTAATAGTTACTCTCAAAGTCAAAACCACTGTTCCTTTTACGATTTAGCATAGCGTTTGCATGATATGAACATTTTAAGTTTTTAAATTGATTTTTTACCACAAAAATGCAAATTTTGAACTTTTTTAGTTAAAATAAATAACAAATAACAAAATGTTAAAGTTTTTAAAAAAAATGGTCACAATTATTTTTAAAAAAAGAAGAAATCAGTGAAATTTGATAACTCCATCGCATTTGCTTTCCAAAAATTTATACTTTTATGTACATCACATCAATAGTTCAAAAGACACAGCGCTTGATAAATTTCCTTTTATTAGGGTTAATACCACCCTTAAGATCCTCTCTTGGCAATTGCGACATAACATTGACTTGCAGAGCCCACAAGGAGCTATTACTCCTTTTGTTTAATGGGATGTTGCTATAATCTTTTGGCATGACTGGTTACATATAACTGATTAAGGGTGTGTTAACCCCTTTTACATGAAGATTTTCAAGTATCAAAAAATGCATTTTTTAACCTAAACAATTAACAACTAAAAAAATTTATGAAAAAATAAAAAATGTGCTCCTAGAAAAGAGTCTGTAGATGATTTGTGTAATTTCAGCATTTTTTACCAAAAACTGATTTTGTTACATTGTCCAAAACATTTTGATCAAAAAAAAGTGATTTTGTTGTCAACATTTTTAGTGAAATTTGATACCAAAAATGAATTCTCTGATTAATTCCCTTTCCAAAAAAGTATACTTTTATATACATCACATTAATAGTTCAAAAGTTACAGCCCTTGATAAACTTCATGTAAAAAGGGTTAACACCCCTCCACTTAATCCAACTGATTCACACTTACGTTGTGGCCCACTTTGTGAGCTCATTTTCCAAGTACTTCTTCACACCTTTAGGCTGAAGTCCAAGTGAGTTACCACACATATAGACACATTCTTCCGTTGGACTATTCACTAATGATAAATCCACTGAAAATAGACATCAAAATTAAATAAAAGTGATAACAAAAGCAGACTAATTCAGACTGGGCCAGTTTATATTATGGGGCTATGGGCCTTCCAAACGGTACAATAAAAGTGTGTATTGAACATTGTGCACCAAGTTCCCGGATGTGTGTCAATTTACAAACAAATATTGGACAGCGCAGAAGATGTGCGCTTGAGTCTGTGTTGGCGCAGATGATGCGCAAGGCCGTACATTTTTTAGATCGGCGTCTCAATCTCGCTGAGAGATTAATGTCAGTTCAGGATAATTGATTTTATTTTTATCAAAACAGTCTGTAATAAATAATAATACAAATATTGATACTCTTATTTTGGCGTGATACAAGAACATATATTGCACTCGTATACAAATATTGCAATCGTCTTCGACTCGTGCAATATTTGTATACGAGTGCAATATATGATAGATATCATCCTCAAAGCCATTCAATATTTAGTAGTATTAATTTGCATGAAACAACTCCACCTGTGGCGTCGTTGGTATTAATTTGCATGAAACAACTCCACCTGTGGCGTCGTTGTCCCACTTAAAATAATACTACCACCCACATTTATGTCAGACAATATAACACAGGTACGGTCTAATAACAATACCTTTATTCTCATTCTTAAACAATCATACTTTAGACATTTATTTGCAGAAGTGTGCGTTATGGAAGAAAGCTTTAGTTACCACGCAATGCGCGAGGGTGGTCACGCTAATTAATGTACGCCATGTTAAGTTGTCTGATATAGATGTCACTGATTTCTCTGAGAACCAATGAGAATTGCCTCTAAAATATTCTTAGCTGTTTAAGAATATATCAATATCTGTGTCGAAATGACACTTTATAAAAGTGTTTCACTATGTTTAAGATTCTATGCCCATAACTATAATTTGTCAATACCAAATAGGCAAACATTAATGCATAGCCTACACTTCCTACTTAGTGGAGTGGATATGTAACAAAAAATGGCCAAGATGTTCACTTCTGGCAGGAAGCATGAAAATTGGCACATAGAGGTGTTTTAATTTGCTGATTTAAAAAAGACAATAACCCACATTTGTCGAGCAATGGTGCAGGGGCCATCTTGGATTTCAAAATGGCCACCATTTAAATATAGGAGATTTAGTAAAATTGCTCTTAGGGTCATTCTTCAGTAAATGTTACATTTCAAGTTTCTAGAAACTCGATTTTAAATTTCAAATTTTTCTAGCTTTGAATATTTTTTCACAAAAATAAACATCTGTAACATATTAAAAACATGTTTGGCGCAATCTTTACGGATATATAATTGATTTTGTCCCAGTACAGTACAGCTCAAGTGCATCTGCTTCTCTAGCATGTCTAGCTGTATATCTTTTTGCCGTTAAATAGCGGAGACTCTGTCTTAGTTGAATGAATATTTGTATTGGTTTTGGTTCCACTTATATAATATAATATATTTTAGTTTAAAGGGGCACTATAGTTGATTCGCAGACATTGGCCGATTGACCATTTCATTCAGAGGTAACAGAAGCAAAAAAATGGGAGGGACTCAAACTTAATATGCAAGGTTACTACCGTGTCATTATCAGAGCCTGTAACAGTGCTGTGATGTACAGATAGGGTGAACAACCAGGGTTCTAGCTACGGTGGCCGGCACTGGGCGGGGCCGCCCGGCACTGACAATATCCGCCCAGGACTAGGGGTCAAAATAAGCTGGGCGCCCAGCACTCTAAAAATAAAAATAAATTTATTTATTTTTGTGGGGTTTTTTTGTGTTTTTTTTAACAATTTGTGGATCAAATCATTAAACTGCCTCATAAAACAAGAAATTATGTGGCAGGAACCCTCAAAGTGCATTAAAAAAACCTAAAAAGACATTAAGAAGGCCTCTGGATCCCATGCCATGATCCACTGCACTTCGTTCGCTACACTTTCTCCGTTCGCCGTCAGTAAATGTATCCGGCACTAAAATGGTCCTGGCTAGAACCCTGTGAACAACTATAATTATTAAACCTAGTGGCAGGGAACTTGCGGCTGAATTATCCGCATAACTTTTCCTGCAAACAATTGTTGTCAATTGCCCGCATGTTTTTGATCAGGAAGATGCGTTGTTATTCAAATAAAATTGATAAAGGTCTTCAGGTGGTCTCATAGCCAGAAGTACATAAAGTAACGTTTATTTGATATAATCTTTTCTTTATTTAAGACAAATGGTTTTGTAACTAGTTTTATACAAAAATGATGATTGTATTATTTCATTTTTTCTCTCAAATAAATACGTAGAACGGATATTTTGTATTTCAATGTTTCTCCTTTATTCCATGTTCATAATGAATATGGAACATAATAAAAAGTATCCACTAAATAATGAATAGGTAAAATGACAAACATAATATTTTCTTTCGAAAACTGGTTACGGTCAATGATGGTCGATTTGTTTTCATTGTGGTGACCGCTTCCAAAGGGATTATATTTCAAACTGTTGGATTAAGTATTTGGTTGTCGTGATTGTAAAGCTACATGATCAGCCCTGTTCATAAGCCACACCATCATGAATAGCATTTGATTATGGAGCGCAAATAATAACATCTATAAATGAACCGCTGTTTCATCATTGGTCATAATTGGTTCCTCTAACACCCAATGGACGAGGTCCAAAATCGAAACGTATACGCCAGAGTTTATGAATCTACTATAGAGAGCCCTCAATTTTTTCACGTATATGTGGGTTTTTTACATACATTTACGTGATGCTTACTAGCTACCACCCAAAATTATAGAGCTTAATTTGCAATATTTCATGAGAAATTCATGGATTTGATAGCGTTTTGAGTTTCTATATGATCACATCGCAACTTACCAAATTCATCTAAAAGGCCACAGATGGCTTCTTACTTATTTGTTTCATGTTTATTCTAAACAACCTTGAAGACCACCCATGGCTTGTAACGTGATGCATAGTCATGCCCTCCCTGATTCAATTGGTGGTGACTTTTAACCAAAATACAAAAAAAAAGTGAAAATCACTAATATACCCTTACTTTTCCAAATATGGGATGCACAATGAAACCATGCTATAAAGCAGTA
This sequence comes from Ophiura sarsii, assembly GCA_035610835.1. Classification (NCBI taxonomy): domain Eukaryota; kingdom Metazoa; phylum Echinodermata; class Ophiuroidea; order Amphilepidida; family Ophiuridae; genus Ophiura; species Ophiura sarsii. The sequence goes on from CM069452.1 coordinate 23,858,501, forward strand.
AACTGTTCGTCATTACACAACACATACGGACAAAACCCACTTAAAATGGACCTATCAGAATCATGCTACCAAACACAGTTTTCGAGACTGGTAGTCATCTCATAATAAATGGCTATATCTTGCTAGACGTCTGTGCCCCTTTTAAATAACATACTGCAAATTACCTCCTTGTGGTGGGACTAACCTTTCAGTTATCAATATTATCAATATTTTACATGACTCATACTTTCATTGGGTAAAAGAAACATGTTTTGAGTGTCTTATGCAAGTACCAGACAGTGCTTTGTTCTGGTTAGTGACATGATTGATGGACAATTCTCCTAAATGTTTTGTTGTTAGTATTATAAGATTATTTTGAAATTCCACTGTATTCAATTTGGCATGTGAATGTTCCACTATAATGATTTTAGTAAATGGTTTGTTGGTTCCTATTCAAGTAGTGTTACAATTTAACTGACATCACATGATCACTCAGGCTAGTAACAGTAACTCAGTAATACATACAAGGACATGTGCTTTAAGAAATATTTTAATTGTAAATGAGTAGCAATTTCTGTCAAATTTCTTCAATTCGGTTTTTCCACTATTATTTTTTTCACAAACAATATCTAATTCTAATTTGAGATAATCAATTATGATTCCATGGATGAATAATCAAATTTTAATTATGATATTTAAAAAAAAATATTACAAAGGAGTTAAATAGAAGTTAGTTTAAAGTTTATATACTCTATCTTAGAATTATATTAGCCGTCTTTTGCGTGTTTGTAGAAACAGTACAGCTCAAGTGCATCTGCTTCTCTAGCCGGATATCGTTTCGCAGTTAAATAGCGGAGACTCTGTAGAAATACACTCTGAAGTCGTCTCCATTGAATAATGGCGCCTAAAATGGTTGTCACACCCCATGGGAGAGGGTGCCTATAGACTGAATTTCAAAATGGTGCCTAAACCTAACTTGAGTGATTAGAGTCGTCTACCTGTGAGAGTGTGCCTAGACTAAAAGCCTAGTCATCTCCATTAAAAATGGTGCCTTTACTAGCTCTGCATAAAATGTCATGCATTTTGTACCACACTGAAATATCTATGGAGACTCAATTGAAATGCCAGTTTATTATGTTCATGTGTAAATTATGTACATTGCAGATGATACTAAAATATCATAATGACTAGTTGACAATGACCTTCAAATAAGAGTGATTTTAGAGGTATTTTCCCTGAAAATGTCTGGTTTTTTATGGTTTCCATGGCAACCAGTAATAATCATTGATTATCACAACCAATCTGTCTAAAACTCTGTACCATGTTATAGAGCAAGTATGTGCAACCTTTTCTACCACCCGGGCCTCATTGTGATTTTGAGATTCATTCACGGGCCGCAGTGATTGTCAAACATTCCAAAACACGTCCGGAGGAGGAGTAATAGGGCTTAGGGGGAGAGGAAGCTTAGGAAGAAAAATCCTCAGTCCATTGCTCATTGAATACCCATTCCAAAATACGTCCGGAGGAGGGGTAATAGGGCTTGGGGGAGAGGAAGCTTAGGAAGAAAAATCCTCAGTCCATTGCTCATTGAATACCCGCTTCTCTTCGTGTACTTTTTCTCTTTATACTCGTTGTTGCAGCTGCAAGCGCCATTTTATCCAGGGATTTTAAGACGCAATCACGCCTCGAGTTATATTTACTAAATGCAGGGTGTCACCCTACTAATTATATAAGGGAGCACACCATTAAATCAATCCGCCATTGTGTAAACCAAGGGAATTCCGATTAAAACGGGCCGTATCAATAGGAATTTTGGGATTGCTTAGCAGGCCGCAGATTATAGACCGACGGGCCGCATGTGACCAGCGGGCCGCAGGTTGCACACGCTTGTTAGAACAAATTGGTGACATTTCAGGGTATAAATCTCAAAAATTGTTGTTTTGGAGCCATTTTACTAAATCTTCTATGTTTGAATGGAGGCCATTTTGAAATCCAAGATCGCCGCCAAACTATTGCTCGAAAATGTCGGTTTCTTGAAAACACCTCTCAAAGCTCATTTATTTTCATTCTTCCTGCCAAAAGTGAACATCTTTTCAACATTCGGTTCACTATTATAGTGTTTTTACAATAGATTGGTGAAAATGTGTGAAAAAGGAGTGATTTTGACAATGGGCAATTCCACGGTAACACATGTTACGTTTTAGCACGCCATTCTTTATTCTCTACTTTATAACTGTAAGAGTAATTTGATTGAGGTTTTTATATTTTGTATTGTATTACCCAAGATTTAAGGCTAGATCCCCATGATAAAATCAACATGAAATATCTGCATATTGTGTTAATGTGAGACCACTGCTAATATCGGTATCACGTGTTACGTGAAAAGACACACTAAAAATTCCAAACTTTTGTTTTGTTTTTGTTCTAAAACTAACCAATCTATAATCAATTGGTCACTGCTGTAAGAATACCTGCCTAAGGTTCATAATACTAGAATAATAACAATGATTAAAGTTCTCCCTTATTTGTAAATTGGCAAAATAGTGGAAGCTTTTGATTCTTCATTTCATTTCTAAATTAAAACTTATTGGTGAAATCGCGAGGTATAAATCTTAAAAATTGTTGATTTAGAGCAATTTTACTAAATCTCCTATATTTGAATGGCAGCCATTTTGAAATCCAAGATGGCCGCCGCATCATTGCTCGAAAAATGTGGTTTCTTGGCTTTTTGAAATCAGTGCATCAAAACACCCTTTATGTGCCAATTTTTATGTTTCCTGCCAGAAGTGAACATCTTTTTCACATCCGCTCCCAGTGCATCAAAACACCAATGTGCCAATTTTTATGTTTCCTGCCAGAAGTGAACATCTTTTTCACATCCGCTCCCAGTGCATCAAAACACCAATGTGCCAATTTTTATGCTTCCTGCCAGAAGTGAACATCTTTTTCACATCCGCTCCCAGTGCATCAAAACACCAATGTGCCAATTTTTATGCTTCCTGCCAGAAGTGAACATCTTTTTCACATCCGCTCCCAGTGCATCAAAACACCAATGTGCCAATTTTTATGCTTCCTGCCAGAAGTGAACATCTTTTTCACATCCACTTGGGCCTTTTGATAACCAATTTACCATAAACACTAACAGTAACAGTCAAATTTGTTTACAATATTTTCCCATTGAAATCAAAAGAGGTGCATATATTGTAAATATTCTTAGCTTAGCCTACATGCTTACCTTTAGGAAGCTCCTGCATTTTTGGAAAGATGAATTCATTGCGCAAGTCTCTCAGCGTGTCCCTACTGTCCATGCTCTGAGCAAACATCAAGTCATTGACGCTACACCCAAACTCTTGTGCCCAACCTTGTAGCATAGTGATAATTGGTGGTGGTTTATCTTTCTTGAGCCTCTTTGTGGGTGGTGATGCAGAAGAGTCATCCTCTCCATTTCTTTTATTTTCGTGGGTTGCCATCCTACACAACAAATTTAAAATCCGACTATAAATTTGGCAACATCAGAACTGGATAATACAATTTGGTTTTTATCTTGCTCTCAAGGTTAATCCATGCGACGCAGGCGATTATGGCCAATGGCCATACGCACGCGGTTGGCAATATCCTCAAATACGTCTTTATACTGAATAAAGCACAAGGCAGCTATCATATTTACAATGTAAATCAACTGCAAAACATCTGATGCCTTTTGCTTTATTCCGTATGTGAGACCTATTAATTATATGAGAATATAGCCCACACGGTTTAGGCCACGCGCGCATCACGTATACTATGTCCATGAGTAAGGCACTTTACTGTAATGACTCAACTCTACCCAGGTGTATAAATGGGTACCATCATTAATTCATAAGGTAACACAGACTCGTTGTGCAGGAGGAGTGGCGAACCCCCAAAGCAAAAATTACAAGAAGAGAAGCCTGGCCTAAACGCCAAAGAAAGAGAGATAGGCACTCCGCGCGCGAGCTTCACTCAGCACGTCACTTTACCTTCGTACCTTTTTTTTATAAATCAACAGCAACAAATTTGCCGCCTTGTGATTTATTCTGCAATGTCTTGCTAGACTTCCCCGTGGTGTGACTGATGTGCGCATGCTCATAAATCATATAATATAACAATAAATTAATGTGTTTTCGTGATTGTGTGTTGTAGAACTTTGTAAATTTGTTATTGTACTATTTAGTATTTGTACTTGTACTTGTACTAGTTTTAGTACTAGGTAAATTAATAATTGAACAAACAATGCGAACGCAGTACAAAGATGATCGCGCCCGAAATTATAACGCGAATGGTTGTGCACACTTCACGCAATGTACGTGATACAATGCTTAGTTGTGTTCGTTCAATTATTAATTTACCTATTCAAACTTTTAGTATAAAAGTATAGAAATAGAATATATGATTCATCATTTTATGTACACCGTTTATTCAGTACGGGACGTCTAGCAAGATATAGCCATTCCGTATGAGACCAGTATGAGAATATTGCCGGTCCTTCTGTATTCCTTCGCTGCTGTGAGGAGGCTTTGTCAATTTGGAACTGATCAAACTATAATTATAGTTACAACTATATTATAATATAGTTGTGCTGATACGTGGCAAGACTGCTGAATTCGGTTCCCTCGATAAATGTTAGACATCAACAAACTTGAAAAATGCTGTTTAATTGCTGGAAACTGGCGATGCATATACTTAAATACAACATGCTTCTTAAATATACGTATTTCAGAAACAATCTTCCTACCTGTCGTTTCTTTAGTCACCAAAAATTACAAGATGAAGTACGTGAGACCGAGACCCTCTGATCTCTATGCATTGCAGATCAATCAATGAATAACAAATTTCTTGCAACTTGTAATAATCCAATTTGGGCTACGGGTGAAGTCTGTTTCAGCAAACTCGCCCAAGTTAACTCGTCCTACAGTACATAACGCAGAGCTTTACCCCCGGTACTCGAATTTAAATAGGGTAGGTGTGCGACCCGAAGGGCCGAAACTGGGGGCTTACGGAACTGAACGGGCACCAAAACAGGGGCATACGGAACTGAACGGTCGCCGAAATTGGGGTCTTATAGAACTGAATTTTTAGGCCAAATTTGAGGCTACATAACTCAAATTCATGAGATTTCACACATTTTATGATTTTTGGTTGAACTTGGGGTCTAAGACTAAGAGAACTGCCAATGGATGAAAAGGGGGTCTTATGGAACTGCCATTGGATGAAAAGGGGGTCTTACGGAGCGGCCGAGAGATGTAAGTACTGCGACTTGGCAGCCGCACCTACCCGTATGGCCAATATACGTGAGTACCCCAGGAGCTTTACCCACATACAATCTAGGCTAAAAATAATACAGTGAACACACGAAGTCCTACAGTGCAACAGAGCATAAATTACCAAATACCGGTAATTGAATTATAAATATAATGCCTCCTGAGTGTTGTACAACCATGAAAAGTTCAATCCTAAGTATGTGTATCATATATAATCAAAATATCTTTGTTTTAAAGTTCTCTGTGTTGTCTTTGTATGATTATCAGCCCCGTTATCAGCATTGTTACATTTCTTATTAAACCTGATTTCATATTGGTCAATACTTGATTATCCATACACGCTAATCCAACCAGCTACTGGCTGCTTGCTTTTATGGCCTTGACTATTAGACTAACTACAGGCCTTATGATGGTACTTGTATTATACAGGCTTGCATGTCAGCACACGGTCACATAAAGTACCATACACCATGCTTAAACCCTTGACTGCACACTGCACACTGCTGAATGGCATTTCATGTAGCGCGGATTTCGAAACATTGGTCCCTTAGCGTGAGCATGTCCTTGAAGATTGCTTCTATTGGTTGCGTGCATGGCTGGACAAATATTAATAGACTTTTGTCAAGTCTGTGCACAGTTGTACAGTTGTATGAAATTACATTGTACAGTACAGATCGCATTAGAGTAACCGATATCAACGGAGGTCAACATACTTTCATCGGAATATCAACCCAATTACATCCCGTTGTCAGTGCATTGACAGTGCGCTGATTTCGCAAGATCAACGGAGTCCCTACCGACAATTGCGCACACTGCGCTGATATCATCGCGCTGTCAGTGCATTGTCAATGCGATGTCAATGGACTATCAACTCAAAGTCAATGGACTATCATCGCAGTTGCGTGGTGCACTCTATTGTGAGCTGTACTGTAATTGTAAGGAAAGTTGCAAAATTAATGTATCCAAAGTTTTGATTAATATTTCAGAAAAAAACAAATGAAATTGAGAAATGTTGAATAAACCTTACTTAACTTCATTCGACATACAAAAAAATGGTTCAAAATGATTCCATTTAACGCCTAATTAATTGATTAATTACGCGCATAAATTAATTAGAATTATGATGGTCAAAAGTACACAGACGGAAAAAAAATCGACCACTACGGGCGCATGTGTCCCAAAAATGCATTTTTTTTTGTAGATGCTTGTTTAAAGCAGAAATGTACCTCAATCCATAAACAATAGAATTGTTTATGATAAATGTAAAGTCGAAAATGTTCGCGCGCATTTCTTTCGGTGCCAAAAATCTTGTTGGTTCACTTTCTTACCCCCCCCCCCCCCCCCCCCCCCCCATATGAAAAACCTATAGTTAGCTACGCCACTGTTGTGACTATGTCTATAGGTTTATATTATATAGAATGTTGTTATTGTTTCTGTTATAAAACATGAACGGGCGGGGGATTAAAAAAAAGGTTCTATAGGGGGATCAAGAAGAAGAAAAACCCCACCAAAGTATTTATGAACACTCCCTTAGTAATCTCTTAAGGGGGCAGACTGCCCCCCCCCCCCCCCCCCCCCCGACACCTAAAATGGGGACGGCGAAGCGGGGAAATGGGGACGAGAAGAAGGGGAGAAAAGAGAGAAAGAAGGGGGAAGGAGAGGGAGAAAGAGAAGAGAAAGGGGGAGGAGAGGGAGAAAGAGAAGGGAAAGGGGAAGGAGAGGGAAAAAGAGAAGGGAAAGGGGAAGGAGAGGGGAAAGAGAAGAGAAATGGGGACGAGCCGATAGTCGGCTAATGCGCCACGTAGTTAGAGCGACTTTGTGTTGGTACGAATTTACAGTGGGCGAATTTGTCATGACACGAATTTCGGCTAGGCCTAGTAGGGACGGTTGTGTGATTGTGAACTCTTGTGAATTGTGAATTGTGAATTGTGAATTGTGAATGTACGGTGGCCCTGAAGGGTCATGACGAGTTAACCAGATGATGACATTACGAGATAAATGACTAGATATTTTCAAGATGACCAGATAATTGACGAGATAATTTTAACATCATTTACAGATGACGATATAATTGACAAGATAATTGCGACATAATTTCAAGATGAGGTGATAATTATTATTGTATTTTATATACTTGTTGTATTTTTATAATACTTAAACTGTGCATACTTTGATTGAATCTTTTAAATATTTTATAATGTTGTTATTTTTATTGTACGGCGTTGATCTTTTTTGTTTTGAAAAGCGCCTTATAAATGCTCTGAAATAATAATAATAATAATTGACGAGTTGACATGGTAATTGACGAGATGATGTGATAATTGACGAGATGACGAGATAATTTACAGATGACGTGATTATTGACTAGATAATTGCGACATAATTTACAGATAACGTGATAATTGACTAGATAATTGCAACATAATTTACAGATGACGTGATAATTGACAAGATGACGTGATAATTGACAAGATGACGTGATAATTGACAAGATGACGTGATAATTGACAAGATGACGTGATAATTGACAAGATGACGTGATAATTGACAAGATGACGTGATAATTGACGAGATGATGAGATAATTTCAATATGAAGTGAAAATTAACGAGATGACGAGATAATTGATGTGATAACGTGATAATTAACGAGATAATTTCAATATGACGTGATAATTGACGAGATAATTGGGACATAAATTCAAGATGACGTGATAATTGATGAGTTGACGTGATAATTGACGAGATGACATGATAATTGACGATTTCGAGATAATTTCAAGATGACGTGAAAATTGACGAGATAATTGCGAGATAATTTCAAGATGACATGATAATTGATGAGATGACGTGATAATTGACGAGTTGATGTGATAATTGATGAGATGACGTGATAATTGAAGAGATGACGAG